>JAMXBB010000005.1:93519518-93577563 GCA_024138015.1 Lumnitzera littorea
TTAATCTTCGAATTATGATTGATCAACTGTAAAAGGGTGTAAAGATGGGCTAAGAAGGGAGCGAAGTGATGTCCAGCATAACTATTCCAATACTTAAGTTAAATAAGTAATTAAGGAAAATAGATGAGATGATTTCTAGCAATATTTGTATGAAGACGAGAAAGTTAGAGTGAATTACCTAGCAGCCTTATCTCATTTTTATAGAAGAGAGGTCGAATTGCTCTTAACAGGTAGTTGAACTACTTGAGCTATGTTCTAACTCTATGGGAGTGGAAGGAGTTGGAAATTACTACATACAACAATTATAGAACTATTCTTGCTTTCCTTATTTGAAGATTTAAGTCCATAGGCTAAGCTTGGTTGATTTGAACCAAGGCCCATCCTCTAAATCTTTTTTTCGATCTGTTATCAGCCCTTAATGGAGACTTTGGCATGAAATCTTCTAAGGTTGGTTAAGCTTGAGGAGTTTAGTCAAGGCTCTACTAATAAGGTCTAAGTTGTAGCATAAGTCAAATAGAACAAAGAGATAAGAAGGCATCAAAATAGCTTGGCCTATACCTTAGGGGGGTTAGCCTAATCTTGAAGGTCTTTGCTTAAAGTAGCTTATAAAGAGGCATGATTCGATTGGATTTGATTTGATTTTCTTTTCAACGATTCAAACCATAAAATATGGTTTGGTTTTCCTTTTAAGTCAAACCAAATCGTAGAAATATGGTTCAATCTTCTTATCCCTTTGAACTAAATCGTACTATTTCGTTTAGGGATTTTTCTTTTTTTGCAACTTTTAGGACTTTTTCAAATTGTAAATTTTTTTTTTTGTTTAGTGATTTTTTGAATCATAAAATTTTGTATTATTTGGCTTGGTATACAAATTAAACGATGCTTTATAATCTAAGAAGAATTATGTCCATGCTATATAATCCCATTTCCCATAGCACAAGTATTTTTTTTCTTTTTAGTAAGAATATGCATTAAAGAGATTGATAAAATTAATATTCATATAATTAAGGAATCTCAAATATGTCTTGATATGAGATTTTATTCATGAAACTAGTTGGATATAAATTTTGGGTCAACTTATATAATAACTCATGGTCATAAAGGTAATATATATATATATATATATATATATATTAATAAGCATAAACTTAATTTCTAAAATACTATGTTCCAATTATATGTTAAATATTACTTTATTTCTTAAAACATTTTGTTATTTTTAAATTTATATTTATTTTATTTGTCCAAACCAATCGTAAGTTATTTATTTAATTTGGATTGGATATTTTTCAAATGGAATTAGAAAAAAAAGTCATATTTCAATCTCATTTATGGTTCATTGGATTAGTTTCGTTTGGTGGAATTTTTTCCCCCATTTTTAGGTTATTCTATTTCCATTTCCTGGTCTTGTTTGAATATATAATTCATTTCCATCTACAGCTTCCCTCCTCTTTTTTTTTTTTTTCTTTTTTAATTCCTTTTCCTTTTTATTTATTTTTTATATATTGTCTTTCTTCTCTACATTTATTTGACCTTTCTTTCTGTTTATTCCACTCTCCTTTATGCCATTCCTTTATGTTATTCTTTTCCAATCTAGGGTTTTCAATTTTAAGGAAACTACCCAATTTTGATCCAAAGATTGTTAATTTGACTGATATTGAACATACAATTGCAAGTCAAGTAGAAAATAGGATAGTGATCAGCTCATCATTGTTGCAGATGGTGATTGAGTTCAACCCTTAGATGAAGATATTGTTGATAGGTATTGTATTTGGATTTAACCTTCTTTTATTTTGAGATATTGGAGAGGCAATTTGTTTACTTTTATTTTTATGGCTTACTTATCAACTATTTGAGCGAAAAATTTTTTAAAAGGATTAACAAGTGTTTGAATATATGCCTTATAATGGATTGCAACAAATATCATTCAAAAATTAAAATAATGAAGATAATTTGTTATTACCCTTCCATGTCCCCGTAGCCCCGTTTCTTTTGTCCACTGTAAACTTTAAGCATCTCTAGCAAAAAGTAAGAACAGCCTTCTAGCTTATGTAATTCTTTTATAGAAATTTAAATATACAAGAAGATATAGTGTAGTCAATTTAATTCTTGACCATAATAGAATGATATTTCTTATTAAAAGTCTGACTTCAATGTGTTCACATATTTTCTATTTCTTTGTTTTGGAGGGTGAATATTTTCTACTAACGTGTTTTGATTGTCGAATTGTCTCATTGAAAAGTGATTTTAGTATATCTAAATTGAAATTCTTTTATTCTAGTCCATACCCAAAAAAATTCTTTCATTTCAGATAACGTTGTGAGTGGATAATTTTTCTAAGAATTTTTATGTGTATCTGAAGGTCGGGGATTTCCTAGTTGGTCTTTTATTCCTCCATAACATTTAGACTCCATATTATTTTAGAGTGATTTGCAATTATTGCTTATTCCTCTAATCAAATAGAAATATTAATTTGTCAGTATAAGGGTTTTGAATCAAATCTGTGCTATGGTCTTAACTATGGTCATTTCACTTTATCAATCTCCATGCAATTTGTTAATAAATAATTTGATATCCATAGATGTAAGGATATTCTAAGCCTCAAAATGCTACGTACGCTGGTTTCTCCCAATCTTTGAAGCCATAACTAATAATACAAGGCCATAGCCTATAGCCAATCTTTGGCATGGATTCTTGAAGGTCGATTTCTAGCAAGCATAATCAGCATTGATCTAAGCATCCTACTATTATTGAACTATATAGTTGGTTTACTGCATTGTGGTTCTCTATCTTTTTATTTAACTTTGAGCCAATGCCAAAACTTTTAACATGACAAAGTTTTTTCACTCTGCAAATTTGGGTTAAAGGAGAATAAATCATCTAATGACTAAGGAGGTCTCTCCTTCTGTACGTAAGGGTTGACTTTTGTTTTTACATTTTATTCAATTGGCTCATTTTTTATTTATAATTGTTATATTGAAGGTTATCACTGTTGTGAGGTCCATATCAAAGTTTAACTTATGTTGTTACTCTTTGGCTGACAATGCCTCGTGATTGATGAAGTTGGATTATAGGATTGAAATTTCAAGAAGTAATGAAGTAAATAATCTAAAAATATACCAAAGGTACAATCTAAAGATGCATAATATGAGGAAATTTTTGGTTTAGTTACTAGTCATCCTAGTTATATATCTTATGGAGAGGAGAAATTTATTATGAATCAATTTATTTAGACTTACTTATGACTTTAAGAAGAAAATTGTCTCTTATTTAGTTATTTATTTTTTCTTTTTTGGTCAAGTTAATTAATTATGTAATGTTTATATGACACTTGTGTTAACTTTAATTGACTCATTCTATATTAATTTGCTAAAAAGGTAGAGAAAATTTGCTTTTGCTATATGGATAAAGAAGGTGTAAATCTTATGGATTGTCTTATCAAGTTATTATTATTTTTCAAGTAGCTTATGAATTTATTATGCCATAGGTGAGTATCTTACTCGCGATTTCAAACAACTCCCATTTACGTTGATGTGAATGACGAAGGAAATAAGTTTACGATTGTTCATGCACACATTCAATTTGATAAATGCTCTTTTGTATGTATCTTTATTGTTGTATATTTTAGCATTCACTTAAATGACTATACAGGCCACAAATGAAGGGTTTTAATAATGTTATTGCATATCCTCAATATGAAAAGATTCATCTACGTATGGTATTTTTTTTTTTTTCTTTTTCATCCTTTTAAACTTTTTTTTTTTTTTTTTGTGAGTTTAGGTTGCAGAATTCATGGTGTAAGCAAGAGAATGCCAGTATAGCCAATTGAGCAACTAGGCATAATATTAAGTTGAAGTCATCTAGAAATTCGTCAGTGTTTTATCATCTAATTCTATACCATCTCTTACTCATTAGTAGAGGTGTTGCTGCTAAAGCTTTTATAGAAGAGAGGCAAATACATAAAGGGCCAAGATGTAGTTTGATTGAAAGGGGTGGATACATGTACTCTTTTATATTGAAATTCGATGTTAACCTTATGGTTAATTTATTTTAGTAGAATATTCGTAAGGAGCAACTATATTGTATTTAGTAATTTTTCATTTTGATTTGAGTATGTCTTTATTCATGTATTTTTAATTGTTGTTTTTAGTATTATATTATCCTCTGTGACAAGTCCTCTCTTTGGTGCTAAAGCCATAAAAGGAAAAAAGAAAAAAAGCCATTGCAAAACTAATAAATTGATGCACGAAGTAAAATGAGCCAATGTTGAAAGAAAAACGAAAGATTGTTTCTAAAATTAACAATTGTTGCATCAACCGTAAAAATTGATGCCTATAATATAAAAAAAGATGCTTTGAACGTATCTTTAAAAATTGATGCATGTAAAAATATTTCATTGCATAGTGATGTTGCCTTTGTTTAATGAGGGGTTGCACTAACGTTGGAATATTGTTGCATTTAAACCAAAATTTGGTTGCATTATATATTTATTATATACTTTAAATCTGGGAAGGCGACACTCATCTTGCATTGCATGAAGGAAAATATTTGTTGACCTTTATTTTAAGCAATGGACACGTAATATAACAAGAGAAATTTTGTTGCTTATAGTTTTAGGCAACAATTTTAAAGGAAAAGGCAACAAGTATGTTTGATAACTTAGGCTCTTTTTGGTAGTATGGAGAAGATCAAGTGGCAAGTTTTCAGTTTTTCGATGTAATTCGCTATCCATGTTTCAATAGGTTAATTAGCCATCGGGTGAATTTTTGAAAACTAGTTTGGGAGAAACGAAGAACATATGATTATGAATCCATCTTCTTTTATGTTTTAGTGACTCGTTCATTTGGTAGATATTAACTTTTCTTAACTCAGATAAACTAAAGGAAAATTTGCGCTTCCAAAGTTAAATTATTCCATACGGTGGAAAGACTTTGTATTATTGTTATTATTATTATTATTATTATTATTATTATCTGGATATTTTGTGTCAGATTGGTTTGAAATCTCAATTATTTTGCTTGTTACGACTTCGAACACGGCATTTTGGTATGTCGTCTTACGATTTCACAAGCATCTTATTATGATAATGTGGAGTTGCGGATTGGGCAATGAAAATTAGGGTTATACAATACAACATTTTTTATGTAGATAACTTAGGAAAAATAACTAATTCATTGGAAGAATAAAACTATGACTTTTTAGTTAAATATATAAAGGATAATATATCCATTTTTAAGATAATTGTTATAGGGATGTTAAATTTACTATCTTCAATTTTCTATTTCAAGTTTGTGGTAATATGCATACTTTCCGTTCTCTCATTCTCTCCCCCACTTTTTTTTAATGGGAATTTTCCTCCCTCTCCGTTTATGCCATTCCTCTCATTTTTGGGATGCTTATTTCTAGGTTAGGAGTTGAGACTGAAGAAAAGAGCAATCCTCGTTCATTCCGAACTTGCAAATTTGGAGTCTTGTCGGCCACCACTTCAGGCAATCGAGACTACGAACCTTAAAGGACTCACCATCGTGTAAACCGTTCGATGATGATCCACCCATAGCATACCACAAAACGACATTGATGGGCTAGCCTTGAACCACCGCCAACCATCAAAAACCAACACCAAATACGGACAACCGATGGAGCATCATCACAAGAGATAGAGAGAGTGCCACGTGTGTATATATGTGTAGTATGACTATGGATTACATTTGAACATGTAGCAATGGTAGTGGATAATTATAAAAAATACTACCATCCATATTGTCACGTATTTGAGTATAATTAATAATTATTCATCACGTATATATACTTGTGATAAGTAATAGTTATTAAAACTTTTTCCAAGAGAGAAAAATGGGGCACAATATGAGATGCTTTAGTTTAGGGAGCCAATGAACCATATTAAGATGGATTGCATGCTTTGGTTTAGTTTTGGTTCCAATTGCAGATGTATCTCTATGGATTGATCACAAGTCAAAAAAATGGTAACTCAAACTTATGTCTAGAGTGAGGAATGAATTATAGAGTAAGGAAGAGGCTTTTAAGCAATTTTTTCCCATTAGAGAAGCAAAGAAAAGGAAATGGATATATTTGGTTGAAAATTGATTCCACTTTTCAATTGGACTTTTTATTTAGTTCATCGGTTTAATTTTTTATCCAATAATCAGCCAAAGTTACAAACCAAGCATGGGACAAAATTTTTCATTTAGTTCAATACCATAAAAATTATACAACAAAATACTATTTTACTGATAATACAGTGCTTGTCAACAAAGGTGTTCCAAATTTTTAGTTAAATATTATGGTGCTTTCAATCAAACACTACCTAAGGCTGCAATTTCTCCCATTCTCAGTCTCAAAATAGAAAATTGGTGGTCACTTCATAGGCTATTAGCCAACTCCTGCAACTAATCCTATGTATTGTTTAAATGGAACTTATGAGTTCAAATCATCACTTCACTATCCCTTAGGATAATATCCACTATAGCATTGTTAAAATCCTTAAGGATATAGGGCATGTGCAGTAGAAGTGTAATTCCATAAATTGCTTAAAATGGAGTTGTAGAGATAGATGTATGATAATTGGTGTTATCCCACCATTCTACTAGGGAAACAAATTGAGACCAGCTTTGGGTTACTCTCCCATCACACATTGCAAATAGGTTTCAAGACATAGTTTTTTACAGTACTAAACTTGTAATAGGTATGTATGATACAAGGTATTATCCATACTTAATTTTATAGATATAAGTTCTTAAATTTTTAAATAAAAACCTACTAAATAGGTATATGAATCATAATAGAACATGTGGCTTATAGAATACGTAAAGGTAAAGGGTACTTCATAGAAGTAGTGAATTTTTTCATGACATTTCACAATATAAGATTTTTTCATGTATTTATAACATAATCCAAAATGGGTATATATGGTATGGAAATGTTATACTTTTTACCTGACTCTTGAGGAGCAAACTCTAAAATATTGGAACTAGAACATACCTACAACCTTCAATATCCATTTAAACCTACTTGACCATATAGATTAAAGTGGTTCAAATATGTTCCTTACCTACCTCAAATTTAGGATTTTACTCGAAAATCTAAGCTAAATCGTAATTTCAATCCATGTCCCAACGTAACACCTAATTGTTATCTTCTCACTTGATGATCCATCTTCCACAAATAATTTCTTTATAACCTAGTTGATAATAATGAAATTTAAAAATAAAAATTAATAAACTAGAAACCGATGAACATTTAAAGTGTTTAAATTTAGCTTACTTTCTAAAATGAAGCATGGTGTGTTTTCACTGGAATTATAGGTAAGAAAAACCATAGAAAAATTACCACCTAGACTAGATTAAATGCCAAAGAAAATGAAGGATAGACTAAGCCTAAAAGTTGGAGATTTTTGCTAGGATATAAAAGCCATACTCTAAATTTCGCGAATTTAGCCAATTATGAGGAGAATTGAACTATAGTATTGTAGATGATTTCATATGTCGTTAAGGCTGAATAAAATAAAAAATTTATTAAGTTATAAATTTAAAAAAATTATTATTAATAATAAAAAAACCTTAATTGATTATATGTATAAATATTCAAAATCAGATTCAAACTTGACAAAAACCCTAAAACTATAACTTTAACCTTATAAAATAAATAAATATAACTTAATAGTAACAAAACCTTAATTGATTATAATTATCGATTAACACACATAATCGTATAAAATTATTAATAAACACGTTGAAATAACTCATAAATATTATAAATGTAACGAATAACAATTAAATTAATAAATTTTTATAAAATCTCAAAAATTATTTTATAAATACTAATTATATAATTTTTGTGTTTGGAAAAATTACATATTTTTATTTTCTTTTTTCTTTTTCCTCCTTTATTTCTTTCTTTTTATTTTCCTTTTTCTTTTTCCTATTTTTCCCTTACCCTCCACATTGGTTTGCAAATTATAAATGTAGCTACCCATATGCTCCTATTTTCATCTCCCTGTGTTACATTAAGAGAGGAAAAAAACAAGAAGAATGATGATCTTGTCCCATCATCATTAATGTCCTAAGTTGCATTTGATTTTCTTTACATTTGTTGACTTTATTAATCAATTATAGCCCATTAAAGAGCTCTCTATGTCTGGAAAGTTGCAAGCATAAAACAACACAAATTCACTTTTTCTTTTTCTTCTTCCTTGCAAACTATGAACTCCCCTGTTCTTTCCCTTTTAATTTTCTAGAAAATACCAACAAGAAGAAGGATAAACAAGAAGAAATGTTATAAGAAAAATCAAGATTGTATTGTTGCGGAGCCCTATCAGCCAAACATTAAGAAATCCAAAAGAACAAGAAGAAATGTCATAAGAAAAATCAAGTGTCAAGCAATAAAAACATTGCAAACCACTAAATCCATAACAAGGGTAGAAACTCTAGGAAAAACTATTCAGCTTGTCAACATTGCAGCAAAAAAGGTCATTAACCATTCAAATGCCAGAGGTGGTTAGATGCGAAGTGCAATAAACGTAGACATAAACTATAATTTGCAAAGGTAACTTTCAAATGGAAGATATAGATATCTAAAGTAAGGGTTAAATATTAGTTGATGGACAACGGTTGTATTAATCACCTGACTTATAATAGTTCTCTCTTTAAGGATTTTAAGCCTATAGAAATCACAGAGGTCAAAATTGGGAAAAGTGACTATATTATTGAAAAAGAGAAAAGGAACCACTAAATTATAACAAGCATAGGCACAAAGATGATTTCAAATATTCTTATGCACTTGATATTAACCAAAATTTACTGAATGTAAGCTGATATTAACCAAAATTTACTGAATGTAAGCTAGTTGATTAAATAGGGATTCAAAGTATCCTTTGAAAATAAGTACTATCTTATTTATGACACTATCGATCAACAAGTTTTAAGGGTTAAAATCAGAGGGAAAAGCTTCTCATATAATGAAGGAGGAGCAAACAACTTATAATAAGGAAATCAATACAAGAGAAATCTAAGGGACTTAGCCATTATCATCTTCAAATAATATTGACAAGGAAGAAAAAAGACATGATGAGAGGCTTACTGGTGCTTAGTAATTATTTACAATTTGTAATGCTTATCAATTTAGTAAGCAAAATAGGATATTGTTTCCTAAATTAACTTCGAGAGCCTCCAAAAAGCTACGATTAATTTATATAGATGTTACTCACATTATATTCTCTTTTTATTAATGATTTTATAAGAATGTGCCAAATTTTTTCATGAAATTACAATTAGAAGTTGCTGAAGTATTTTTTGAGTTTAAATAAGAAATCATACAGGTTTTTTAAATGACAAATCTTGGTCTTGTGAGCTACTTTCTTAGAATGGAGATCACGTAAATGAAAAATGAAATGAGCATATGCTAAAACCTGCATTCAACTTCATTAGTTGATGAAGGTTATTATAAAACCTTGATTAGATGCCTAATATATATCTTTACAATAAGGTTAGACATTAAATATGTTGTAATTCCCTTATCTCGATTTATGCATTGTTTTAGTATTAAAACAAGCAAAAAGAATATTAAGGTATATCAATGGTATGTAAATCATGATATCAAGTTTAAGAAATGTCAAAACTTCAAGTTGTATGAATTCTTTGATTGTGACTGGCTAGATCCTCTAATGACATAAAGGGTAATATTGTTTCAACTTAGGTTTAAAAAACTTTTCATTATACTCAAACAAGTAGGAGATTGTAACACAATCTATTATAGAGGTGGAATTTATAGCGATAACAACAGTAGTAATCAAGCGTTATGGTTAAAAAAGTTTTATTTGATTTACATTTAGAGCAAGAGAATAATCATGGAAAGACTAAACATGTCAAAATCAAACTTTACTTCTTAAGAGAGGCATTTAAAAGCAAAGAAGCAAGTTTAGTTTACTACACATTTGAAGATCAGTTGGTAAACTTGCTTACAAAACCACTTCCAATTAGCAAATTTAAGTTTTTAAGGTAGAAAATTAGAGTTTATAGTTCCTAAAATAAGGACGATAGTTAAATATTTGTTTCAAGAATGCATATTGGTTTTGTTTTATTTTACAAATTTGAAGTAATCCAAGTCAATAAGTTACTCTTAATTTTTAGGATATAGTTGATTTGTTTTTCGTTTTATTAGAATATGATTTATTTTGCTAACATTTTGAAGATTTTATCGAACTATGTTTAGTTTGATAAGATATAGTATGCTAAGATTTTTTTTTTATCACATGTATTTATAAGTGTAAAGCATGTTTAATGAATAAAATAGATATAATTCCTTTACAATGTATCTCGTATCTTTCTTTTCATTATCTTTTTCTTTTTCTCTCAATTTTGATTTTTACTAGTTTTTCACCTCTAAAACTAATAGATCAAAACCATCATCATAATGTAAGAGACAACTTACATGAGTCTTCTAGGCCTTCACATGCATGCAACAACAACAACAACAACAAAAAAAAAAAAGGAAAAAACAAGCCTACTTAAAGGATTGAACCATGGATGCTTTTAAAGCAAAATATATGCTTTTCCACTACACTAAGTCCTTACTTAATCTTTCATTAGGCTTTTGACTTTCTAAATAAATTAAAGATTGTCAAGCCTAAACCAAAAATAGTAGCAAACCATGGTTTCGACCTATGAGTATCAATCCATATGCAAACTACTTTAACTAAATATATTACCAATTATTATAAATATACGTATACAATATAATTTATTTATCATGTAGCAACTATAATGGATTTTGACTCCAATTTGCACCTAATTAAGTTCGTATTTGAAATTTTCAATTACAAAACCATTAATACCATTTAATTTCCATGAATTTGATTTTACCTAAATTTATTTACCACTCATAAAGTAGATACATTGGACCTAGGCTAAATTTGATCAACAATATTGAATGTTAATTTTCTTGTCTAATGCTAAAACTTATTGAAATAGGTGTGCATTCAAGACTCAAAATGGTTTTCCACTCTATGAAATGTTCTTCACTTGATCATATGTTTCTTCTTTTTTTCTTCATTTTCCGTTTTATATTTCTTATTTCCTTTTTGAAATTTTCTATCTTTTGGCTTGTTCTTGATTTTCAAGACACTAGTGAAAGATTTCCACTACACCATCATGCCAATTGAGCTCAAGAATGTAGGAGCCTATTATCGAAAAGCAATAAATGCAATATTTCACAACATGATGCATGAATTCATGGAAGACTACTTCCAACATAGTCATCAAGTCAAGATGAAGCCGTAATCACTTGACTCATCTATGGAAGGTCTTTAAACAATGTCAATTATACAAATTATCCATGAATCCTTGAAGTGTGTCTTTAGGGTAACATGTAGAAGATTTTTTAGAATTGTTATTTACAGAAAGAAATGAATGTAGATCCAACGAAGGTGCAACCCATATGGTACGTGCCCTAACATACCAATCCGAAGGAATTAAAGAACTTCATGGAGAAATTCTCCTACAATGATTTATCCCTACACTAGTAGAAATTTCCCATCTTGTACAATAGCTCTTAAGGAAAGAAACCCCATTTGAGGGGGGGCTAGCACATACAATGCCAATGCCGAGTTAAAGGACTGCCAATGATTTTCTATTTGACAACTACTAGCAAATACATTGGAGCTTTGTTGGCATAAGAATTAGATGGCAGGGAGCAATCAATCTACTACCTTAATTGATCCCTCCATGGAAGCTAGGTCAAATACTTAGCTTACAAAAAGCACTGTCTCATGCTGGAATTCACCATGCAAAAGTTGTGTCCCCTCTTCTTAATGCATAAGTTTAATCTTGTTACTGATTCAAATTAACTAAAGTGCTTATTATTGCGACTGACCTTACTTTATAAATGTAAGTTCTCAAATTTTTGAATCAAAACCTACTTAAGCACATATAGAAATCACCATAGAGCGTATACTTTGTAGAATACATATTGTAAAGAGTACCTCATAAAAGTAATGAATTTTCTCATTATATTTTCACAATATAAGATTTTGAGTAGAGTTGTCCAATTACTTATCAAGTTTTCCATGTACTTATAACAAATATATTCATCAACTGGGTAATCTCTAACAATTTAATCACATGTGTTTCAATTACATATTTGTCATGAAGGCATATATTGTAAACCTGATAATGTAACTGCAATATCATGGAATACTACCACAAAGAGTTATAAATCTATAATAAGTTTTAGCTTTACTTGTTTAAGAAAAAATAAAAGCACTACATTCATTACATTACTTTTAGCAATACAAGATTGTCCAATGAAAAACATAATATAATAAAATAAATAAATCTCTAAATAATTGCTTGATATTATTAAATATGATCTTTTGATGGTGGTTAAATAGTACCTTACAAAACCTATATCATATAATCTTATAACATAAGTTCTAAAATGGGTATATGGTATCAAAATATTTTTCTTTATACCTAACCCTCGAAGAGGAAATTCTAGAAAATTGGAATTGGTACATACTTGCGACCTTTAATACCCATCTAGAACCTACTTAACCATACAGGTTAAAGTAGGTTTTAGGTTTAAGTAGGTTACCTACCTACCTTAAATTTAGGATTTCACTCGAAAATCATAACTAAACCCTAATTTTATTCCATACCCTATTGTAGCACCTAATCGTTATCTTCTAGTTGATTATCCACCTTTTAGAAATAATTTCTTTATAACCTAGTTTTTAATGGAGAAATTTAAAAGGAAAAATCAATAAAGTAGAAACTAATGAACATTTAAAGGAAATTTAGATAATACTCTTGAAAATAAAAAAAGAGAGAGCTTATACTCTTAAATGAATCAGGATGTGTTTTTGTTGGAATTATAGGTAAAAAGCCATGTAAAAATGACCATTCAAACTAGATCAAATGCTAAGGATAATAAAGGAGAGGATAAGCTTGAAAGTTGGGGATTTTAGCAAGGACATAAAAGCATACCTAAACATGTAAGCTTAGTATTGATAGGGATTAAGTCGTAGACCAATCACTAGGAGTCAAACTATAGGCTTCTAAGGCCTTGCTTAATGTATCTTGACACATGAGCTAGCTCAAGCCAAGACCTATTTCTTCATTTGAGGCCTTAGTCATTCCTTTAAACATTCCTTTAAACCCAAGCATCTAATACTCATCCAGGAAAGGATGACCACCAACCTCTTTACATCTAGTACAGGCCCTCTAGAGCCTTACCCAAGTTGTTCTAACTTTCTGACTTGATGTGGTATAAGTTAGCTAATGTAAACTCCTAGTTACTTTACTCTTATACGAGTTGTCTATAAGGTTGTTGACCTATTGAAAGATGCGAGCACTATTTTTACCCAAGGATAGATCAAATATTCCTTTTTTTGTAATTTTGTTAAAGCACCCTACCCAATCTCGACATGAAAACTACTTTACCGATCCAAAGGAAGATTCTATAATATCATTCTTTTTGTCTTTTCTCCATTTTACCCTTTTTGATTATGTCATGGCACTACATCTTTTATATATTAGGTAATAGTGCGCAAGGTAACCGTTTAAAAATCATTGCCATAAATTTAATAGATAGCAATTAAAGTAATAGTTTATATTTGTTATAGTAAATATTTATTTTAGACTATAGTTCTTATAAAAAAAAAAAGGTTGCAACATATATCTCAAGTAACAGCTATTTCCATGGTCATCAAATTTGCGATTCCATCTAGAACCACTAGAAGGTTTGTAGAATTGGAAGGCAAAGTCAAAACATAAAAACATAAATTTCCATAACCTATATAAAATAGTTTTGAACAAATCTTTTATTCCTGTAATCTGATCACTGACTAACTTGCCCACAACTTCCTTAATTTCTTTAGAAAATTGTTCAACAAAAGCTGAACTTTCTACTTATTTCAAGGGAACAGGCTGTAACTCTATACATTCTGAATCACTATCTGAAGGTGAGCTAATTGCTTCCTTAAATTTTATCTCACTTGATCTTCTTACCAATTTTCCTTTCATTTTTGGTTCCTTTTAAGTAGGTTCCTTTCCTCACTTCCTTTTCTTTTCATTGTCTTTCTCTTCAATTATGATTACTCTTCTTCTAAGATTTGAAAGGTGAACAAAAATGCCTCCATTATGTGAATGCCAACATTTGTCACTCACATAAATCCCCATCTATTTAAAAATTCTTTCTCTTAGTTTAATAGGATAGAAAGGACAAGTTGCTTCACCTAGTATTTTCAATTTCTTGTAATTAAAGAGTGTCATTAGTAAATTCCCATATTGTTGACCATTTAAATGCTATCATATGTATCTCATCATAAGTTTCACAAAATCCACTCTTCTCTTCCTTAGCATTGCTAAAATAACCAATGCATCTTTTCTTATTATAAAGGTTACACTACCTCTTCTAGGTAACACAAATATGTTAACAAATTTGTGTAAGATCCTAATTAACAGCTCAAATTCAGTACTGAAAGTATCCCTACCTATACCCAACTCTACTCCATCATTCAATTCTATGAACATATTCTCCTTAGTCATTTGTACTAAGTTCTCATCTTCTTGTATTTCCTTAATGCCGAAGCATTTCAGAATATCCTTCTTTAATATTACAATTTTTTCCCCTAGTACAATTGACTTCCACACTTCTTGATTTTTGTTATCAAGTCTTCTATAAAACTCATGTACAAGTTCTCCATATATAATTTCTCTCACATCAACCAAACCATTCAAACCTAACCCATCCAAATACTCCTTCTAGTAAAAACCATTCTTTTCAAAGAATTCTAAATCTAAATAAAAAGAATCTTTGATAAAGAGACTTTTATCTTTTATTATATATCTTTTCTTGGGTTTGTCTTTTGACTTAGAAGAGAGAATTGAAGTCATTACTTTTGGCAACCCCTGTACATCTTTAGAAGATTTTGAAGTCTTCTTCATTAGGGTGGTAACCTTAGACTTTCTTGGATTCTTGTTTAGTTTCGGTATAGAGGATCATTTGGGAGGATCTTTTTCAAACTTTCCTTCAGATGGCTTATCTGAAAGATTAGAGCCTTCAGGTTCAGTAATTTTTTTTTATGAGCTAGAATCTTGTACATCCTGAGCATCCTTCTTATTAACTTCTTGAAATGGTTTAGAATGTACCTTAGAACAATTCTTTTGATTCACTTCTTGAGCAGTTTCTTCCATTAGTTCATTACGAAGTTTTAGGGTTAAGGTTTTTTCAGATAAATCTTGACATGCTTCAGAGTATAGATTAAGTTGAGGATCTATAGGGATGGTGGTATTGGTTTCTTGTTCATCAAGAATAATAGGATTGTTGGGATTGTTTTAGATTTTGGATTTGATCCCCTTTGCAGCAATTTGGTTTGATTTTCTAAGAGCCATAATTTTAGGTAAAGGAAAAACATGAGAAGGAAATGTGAGGAACTTGATGAAATGAGAAGAAGAGAAATGACAGAGGCATTTATAAGCTAGAAAGAAATGAATTGCAAGTATAAATGGTCCTTATCTATAAGAATGTGGGCTAATTTAATGGACCTACTACTAAAGAGTTTAAGGACCCACTAAAGACATGCTAAGACCCACTCCTTTTCGTATGCAACAAACAGGAAACAAAAAAAAGAAAAAAAGAAAAAAATAGAACTTGTTCAAAATTTTATAAAATAAGGGAAATTAATAAAATTCTCTCTAATCTAACAAAAAGGATTATATACACCAATTTCATTACGAATAAATTCTAACATTAATTTGTTTAGGGGCTTTGTAAATATATCAACAAATTGATATTCAGTTGGAATAAATTCAACACTTACATCATTATTTGCTACATGATCACGAATGAAATGGTGTCTTATTTCTATATGTTTTGACCTTAAGTGATGAAATGGATATTTTGTCAGATTAATAATATTATTATTATCACATTTTATGAGTATATTCTTATAACTATCCTATAGTCATTCAATTGTTGTTTTAACCAAAGTATTTATGCACAACAATTTCCAATAGATACATATTCAGCTTCTACAGTTGAAAGAGCAATAGAATTTTATTTCTTGGAAAACCAAGAAACTAACTTATCTCTTAAGAACTAACAAGTTTCTAAAGTACTCTTCCTATCCACTTTGCAAACTGCATAATCAACATTCGAATATCCTATGAGATCAAAATTTTGACTCTTAGGATACCAAGTTCCTAATTTTGTAATGCTTTTTATATATTTAAAGATCTTTTTAACTGTAGTTAAGTGTGTTTCTGTTAGTGAACTTTGAAATCCAGCACATACACAAGTATTGAACAGACTATCAAGGCGTAAAGTAGTTAAATATAGTAAAGATCTAATTAAACTTCGATATAGTTTTTTATTTACCTTTTTGTCATTACCTATGATGTCAACCTTTGTTGAGGTACTCATAAGAGTTGAAGAATTTTTGGTATTCTCAAAAACAAATTTCTTCAATATCTATCTAGTGTACTTCTCTTGGTGAATAAATATTCCATTCTCTTATTGTTTGATTTGTAATCCTAAGAAGAAGTTCAATTCTCCCATGAGTGACATCTTAAATTCTACCTGCATCAATCTTGAAAATTCTTAGCAATATTTTTCGTTAGTTGCACCAAAAACAATATCATCAATATAAATTTGTACAACTAACATATCTTCTCCATGATGTTTCATGAAGAGTGTAGTATTTACTTTTCTCCTTTGAAAATCATTTTTATATAAGAATTGATTTAGTCTTTTGTACCAAGCACGAGGAGCCTATTTAAGTCCATACAAAGCCTTTCTTAACTTATACACATGATCTGATTTAGAGAGATCTTCAAATCTAGGAAGTTGATCAACATACACCTCTTCTTTTATAAAGCAATTCAGAAAAGTACTTTTTACATCAATTTGATATAGCTTAAAATTGTTCAAACATGCAAATGCAAGTAATAATCTTATAACTTCCAACCTAGCAATAGAAGCATAGGTTTTATTATAGTCTATTCCTACTTCCTAAGAGAAACCTTTAGCCACTAAACGTGCCTTGTTTCTTATTATTTTCCATATTCATTTAGCTTGTTCTTAAAAACCCATTTAGTTCCAATGATTTACTTATTTTTTAGTCTTGGAACTAAGATCCAAACCTAACTTCTCTAAAATTGACTAAGTTCTTCTAACATAGCTAAGATCTAATTATTATCATTTAGAGCTTCATCAACTGAATGAGGTTTAACTTCAGATATTAAAGCAAAATGATTTTCAAAGTTTTGTAAGCTCAATCTTGTTCTTATTCCAAACCTAACATTACTAATTATAAATTCAAGAGGATGATTAGTTTTAAATTTAAGAGATGATGGTAGAGTATGAAAATATTCAAAACCTTCTAAACGTGTCTCAATAAACCTAGCATTAGTTTCTAAAGAACCTTTTGATTCAAGTTTTGTTTTGGATACATCAAGAATCCTTGAAGCTTTTGTTGTTTCATCTGGAGGAGGTTTTGTCTTTCCTTCTTCTAAATCAAGACATAATGTATTCTTTTTATTTGAGACAAATGGAGTTTCATCATCCAATTCTTCATGGCCTGTTTCTTCAATAAATTTGACATTTATTGATTCTTCCACCACTTTTGTTTCTTTATTGTATACTTGATATGCTTTTGAGTTTAGAGAGTAGCCTAGAAAGATGGCTTCATTAACTCTCTCTTCAAATTTTCCTAAAACTTTTCCTATTTTCTTTACAAAACACTTGCAATCAAAGGTGTAAAAATATGAAACAATAGGTTTTCTTCCTTTCTAAATCTCATAAGCAATTTTATTTGTCAAGGGTCTTACATATACATGATTTATGATGTACCAAGCTGTTGAAGCGGCTTTTGCCCTAAAATGATCTATTATATTACATTCAGTAAGTAGAGTTCTCGTTATTTCTTAGATAGTCCTGTTTTTGCATTCAATTACTCCAATTTATTATAGAGTATAGGGTACGAAAAAGTTATGAGCAATGCTTTTTTCTTCACAAAACGAGATAAAATCTGAGTTTTCAAATTCCTTTCCATAATCAGTTTGTAGAATGATGATGGAGAGGCCTTTTTCATTTTCAACTCTTTTTTGAAAGATTTCAAAGTTTTAAAAAGATCATTTTTATGACAAGTTTATGTTTATTTCTTCCAAGACTTAAAGTGCAAGTTGGACCAAATAGATCTAAGTGCAACAACTCTAGAGGTCTTTGAGTAGAAATAACTTTTTTACTTTTATGTAAAGATGAACTCATCTTATTCTTAAGACAAGCAACACAATGAATATTCTCATGAGCATACATTTTGGTAAGCCTTAAATTATGTTCTTTCTACACAAGTTCTCTAGTTGTTGAAAGTTCACATATCCTAGTCTTTTATGCCAAAGTATAGCGTTATCATTTACTAAGATAAAATAGCTTTTAGATTATACTTCCGATGGTTTAATTAAATAAACATTTTCCTTTTTGAATCCTTTAAACAACTTAAGTCCATCCTTGTTAAGGCTAATACATTTATCATGTTCAAAAATTATTCTATATTCTTTATCACACAACTCACTTATGCTTAATAAGCTATGTTTCAATCCTTTAACCAATAATACATTTTCAATTAAATGAGGTGTCAAACCAATTGAACCTACCGCAATTATTTTACCTCTACTATTGTCACCCATTTCAGATTTGTGAACAACGAAGCATCACCTGTTATGTATCTTGAACATTCGCTGTCAAAACAACATGTTCCTTTTATCTTAGCTTCGTAATCCTATCCATATCACAGCATAATCAAGTCTGTTTACAAACCCAATGGAGCTTGGGTCCATGAAAATTCAAGCTCATCTTTTGAATTAGACCTTAATTATTGCTAAGCTTGTAATTTTTGTAAAAACAATGTTTCTCTATATGACCTAGTTTATTACATAGGAAACAAGCATAAGGTTTCTACAAAGTATACCTATTACTTACCACTTTCCTTTGATTCGGATTCTTTTTGAAAGACCCTCGATTTAACCTTCTATTGTACCCTCTGAAGAGATACTTCTTGTTGTTTTAAGAGAACTTTCTGTTGTACTTTTTGATAGATTCAAATGCTTTGCTGTTCCCACCTCCTTTGATCATTTCTTCATTTTCATCATTTGATTTAATAAATACTATTTTTTTCTCTATTTTAGATGTTTCTCCAAATTTAAAACCAAGTTCAGATTTTGAATTATCTATCCTTTAGTTAGAAATCAATACTTGTAACTTCTTATCACTTTCATCAAACTTACAAAACATATTTTTTATTGACTTAGATAAATCCTCCACACAATTTTTCAAGTTTTTGATTTCTTCTTTTAGAATAAGATTTTCATTGACTAAGTCTTCACGAGCAATATGCAATCCTTTGAAATCATTTTTTAGAAAATCATTTTCATCTACTAATAATTGATTAGCTTGACTAAGAGTATGCTTTTCACTTTTTAATGTCTTTACTTTTGATTCAAGCTTAAATATCTTATTACTCGACTTAGATAGAGCTTTGTGGAATTTTTTAATTTCAGTACATATATCATCAGGTACTTGTAACTCAGAATCAAAATCAGTTTTAGAATCTACCTAAAAAAATGCTATGAGACATAGATTTGCTTCCTTGCATTCTTTTAAACCTTCTAACTCAGTTTCTGAATCTTCCAAGTCACTCCATGTAGCCATCAAAGATTTACATTTCTTCTTAAATTTTTTCCATTTTCTTAATTAATGCGAGACATTCGTACTTAATATGCCTAGGCTTTTTGCATTCATAGCAGATAATTTCCTTTTTAAACTTTTTTCTCCTCTTTTTCTTTGATTGACTTTCCTGCATTATTAGATCAATTCTTATTAATAGTAAATCTTTTAGTAAAAATTTTCTTACCTTTTGTCTTAAGGCATTTGTTGAGCTTTCTAGCTAAAAGTGTCACATCCTCATCTTCTTCTTCAGATGAATCTTCTCCTTTAGAGTCAACATATGTTTCTTTGGCTTTGAAGGCTACGACCCTTTTCTTTGTATCTTCTAAAGTATTCTTTGTTTTGAAAAAATCAGTTTCATATGCCATGAGTTTGCTGCACAATTGACTCAAAGTTAATATTTTTATATCACAAGCTTTTTTTATGACAATTTTTTTTACATTCCAAATTTTAGGAAGAATCAACAACATCTTGAATACCATATCTACATCACTAATTGTTTTGCCAAGATAATACAATTCATTAGTTATGGTAGTAAATTTACTTAATGAGTCTTTGATTTCTTCACCAAGAAAAATTCGAAATGTTTCATATTGTTAGACTAGCAAATTGATTCTTGTATCCTTGATTATTTTTGTCCCTTCATAGGTTTGGTTACACATGAAGCAAATAGATAAAACTCTAAATGTACAATAGTACTTAAAAGTAAATTCTTAGCCTTTGAATTGAGTTCAGCTTTGCTGATATCATCATTTGTTGTGATAATGGTTAGAACTTTGAGATCTCCTATAAAAATAATTTGCCAAGCTTAATAGTTTGATGATTTCACATAAGTCTCCATCCTAAATTTCTAGTAAAGAAAGTTAGTTCCATAAAAAAATGGTGCCTTACTAAGCTCAATTGTTAAACTACCACTTGGTTCATCCATAATCTTAAACTCTAAAAGATATTAGAGTAAGGCTTTCATACCAATTGTTAATCTTGTAGAAGATATTAAGAGAAGGAATGAATTGATATCTTTAAACTTTTTAAAACTTTTTTTATATAAGAAAAATACCCCTCTTAATAACACAAATAAATAGTGTAAATTAAAAGAGATAAGGAAAAGAATATAAGGTTGAGGATTTATAAAGTTTTGACCTTCTACCTACGACTCTCTTCTAACTCCACTGTTGGGGACCCAGTATACTTCACCAGTACTGTTCCACTTGATCTACTATAACAAAATCATGAGAAGTTTACAAGCACTTGCGACACATAGGCTTTCCCAACACTCTGCTCTACCTATCTAACTTCTCTTCAATCTAAGCTAATTATAGATCTACAAAGTACAATCAAACTTCTCTCAACCCTCAAATAACAAACAAAGTTTACAAATTATAAGTAAAAACAATAATACAAATCTCAAATAATTTCGCTTTAAAACAGAAATGATGATCGATGAATAACTTCGATTCAACTATTTGAAGAAGTATTTGAGAAACTTTTTTTATTCTTTCATATGGTAGAATTTGATCATGATCAAGGTATAATGAATATATATTTTCCTTTATCAGAAACATTTATAATACTTTGAATCCTTTCTCCTTTTATATTGGAGTCTTCTAATGGCTAACTTGATGAAGATTATCTTTACTTCATGTTTATCCATATTTAATGTTAAAGATATTCCATAAGTATTTTTAGAGAAAATCATAGAATTTAAAATTTAAACTTGACCTTATCAACTTATCTTGATCAGATACAATTTGATCAACAATATCCACATAAGCTTCAAATTTGAAATTGAAATCCTATAAAATTCAAAATCAACCTCTTCCTTATCCGATGCTAGATATTTTCTTGTGATTTATCCAAAGATACCTTCGCTTAAAGTTAATCCCCATGCATCTTGATTCCATCTTAAGTGAAACGGGATTAAGTGCATTTCCTTAGTATACTCAATCTAGTAAAGTTAGACCTTGTTTAATTTGAATATGATATTTTATTAATTTTTAACATTATACTTTTCCAAACTAACTATCTAAATATCCTTCTAAAGAGTATCAATCTTCCTTTCTTTGAAATCTTTGAACAAGTTTTTGAAGTGCTATATTGATTCTTCTTATAAAAGCTTTTGAAACACTTTCTAAAGTTTTCTAGATTAGCCTCTTTTCCAATCAATTCAGACCTTCTGAATAAGTTTATGAAAACAACTTAATTTGCAATTTTAAATTTTCTAAAAACCCTTCTAAATACCTGCATTCTTGATAATTCATTAGCATTCATCTCTTTTTATTATAATCAAAATATATAAGAGATATCTAACAGATTTTATTCTTATCTCAAGTCTTATAAGTGTAAAGGATGTCTAATAAATAAAATAGATATAATTCCCTTATAGTATATGGCATCTTTCTTCTCAATATTTTTTTTTCTTTTCTTCTCAATTTTGATTTTCTTTAGTTTTTCACCTCTAAAACTAACAGATCGAAACCATTGTCATAATAAAGCAGATAACTTGCATGAGTCTTCTAGCCTCTACATGCATGTGACCTAAAAGAACCAAAAATAAAAAAAAAAAAAAAAGAAAGAAAGAAAGAAAGAAGGAAAGAAAAAGCTCATTTTTCCACTGCACCAAGTCTTTACTGTGCCTTTCATTAAGCTTTTAACTTTAGTTAATCAATAAAAGTTTCTAAAGCCTAAACCAAAAGTAATGGCAAACTATGGGATTTTGACCTATGAGTATCGATCCCCATGCAAACTATCTTAACTAAATTACCAATTACTATAAATATTCATGTGCAATAAATTTTATTTATCATATAGCATTTTAAATGGGTTTTGACTCCAATTTGCACCCAATTAATTACATACTTGAAATTTTCAATTACAAAGTAGGTAAATTGGACCTAGGCTAAATTTAATCAATAATAATGAATGTTAATTTTTCTTGTACAATGTCAAAACTTATTAAAAGATCTGCATGTTCAAGACTTAAAATTATTTTTCACTCTAAGAAATTTTTTCTTTCACTTAATCTTATGTTTCTTTTTTTATTTTCTATATTTTATTTCTTGTTTCCTTTTTGATATTTTCTTTTTTTTTCCTAGCTTTTTCTTGATTTTGTGGATATTAGTGGGAAATTTCCCCTACATTATCATGTCATTTGGGCTTAAGAATGCAATAGCTACTTATTAGAGAGTAATGAAAGCAATATTCCATAACATGATGTGTGACTTCATAAAAGACAATGTCAATGACATATTCATCAAGTCAAAACAATAGCCTAATCACTTAACTCATCTACAAGAGGTCTTTAAATAATGTCAACTATATAAGTTGTACATGAATCCCTTAAAATGTATCATCGAGGTAACTTCTAGAAAATTCTTTAGATTTGACATTAATTAAAAAGAGATCAATGTAGATATGGTCAAGGTTCAAGTCATATAGTTCATGCCCTCACTTACTAATCCAAAGGAATTAAATGCCTTCATGGAAAAGCTCTCCTACATTAGGCGATTCATCCCTGTGCTTATAGAAATCTCCCATCAACTACGATAACTCTCAAATAAAGAGACCTTATTAAATCTCTCAAGCAATATGTTTTGCTGATAACAAATCTTAAAGTTATCTAATCAATTTTTTTCTAACTTAAACGATTTCAAGATAAAAGTTGGAAGAAAACTTGGAAGTTATTACTGGTTACTAACATTAGTTAGAAGGAAACTTAGAAGCTAATTATAAGTTGAAGATATAAGTTAGAAGTTTTCTTAAAAGGAATCATTTGAAGCTAAAAAGGGTTATTTTGAATAACTTAAAAGGTTATTTAGAAGCTTAGGCAGAAGAAAGTCTAAAGGCTAAATAAGATTAAGGTACTTAGAAGCAAACTTAAAAGGTATTTTGTAGCCTGAAAAAGAAGAACAAGGCTTAGAAGCTGACTTAGAAGCTACATCAAAAGAATTACAAATCGACTCATAACTTATTAAATTATGGAGATTTTGTTTGTTTTTCCTGTATGTTAAGACTTTTCTCTACTAGGTATGTGTACTTAGCTAATACATTGTATTGTTCAACTGAGCGAGATGCATAAATTTTTCATGAATAGAAGTTAGAAGATACTTCAAGAGGAGGCTAGATTTTGTGGAACCAACCAAGATCAATGCTTATCCTCACAAATGAACAGTTTTATCGGTCATAGCTTATCTAAAAGTGTCATGAGATTTGAAATTTGAAGAAGCTAGATTTTGTAGGAAGATATTTGTTAGATTTTAACAACTAACAACCCAGATAAACTTTAAGAAGATTTAAATCAGTTAATTATACTCCAACGACTATCTAACTAGTCATTGCAATAGAGACATTTAAAAATATTTCAAGAAGTCTTTGAAGGAAAAACAAGAGATCAAGAAGCAACATTATAAGTGTAGTTATCAAAATCGTGATTCTACCTATATGATTATACGAGTTTACGATATTAGGAAGCCTTTTCGAGTTAACTCATGTATAAATTCTTTTTTTATATAGAAACTTACGCTTTTAATCGAGTTTACCAATTCTATATATTTAAGTTGAATGGGCTAAAAAATAAAAAAATATATATATAACTAAGCTTTTACAAGCCATCAACTACCAAGGCATTACATCATCTTCCCTATCTTATTTTATTTTATTTTTTCTTTTTTTCTCTCTCTTAATCCTTTATTTTATGTTCATAGCCTTCACTCGAGTTTCAGTTCCAATAGCAAAGATTACTAGAAAAACTATATAATTTAATTTATACCACCAATAATTTGAAATGAGTTGAAATATTTAATTCTCTTTAGTTCATTGGGGGTTTTTTTTTTCAAAAGAAAATAATGGAAAAATTTTATTTTTGACTTTGTTTGTTCCTTTTCCATACAAGTTTAATTATATATTATTAAGAATTTGTTTATGAAAAAAGAACTTAATCTCTTTATTTCTTTATTTCTATATTTCTATCATGTATTTCATGTTTTGAATAACTACTATAAGCATCTTTATAGTTTTTTAAAGCTATTTTACATAGTGTATAGAAAGTTGTGTTTTTACATTTCAATTTTATGTTCCAATTCTACTAACCCTCTAGCAATTTTATATAAAATCGTGAGTTTGATAAACTTGATTACAAGAGAGATATTCTTAAGGATTTCATCATTGCATTTCCATATTAATTAGCTTAACAAAATCTAAAAGATTTACTATTTTTCTATTAATTAGCTTAACAAAATCTAAAGGATTTCATCATTGTATTTCCATAATAGGCTGATATGTTTTTGTATTATCTAGGATAGTAAATCACTATTGATCTGTATAGCATATAGTAAGCTTGAAGGTAGAGCAATGTAACTGAAGCTTATAAAGCATATTTGTACTCTTTTATTTTGAAATTAGTGGAACATCTAGTATGGATGACAAATCTCAATAATAAAGATAGAAGAGTGAATGTAGGCATAAGGTCAAAATGCTATAAATCCTTGTATTCAAGCTTTCTCTAACTCTTTCTCCTTTATTATTACTTTTATAATTGCATGTGGCTAAAATTATTTGATAAGCACTCATTTGAAAATTTTGAGTCATTGTATTAAGTGATCAAGAGGACTTTGATGGAAAAAGTTCTAATTTTTACTAACAATTTATTTAGCCCCTTAGCTTTCCACCCCTGATTGCTTAAGAAGGACCAACAAACCCATTTGAGTAGGGCTACCATAAGAGGAAGTTATACATAAAATCAAGGAGATACTTATGTCCCCACATACAATGACAATGATGGTTGAAGAACTACCAATTATTTTCTATTTGATAATGTAGGATCCAACACTTTACTGCTGTACCAACAACTATAGCTAATAGTGACATGCAACTTAAATCATTTCAATCATCTAGCAACCTAAGCGCCACATTCAGTTGTTACTTAGCCCATCCCTGACCTCTACTACAAGCAATATGCTAACACACTATTGCTAATAATCTCTCTACCCTATTTAGCTAGCATTACGCCTACTAGGAATTGAACCTGTAACCTTAGCTCTAATACAAATTGTAGGATCAAATGCTTTCCTACTACACCAAAAGCTATAACTGATGATGACATGAAACATAAATCATTTCAATCATCTAGTAAACTAAGCATCATGTTCGATTATGACTTAACCCGCCCTTAATCTCCACTACGGGCAAGATGCTGACATACCATTGCTAATTGACAACTGCTAAAATATCCATTGGGGCTTTTATTAGCACAAGAATTAGATGGTATATCTAAGCCAATCCCTCTGAGGAAGTTAGGTCAAATACTTAGCCTAAAATGAGCATTGCCTCATGCTGGAATTCACCATGTAGAAGTTGCATCATTACTTCTTAGTGCACAAGGTTAATCTTGTGACTCATTCAGATTAACTAAAGTATTTATTGTTGTAGCTAACCCTATTAGGAAGGATTACAAAATGGTTGCTTCTCCTAACAAAGTTTGACATCACAATGATGGCACCTAATGCTATTTAGTCTAAGGCTCTAACAAACCTTTTAGCCGAGTTTTCCACAACGTATGGGGCTCATGCCACAGATACAATCCCAATAGATTTCCATTAAGACCCTATGAAAGTAAAACTAGATGGAAAATGGTAAGTGTAGTTTGATGGCTTCTCTAATAATACTAAGAAGGAGTTGGGGTGATCTTAACATCTCCAAAAGGTTAACAGATAAATTTAACTTTCAAGTTAGATTGCTTTTTTTCCCAAGAAAAAAAAAGTTAAACTTCTCTTGTACCAACAATGACTTTGAAGTTCGTAATGCTAAAGCATTTCACTTATGCATCTACGATGACTCAAACCCAATCATCCAATAGGCCAACAGCAAATTTGCTCTCAAAGAACTTGCATTGATGCCTTACTATGTAGTAGTGCAATCTATGGTTAATAGGCTCAATTTAGTGAGATTAAAGCATATCAAATGGTTGACCGATTGCTACATAGATGTTCTAGCAACATTACCTTCTAAGGTTCTCATTTAGACTACATAGAATAGTTTGAATGCTCAAGTTATCAAGAGATTCATTCTTTATACATCTTTGCAATTAGTAGAGGAAGAAGAGTAGGTGTAAAATAACCGGCACACTCCAATCAAGGCATAGTTAGCGGATCTTAATGTAGCTTTTATAACAACCTTTGATGAACTTTACTTGCATTAATGGCATCTTGTACCTTAAAGTTTAGAGGACATCTTATCCTAGTGCATCTATGCAAAATGAGCTCTCTTAGAGATGGACAAATACCATGATATCTGGTGTAGAGAGGAAAGATTACCCCTTTATTGATGCACTCAACACATAGGGTATTACTGACTAACAATGTATAAAGATATATCCCAACTACAAATGAGTTGCCCAAAGTGCATTAAATGTCCTGACTAGGGAGAATGCAACTTTGTGGTAAGGTGGGTGATTGGAGACACCCTTACATCGATTCAATGAATAATAATGCCTTACACACGAATAAAATAGATGTTTTAGCTAGTAAAACATAAAGCAAGAAAGTATGTTATACATGAAGATAATTTGTACATCATGTCGTTCATTAGAATGCCTCTCCAATGTATAACACTCCTTGAAATAGAAACTATTTTTTTTTTTTTTAGAAAGTACACTTCAAAGATGGAGGAGAGCACCAAGGGGAAAGAAAGTAGTACTAGCACTTGCTTGATATGGGGTGCTATTAGACCACTATGGAAAATGATGCATTCAATTTTGTTAGAAAGTATGTTACATGCCAACAACATGGTGATGTAATCTATGCTTTTGTTATTACACTACATAGCTTAACTACTCCTTAGTCATTCCATACTTGGGCATTTGATTTAATTGGTTCAATACATTTACCATCCAAGCGAGGCATAAGGATCCTAGTTAGGATAGAATGTTTCACCAAGTCGATAGAGGCAATCCCTCTTAAGAAAGCAATGGGACCTACAATAGTAAAGTTCATAAGGCAACATATTATGTTCCACTTGGAAATCCCAAAGTGTGTCATTTTAGATAATGGTCCTCCCTTCATCAACTCATAAGTATGATAGTTACTAGCATCTTACTGCATTGATAATGTAAAGTCCACACCATACTTCTCAAAGGGAAATGAGTAAGAAGAGCCAACAGATAAGACTATCTTGAAGGTGCTTAATTGGATGGTTCATGAAAATTACATAAAGTGGCATGACAAAATAATACTAGTACTATAGGCTTATAGGACTTCCAAGTAAGGTTCTACACACGTGATAACTTTCTCTTTAGCATATGGGTCTTAAGCAATGATGCCCATTGAGATTTTGGTTCCTTCTGCATGCTAGGCTCTTAAAGCTGAATTAAAACTTGACATTTTATGCTTGTTGGATCTTAAAGCCTTAGAAGAAAGGAGAGACACCAACAAGTGCAACCTTTCTAATTACTAGTGGTAGCTCAATGTAGCCTATGATTGCTTGATTAGAAAGAGATCCTTCTAATAAGGTGACATTGTACTTGGCATAGCAAAATGTATGTAGAGAGGTATTCCAACACCAAAGTGGGAAGGCCCATAGTTCTTCAAATTCATGACAATAGCTACTACAAACTCCTCAATCTAAGAACTAATATAATCATTTCTTCTATTAATTTTTAGTACATTAAGATATTTCACTCATAAATACAACAATTTACTCAAAGTTTACATGAATGAAATATTCAGTTTGCATTACTCTATCCCTTTGTTTTCTTTATTTTATTTGTTATTGCTATAAATTTAGATAATGATATAACCCTAAACCACAATTTTAATTAAGTACTACATCCCTTATTTTACCTGTTACTACAATGTTAGAGATATGTCTCCTTAGTGCATAAGGTTAATTCATGCAAAAATAAAAAAAGGGAAAACATAACCATTGTTACCATTTGGTAAGAGTATTTTCTCCCAAAGTGCATGATGACTCACTTAGCTAATTAATTACCAATTGGTACAAGCCTCAACTCTAGAGCACATGAAAGTTGGCTATCATATACTAAAAAGGAGAATAATCTCCTCAGGTGTGAAACAAAATAATGTGGAAGCTAGCATTCCAAAAAAGAAAATGATACAAGATTAAGTATTGAGAAATACCCTCTCAACTACTACTATTAATAATCTTAGCACATGTTACCAATGCCACTTAAGCGTGATTGATTATTCTATCCTATGTGCTCAACTCATTGTTGCTAGCAAGTAAGAGCCTCACTTTGATATACGACACTATGCCATAAGCTTCATAAGTCATATGAAGTGAGTCCTATTATCATAACATTTTTTTTTTTTCCATTCATAATGCTAAGTGAGGCACCACCTCCTAAAGCATAGAATGATCTTTGCAAATCCACCCCTAAGCTAAGTAGTCACACTATTAGGTACAAGTAAACAATCAAAGTAAATAACAATAAAAGGAAAAGTACAAAGCAATCAAGTTTGATTCAATCAAGATAATCTTTTACACAGCAATAGAAATAACTAAAATACTAAAAAAAAAAAAAAGGAGGAAATGAGTTGGAAATAAGCATAGTTAGACTCCACTAAGGGCAACAATTTAAACCTACAACAAATTGAAGGTTTGTATCCCCTTAACATCTCTTTTACCTAAAGATTTATTTCCTCAATAGCACCTTTTAATTCCCAAATCTTTGCTATTGACTCATCTTAATGTCTCATAGAAGTATAATAGCTTAATAACTTCTTAGCCTTAGAAACAATAGGCCCTAAGCTGCCAACTTTGAACTTTAGAAGATGAGCCCCCCTAATTCACCTAACTAGCTATTGTGGCTTTGCTTTTGATAGAGACTTCTAAGGCTTGTCAAGCAACAACATAGCCTCTCCTAACATCTTCATTATTAAATTATCCATCTCCATCCCTAGTATAAGAGACTCAATCCAAAATCTTTATCCATATCATTAAAGCTCTCTCAAGTACTAATTGAAGAGAAGGAATAGCAAATCTATGGAAGGATACAGTCTCCTCTAATGTAGTAACAACCTATAAAGTTGTTACCATGTCTTAATGAGGTACATTAATAACAAGGGGTAAAGAGAGATCAATAGGTGCTCGCAGACACCTCATTTTTGCCAAATTTTTTTTATTTCAAATAATTGAGCTAAGTTACTATATAAATAGAAAAAAATAAAAAAGTAAAAATATATAATAAAAATTAAAAAATTAAAATTAAAAGAAAAATAAAAATAAAAAATAAAAAAAGAAGAAAATTAAGTTAGATCATAGCAAGTTCAATCATGACTCGAGTCGTGTCAAGTTGGAGTAAGTTGAGTTGTTGGATCAAGTAACAAGATGGGTTAAATTAATCTAATTTAGGGGCTTAAATCATATCAGAGAATTATTGAGCTAAATTAGAACGAGTCAAGCTTGGAAGAATAAAAAAGGCCCAAAATAATTAGGATTTCTAGTAACTAGGGTAAATCTTGGAAGAATCGCAACCATATCTTCTATATCTTCGATACAAAAGATTCGATTTTGAACTTATAAATAGTACGTTGGCCAAGGATTTAGGGGATCTTAATCACACATCTTCACATACATAAGGAATCACACGCCACCGCACACCACATACCCCATACGCTCCTTCAAAAACACCACGCACACCCCACACGTCGCTACGCGTGCCACCGCATATCCTACGCGCCACCTGTAAGCCCTAAAGTTCAGCCAAGTAACCGTAAGATTGAACTTAGAACCCAAGGTTTAGGGCGATCGACTAAAGGATCCGATCACACCCAAATTATAAACTATTTAACAAGATACCAGTAAAAATGACCTTGTAAACTTAAAATTAAGAAAATAAGTAGTAAAATAGGAGACTATAAAATTTTCAAATTTTAAGCATAATAACTGCTAATTACCAAAAAGGCAAAAAGTGTAATATAATAATTAATAAATTATTAGAGATAGATTATATGTATACTAAAAATTTTAAAATGACCAAAATAATATTTAAGAATGTTCACGTGCACCCTACATGTATTTACGTGTAGATAAAAATACGCGTAATTAGTGAAATAGGCTGAAAATTAAGTAAATAATTAAAGAAAAATACAAAATAATTATAGAAAAATCAGAAGAGGATAACCGAAGAAAGATAAGGTCGTGGCAGGTTCAAATCAGAAAAAGAAAAAATTATCCAACAAGAATTGGACAAACAAAAAGCCAAAAATTAAGGAAAGTTGACAAAATCTTGTCAAATTAATGTATAATAATTACAAAATTCGTCTATAAATAGCAAGAAAAATTCAGAAGCTCATTTGGATAGATACAAATCAGAGAAAATTAGAGAGTCGAAAATTAGAGAGAAAATCCAGAAAAATAAAAAAAATAAGAAAAACTGTGCAGTTAGGGGTTTTAAAGGGAACCCACACCAAACGAGGAGCTGGGAGTGGACGGCCACCACCACCACACGGTGGTGGCAGCGCCCAAGCCGGCCGACAAGGCCACGGCGGCCCGCGGTGGCCGGAGCCACCTGAACCGGTGAGTCCAAATTCCAGCCCGATTCTTGTATAATTTTGTAAAATTAGTTATTTTGCACAGAAAATTATGAAACTTGTTATTCTGAGGTTTTATTGTATGTAGATTTAGGGAAAAATGTTGATTTAGTTTAATTATGTCTGGAAATATAGGGTCCTTAACAAATTGTTCAAAACCGAGCATAATTAAACCGGAAATTAAATAGGCTTAGGGATGTAGTTTGGGGCTCAAAATTTTTCTGTAGGATGCTCATGTGACATAGAACAGTGCTATGAAGCCATTTTTTTTAAAATTAATTTTGGAAATTTTTAAGTTAATTTTTAGCCCTAAAATGATGGAAAAATTGGGTAATTTGGAGTTAATTAGGTGATTAGGATGTTAATTACTGATTTGGATCTTAATTAGATGTTTAAGGAAGTTAATCTCTGCAGTGGAACCCTAATCCTAGCATTTAGGTACTAAGTATAGTTAATTAAGGAAATTAGGTAAGTAATATAAGAAATTAGTAATATGTGAAATTGTAAATTAATAAATATGGAAAAATTAGGGTTATTTAGATAATATTAGAGTAAAAATCAGAATAATATTAAATCTGAATTAAGATTGAATTTTAGGTAATTATATAAAAAAGTAAGATTTTCTCACATCGGGGATAAATCCGATACCCTAATTAGGACTAGCGTGTACCAAATAGCTTAGAATACTAAATTAAGACCCAATAGGATATTTGGAAACTCGAGCTTGATGTAATTAATTTCACATTAGGATTCGAGCATGTTTAGGATTTAAAAATCGAACCAAAACCTAACTTGGAAATTGATGCGGAAACCGAGACCGAACCTAAACCTAAACCTAGAATAATTATAAAAGACTTAATACCTAGATAATTAGGCATATTAAACCGTAAACAAAACCTAACAATAAGCATTATAGGATAAAACGAACTTATAACAGTTATATGAAAAGCTGAAACCACGTTCGTGTTATAGGGATAACCGGCGATGGCCTGAGCAGATCGGACCTCGAGTGAGCGAGCGAAGAGTCGAGGTAAGTTGGGATTAATACGATGCTGTATTTTGGAGGCTTAAGATTATGCTTGGTTGTGCTTGTTAGATAGTTGAATGCGTGCATGTGCTTGATTATGGGTGATGCTATGATTCTGTTTGCTGCTTTAGCACATATTGTATGAATTGTATGCAATGATTGATCGCTCTAAATTGGACTTAATCAAATATACGACCAGTAATCTTAATCGAACATGCATGGCAACCCGTTAGGGGATTTAGGACTCTCCGGCCAAATACCGACCCCTTCGGAAGGGATAGCGCAGGATTGCAAAATGGTCCCTTCTTCTTCCTCAGTCGAACTAAGTGACAGGAGAGGAGGTCGCGGCGAGGATGAAGACAGTGGTTCGAAGGTAGTCGCGGGAGGAGCAAGGTTTCCATTACACAAGCCTGGGTTTGGTCGTGAGCTGTTGCATTAACGGTAACTCCTCAACCCGGATTAGAGCGGGCGCAATTTCTCTAATCTCACGACGGGCCAGACAACGTCGTGCGATGGCATTTGCTTGCACATGCATTGCATTTAATAAGTGATTGAAAACTTTGTTGTGTGTATGGTATAGTTTTAAGTCCTCCGTCCCTACTTACTGAGCTGTGGTTGCTCACATCCCTATAGACATCGTGCAGGTGCTGGCTAAGAAGCGGCAACCAATTACTCTGAAGCTAGCAACTGCTGGATCTTGAGGAATGAGGAAAAACATGTGAAGAATAAACACATATTTTAAGGTTTAAGTTTTTATTTTAGAATTAATTTTCATTTTGAATAATGTAACAACTAGGAAATGTATTACGGAGAAATATTGTAAACCTTAATTACAATAGCTGAATTATAGCATATATATATTTTCTCACTTTCTTAGATAAATGATTTATTTAAATTACAAATTGTCTACTTCAAAGCGGGTTAGTTGTGGACGCCTTGTGTAGATCAGGTCTAGGATAGCGGTTGTGAGGCCAACTTCTATCTTAGGGTGGTTTACACGGCGAGGCTGTTACAACTCTGCCGCTTCGGGGCGTGACACCACCACTAAAACCCTTGCAAACCACCACCATAACATTGCAAGCCATCACCACAGCAACTAATGCACCAACCATCATGCCCGTGATCAGTGGAAACAAAAGCCAACATACCCTTCATCACGCCCATAATTAGTGGAAACAAAAGCCAATATGCCCTTTATCATGCCTGTGATCAATGGAAATAGAAGCCGATACGCCCACCATTACACCTGTGATAAGTAGAAACAGTAACCAATATGCCATCGATCACGCCCGTGACTATCCGAAAACAGTCTTCGATGTGTAACTCAATTTGTAGGTGAAATTTCTTATTTTAATATTTTTATTTTATTAGTTAATTTAATTATTTTTTACTAACTTATTTACTTATTTTTATTAGTGCAAGTTTCTATTATTTTCGTATTGTACTTTTTTTTTAGATAATATCTGTTTTTAATAAATTTAACTCAATTATATTTTTAACAAGATCATTTTTTTTTTAAATAAATGAATCTAGATTGTGTCTTAGAAGTTAGGATTTAGGAATGATACTTTTTGACATATAGGGGTTTTGGAAAAATAAAAAATCTAAATTGAGTTTTTTTTAAAAGGATTCAATTAGTTAGTGTTTTTTTATTTAATTCAGGAAAATTAGATTTTTTTTAGGTTTTTTTTTTCTTAAAATAATAAATTGATAAAAATGTAAACCTAACTCGGTTTTCGAAATAAAAATAACCCACTCACTAAAAATTTTATAAAGAGAACTATAACCGATTTGAGCTCGAACCGTATTAAAAAATAAAAAAGAAAAACTTTTTCCTTCGTCTTGAAAATTTGTAATAAAAAATCATTTTTAGTTACTTTTGTGAACTTAGGTATATTTTTAATATTTTTTGGAAAATTATAAAAATAAAAGCCCATCAATTTTTTTTTTTCCATTTTCACATAGTAGCTTAGTGTAAATAGGTTAGCCCTTGAACCCAGTTTTCTAATTTAATTTTCTAAAAATTAATTTTTTTAGAATATTCACAGACTAATGGTCAAATTGGGAAAACCCTAATCTTTTTTTTTTTGTTTTTACCAATTGAATTGGTTGGCGACTCCATTTCTTTTTAAATAAAATATTTTTTCTTTTCCTTAGTTTAATGTCGAGTAATTTATATTAAATGGACTAGGCTTAATATAGATTAAATTAAGGAAATCAAAATAGAGCTCAACAGTGCTGCACACATTTCACCTCCATAGGTGCTATTATGTAGCAAGGAATCTACATGAGTTTCGATCTCACTTCCCTTCTTGACTAATGGGGCGATGTTATTTGCTTCAAGGAAATCATTCATCTTCTTAGTACCACTACTATCATCATTACCATCATCATCTTTAGATTGGGCTGGAGATTCCTCATAATCTGCCAAGTTTTCATCATCATTTTTCTCCTCTAAAGCTACCATCGATGTGGTAAGATTTCCTAAATGAATCAGAGCACAGGACAACGACATTCTCCTTTACACTAGCTACTAGAGGAGAGTCTATTCTAACCTACGAGAATAAATAAATAAAGGTAAATAAATAACAAAAGGAAGAAATGTATATATGATAATATAGGATGTGTTTAAATTCTTTTAGAATCCAATAATGGAGGCAATAGGTGATTGTTCTTATATTTTAAAGAGAGATTCAGCCTACTAGGAGATTCTAATCATCTAAACAGCTATGTAAGAGCTCCTTAAGCATCTCCAATGCCATAGGACTTAGGCCTTCGAAGTTTAAGGAAGAATTCATAATGATACATAATAGGTGCACGAAGTGTATCACCTCTTGATGAAATGGCATAAGTTAAGAAGATATCCAAGTAGTTTGACAAGTGCATCAGCCAGCAAGGAGAAGCTGCCTCAAAGTGAATAATAGAAGGAAAGAATAGCCATTGTAACCTAAAGTGAATCTTCCTAAAGTCACTGGGTAATAGTGACTCAAAGCTCTCATTGGTAGTAATGAGGCGAGGCACTCTTTAATGAAAACTAAGTTGACGTGCAACCTAATGGGAAAATATACTATGACTCTTTACACTAAGTAGCAACCAATTAGGTCTTTGTTGTCAAGTAGTGAGGACAAGCTCCTTCGAATGCACCACAAAAGAAACATTACTTTAGAGTCGAGGATACTATCTTGCTTTTCCACCACAGTAGCCTGACCCTTTGAGCATGGAAGACATAATTCATTACTGTCTTTATAGCCTACAAATTTGCTTGATGTAAGGGTAGAAAGTAAATTTACTCTCAACGTCAAAGAGCTGTAAGAGTAGCTGATCAATCATTCCTCCAACCTAACCCAAGCTTTAAGAAGAGCAAGGTCAGGTTTAACATTTGTAATGGGAGAAGTAAAGCATCTTTGAAACCGTTTACAGAAGAAAAGTTGAAGAAATATCAAGTCTACATGTAAAATGTTCACATATTGACCTTTCAAGCATATAGAAGGCTAATGATATAGGTCTAAGTTTAAGTACAATGAACTTAGGTAAAAGGGACATAGAAAGAAGCACTACCTTAGAGCAATGTGTATGACCAAAAGGAAGAGTTTTAGACTAACACCTTGCTTAAACCCTCTAGGGAATATCAATGGGGAAAGCTAAGAGTTCATACCTAAAGAGATGAGAAAAGAACATATGAGTAAAGGGCATAACTAAATGTATATATGTAAACAGATTTGAAGATGCTTTCTTTCCAATAACCTAAGCTTGAGACTTAGGACTTCTCCTTTCTTTGCTCCTTGAAGAAGTATGCAATCCAAGAGGTGAAACATGACTTCCACTTCTTAGTGCAAGTAGCTTTCAAAGCATCCATTGAGGACATTTGAAAGCTATGGTCTTTATGTGAGATCATCATGGTAGCAATGTTAATTCACCTACAACTATGCAAATTTAGAAGTATAGCTACATGTTTGAGGGAACCACAATTGTGGGAACTATACTTTCATTCCACTCATTTGTAAGCACCACAATTAAGTAGAAGTTGTAATAGTATGAAGGTCTCTAGCTTCTTCAAAGGAACCACATATTCTGACTTTTATGCAACGTATTTCACCCAATCATTCTATCCGAAGGGTAGCTCCTTCAAAAATGCAAGCTAAGTGTTAGAGAGAGGCAACTTCTAAAGCATAACATTGAATTTCCCTTGATGGTATCTTTACAATTGGCATGAGGCTCATAGTTGATAAATTGACGCTCACCATCAGTGTGGGTGTTGCATAGACTTCTCAATGCTTGATCTTATCCTAAAATGTGAATTTAGAAATGGTTAAGTCTAACCACTTGTCTTAAGGACTCAAAATCGGTGGTAAACATCCATCTACATGTACGAGTAAACCTTTCGTTTGACTATTTCTATGTTTCAACCATAGTTCATAAGAATCGAGCTACAAGACCTTTGCCCCAAGCCCGTGTACAAGGCCTCGAGAGTTTAATAAGGTACATTCTTTCTTCCCAACCTACACCAGAGGAATCTAAATTGCTTCTAATTACCGATCTGCTACTACTGTTGAGCCGAACTCTCCCTTACTTATCACTGATCTTTGAATGTCGACCAAAGAATGATTAGTAAATAATTTGATTTACTTACCCATCATCTTGTTTAGCCCTGTTTTGAGCTATCTTAATAGCAATCAAGTTGAGCCCATCCTAAGAGAGCCCATAAGTCAGCTTGGCACCTGCTAACCTGATCGTACTATATTGTTTGTTTCCACCAAATGCTTGCCAATATCTACCAACTATGTGTCCAAATTTCTTACGTGATGGAATTCGTTGCATGAATCTTCTACTCTCTGATTTCTCTTTTTTACTCTTTTACATTCCTTGTACAATGCTTGTTTAGGATAACACCCTTTGTCTTGGATAACACCCTTTGTCTTTTCCTATTTTTAGTAAGTTAACTTAAAATTTCGGGTATAAATATCCTTGTATTTTGTAGCCGTAATCATCTTATACATAATCGATTATACTGACTTTTCTTTTGTGAAAATTTCTTGTTTATGTGCTTGTTTGCTTACTTACTCACTCTTATCCTAGCCCTTAAGCAAAACTAGGTGGCAAGTACTCTCTTTAAACTACTCATATGTTATGTCGAGTTAGTTTAAGAGTCTTTAGTAGTTCCTCAGTGTGTCATATCCTTAGAACCAATTGTGGGTTTTGCTTATTCATCTTATTTCTACACATTCATCCTTCATTTCAAGCTTTTTGTGAGCTTGGATCCATCCCCTAAATATGACCATCCTCTCTATCCTTGGCGTGACATATTATCTTGGTATCAAAGATAAGGTTCACATTGGGTAAGTCAATGTTGAGTTACATTATTGATTGTGTTACATTGGTCACTGTCTACAGTTGAGTGCATGGAGTAATGTAGTAATTATTGTGGTTGTGTATAAGTAGCTATAAGTGTAAAGTGAGTGGCAAGAGTGGTGGTTTCATTCCATTGTCATGGCTATTGTGTGATACTCTATTCTACTCTATTTTAGGTTGTGAAAAGCAGAGCAAGTAGTAACTATGTATTTATGTGTAAGGTTTGACTCAATTAGATGTGGTGTTGAATCTATGTTGTGAGACGTGTTAGTTTTTGTTCAAAAGGAAGCTGAGCATGTTTTCTAAATTTAGTGTGTTAACTAATTAGAGGTTATCAGTGTATTGTTTACTAAGCAATACAAATGTTGTTTATTTGCTATGAGCACGTGTTTGAGCAAAAGAATGACTAATTCACGTGTTAATGCTAGTATTGGAGACAAGAATAGTGGGGTTATTCACCATTGTTGACAAAACACCCCCTAGAAGTTCTAACAAATGATTCGATGAAGTGACCAATAGGATAGTTAAGCTAACGCAAGTTGTTTACGTGTTGGCTTCCTGACCAGTTGAAGACAATCAAAATACTCCCTAAGCTGCTCCTAAAGTTAGAGATGCTCCTTAAGATGCTTGACTAGTATGAAGACAATTCCTAGCTCGACAAGACCGAAGTAGAGGAGTATGAGGACATGTATAAAGAAGAATAGATTTGGGTGAAGTAGATGAAGTGGAAAGAGATGAGTATTATGAAGCAAAGGATAGAGCTTGTATACAAAGAGCTGTTAACCATAGAAAACTTCAAGTTTCGAGCTTTAACAGCTCTAGAGATGCTGATGATTACCCAGATAGAGAGAGAAAGTGGAGCGACTCTTTGAATACTATCAGTATAAGGACTATGATAAGTTTAGAACTGCTGCTATCGAATTCTTTGGAAATGCTATGATATGGTAGAGAAACTTTTAAGCCATGAGAAGATGAGATGGATAAGGGAGGTTTGTACTTGAACCAAGATGAAAGGTGTCCTTAAAGCCAGATTCATACCAAACACTTACTTGCAAGATACTTTTGCTCTGCTCAAAGAGCTAAAGCAAGGAAACCACACTATTGATGAGTACGTATGGGAATTCTAAGTGCTTATGATTTGATGTGATTTAATGGACCTTCAGCCCAAACAATATCTAGATTCTTAACTAGATTAAGGATAAATATCCGAGATGTAGTGGACCTACAACAATTTACCACTTTAGACAAGGTTATAAGAATAGCTTAGCATTTGGAGAGATAAAGGAAGAATAAGTCAAACCAACCTCAACTAAGTTAACCTATTTAAGGTAGCCAACTTACCTAAGGTGGTGACTAAACTCCATATAATATTGAGGCTAATTGGAGGGATGATGTCATGACTGAGCCAAGCAGCCGCCCTGTCAACTAGGAAGTACCGAAGAGAACTTATGAGAAAGTTCAAGGATTATGATGGATGATGAGCCAGATCAAGTACTTTAAGTGTCAAGGTTTTAGTCACATGGCTGCCTAGTGCCTCAACCAGCATACCATGGTCATAAAAGGTGAAGTCCTTCCCATTAAAGTAAACAATACTGACAAAGAGCCTGAAAAAGGTAGAGTTGAAAGAAGAAGTTAAGGTGTATGGTTAAGAGCTTGTTGAAGAGAACGTATACACCGATGATCAGGATAAGCTAACTTTAGCTATCCAAAGAGCATTGAGTATTGAGCCAATTATTGAAGATGAGCAACAAGAAAACTTGTGTGATATCACAAGCAAGATGAACGATCACGTGTGTACGCTCATTGTAGATAATGGGAGTTGCACTAATGTGACATTTGTAGACTTAGTTTAGAAGCTTAAGTTGCCAACTTTGTCACATTCAAGACCATACAAGCTACATTGGCTAAATGAAAAGAGAGCATTGCATGTCACTTAGCAAGTACTACTATCGATCACAATTTGGAATTATTCTAATGAAATTCTCTATGATGCACTACATATGTATGCATATGCATCACATGTGTTGTTAGGCCAACCATGGTTATTTGATCAAAAGGCCATTCATGATGGGTTCAGAAATACATATACATTTGAAAAGGATGGGAAGAAGATCACCTTAAATCTTATGACCCTAAGACAAGTGAGCAAATTGCTGGCTAAGTTAGCCCAAAGATTTAAGAAGACATTAGTTCTAAGTCAATTCGAGCTTTGAGAAGCCATTAAATCTACTATACCACCTTTTCATTGATTATAAGACTATTGGAATTGAAGGAACAAGCTGTAAACCCTGCAAATTTAGCTATTTAAGGTAGAATTGAACCTTAATACTGTAGATGACTTGATAAGTCAGTAACGCTGAGCAAGATAAAAATTTAATAAATTATAAATTTGAATATATTATAAGTAATAAAAATTATAGAAAAATTGATCAAAACCTTAAATCGTATACTAAAACCCTAAAACTGCTTTAAGTACCATTAATCAAAATTGAACCCGAATTTGTTCGAAAGTCTAAAATTATAAATATAAGCTTATAAAATAGTTAAGTATTACTCGATAGAGATATAATTATAGTTGATTACAAATTTTCGACTAAATCGTCTATTCGTGTGAAATTATAATAAAATCACTATAATAACTCGTAAAAATTTTAATTGTACCGAGTACCAATTAAATTGATAAAATTTCATAAAAATTTAAAAATTAATTTATGATGAGATTTGTTATAATTTTTTATGTTTCGAAAAATTTCATATATTTATTATTAATTTTTATTTTCCTTCTCTTTCATTTTCAATTTATCTATTTTCTCTCTTTTCTTTTCTTTTTTCCCAATTGCAACATTCTGGAAGCAAATTTAGCCGCCCACGTGAGAAAAAAAATGCCATGTGTTGAGTGGAAAATAAAAGAAAAATGAAAAATAAAAAATTGGATAATTACTTAGCTTAAATTTTGAGCTAACTCACATGAATAAAAGGAAAGAAAAAAGGAAAAAGAGGAAACAAAACCGTAGAAACAAAACAGAAAAAGGAAAGAGAGAAAAATCCTAGAAGCAAAAACCATGAGGAAAAAAAAAAATAGAGAAAGAAGGAAGAAAAAGAAGAAAGAAAAGAAGAAGAAAAGAAATTAAATTACTAAGTAAATTATTTAGTATAGATTTATGTATATAGTATATACATGTAAAAATATAGTATTTGTCTAGTATATTTTTAATAAAACACTACTATTACATGTATATATGTGCACAAATACATAAATTAAATTATATATGCATATATTAGGCTATGTATGTATACATGTATGAACATAAGTATATTATATGGAAAGAGTATGTATTATGTATTTTTTTAGAATACATATAATTAGTATTAAGTATTTTCATTACCTAACTATAGTATAAATATATATGTATGTATCATAACTATATATATATGTGTATACATGTATAATTATTTTTGTATATATATATATATGTATAGTCATGTAGTATATATGTAGTGAGATATTTTTATAAGTATGTATATAAGACATATATATATATATAATATAGAGTATATGCTTTGGGGTATATGGCATAATATATGTATAATATATAGTATACATATTTTATAACAAATATTATGTAAATATATATACTAAATATATAATATAAGAATAGGTATTTGTAAATCATTTATATCTAAGTATGCGGAAATTATATAAGTATATTATTATGTATAAATACAAATACATGAATATATATATGTACATAAGAGTATGTTTATGTTCATAAAATAAGTATATACATACATATAGCGTATAACATATATTATATATATGTAGTATACCGAAAATATATATATATGTATGTATAAATCGTGAAATACATAATTAATAAGAAAATGAGAAGTAATAAAAATAATAAAGGTCATAATAATAATAATAATCATAATAAAGTAAAAATCTCAAAAATAGGAAAATATGCTCAAAATAATAAAAATATCAAATATATGATTTAAATAGTTATTAAATCATAAATATGTTAAGAAAAAACTAAAATTGGTATTTTATAATTTTTAAACTTAAATCATAAATATGCTACGAGAAAATGCGCTCGAAAACGATCAAAATGGACTATAAGTTCATGACGATCCGAGCTAAAATGAAAAAATTATATACGATTCGATAAAAAGCTAGAATCGATGATTTCACGTAAATCAATAATCGATTTAAGAAAACAGTACGATTTAGCATACTAGTTTAGTTATTTAATTCCCAAACTTATTACTTTTCATATTCTCCTAATGTTAGATGATCCTGAGATCGAAACCGACTTATCTTTAGACTATTACAATCCCTGACATCATTTATGACCAAGTGAGACTCCCGATGACTCTATACTTATTTTGTGCTTGTAGCTAGTACACATAAATTAAATATTAATAACCTGATGCATGGGGTTTCGAGTTGTACATGTGACTGATATTGATTAATTACTATGCAAAATATTGTTAAATGTTGAAGATTTGGTTATATATTTGATTGTTGCATTATTTGAATGATTTGTTGATAATATTTGACCACCTCATAAATTGACTTAATCATATTCAACTCAACAAAAATTAAACGGATCATACATAGATCACAAGCATTGCATATAATGTTCCGGCCATCACCTCACGCAGTTGGTAATGAGGGGCCTTAGAGAGATGGATTCCCACATGATTTGATTAGTACAATGCAGGAGCATTGGTACAACAAGACCCTACCCTAGGCTCGTAGGTTCTATTAGCGTCAGAGATGCTAACCGTGGGTGGCTGGGGGTTGCATCTAGAGACCACTGCTGTAAGGTGTAAGCATGAACTACGAGAGCCTATTCACCGTTAGACCTAGATATTCGTATACTATTAACTGATGGAAGTAGAAACCTGTTTAGTGAAACAGGGAATATATATATATATATTTATATATAATGATACAAGGATAAAAACCCAGGTGCTAGAGCTCGGTTGTGATTGGTGCTGATGTATCTCTAACCCCTTACTTCGGAAGGTGTTAAATCCGATGTTATATGCAGTACCGGTCAACTGCATATATACTGTTTGGCATACTGCTTGTTCATGCATTCATACGTTTGATAATAAACTGTTTGATAACTTATTTGCTGATATAGTACAAGAGATAACTCACTACGCTCTTATAACTTACTCCCCAATAGTTTTCTTTTGCAGGTTGCTAGATGATCGAGCATAGATTAGGAACTGAGAGTTGAGTGCCAACATCGGGATGTATAGAAATTAGACTCTAAAGACAGACTATATGGTTCATTTGAATTATTATATACTACAATTAAATTTTGTGACTTTAGTAAGTTTAAGTTTTAAAACTTTACTACCTAATCTTATTGTTTAGTAGGGGATACCGATTCTTTGCAGTTCTATTAGACTGTAACTTATCGGATATCTATAGTCACATATATGTAGTCGTAAGTTAAATAAATAAATAAAAACGTTAGTGACTAATTGTTTAGAATCTTGCAAACTCTGACTTACATGATGATTTTCAAATCATAAGTGCACACATGATATGAAAATTTTAGGTAATCCTACTAAGCTCCCTTTAGGGTCATAACACAAACTATGCTACTTAAGGAGATCCAACAATTGTTGAATGAGTATGCTAATCTGTTCCCCAAGTAGTTACTTAAAGGATTACCCCCTTTCCAAAGAATTGACCACTTTATTGACTTGATACCTTGTGCCACCTTACCAAACAAGCCTACTTATCAGATGAATCCTAAGTAAGCTGTTGAGCTCTAAAGGCAAGTCCAAGAGCTATTAGAGAAGGGATACGTAAAAGAGAGTCTAGCACTTATGCTATGCCAGCATTACTTATACTAAAGAAGGATGATACTTAACGTATATGTATAGATAGTAAAGTTGTTAACAAGATAACGATTAATATAGATACCTTATTCCAATATTGGATGATATACTTGATGAACTAAATGGTGCTTGAATCTTCAGTAAGATCGACCTAAAGTCTGGTTATTGTTCGATTCATATGAGATAAGGCGATGAATGGAAGACTTCATTGAAGACCCAACATGGTTTGTATCAGTGGTTGGTAATGCCCTTTGGCTTATCCAACACCCTAAGTTTTTTCATGAGGTTAATGAATCATGTACTGCGAGATATTATCAGAAAGAATGTTATGGTCTACTTCGATGACATCTTTGTGTACATTGCCTACCTAATAAGTCATGCTAACCATCTTTAAATAGTGTTTGATGTACTCCAAGCTAAGAAGCTCTTTGGAAACCTAAAGAAGTATTGTTTCTATCAGGAAGTCTTCCTTAGGCATGTTGTAAATGGAGGAGGTCTACGTGTTGACACTAAGAAGATCTGAGCTATTGTTGGATGACCAACTCCAACCCCTATGCTACAGTAAGGAGCTTCCATGGATTAGCTTCATTTTACCATCACATCATTAAGGGTTTCAGTAACATTATTGCACCCCTCACTAAGTTGACAAAGAAGCATGTACAGTTTAAGTAGGGAGAAAGAGGAGAAAGAGAAGAAAGGAGTTCTACGGAGGTGAATGAGAGGTTGACCTCTACACTTATGTTGGCTTTACTTGACTTTAAGAAGGTGTTTGAGCTAAAATGTAATGCATCAAGTGTTGGTATAGGAACTGTATTAATGCAAGAAGGCCGACTTATTGCATATTATAGTGAAAAGTTAAGAGGACCATAGTTAAATTACTTTGTATATGAAAAAGAACTCCTTACACTAATTCGAGCTCTTTAAGTGTGGAAACATTACCTTTTACCAAGAGAGTTTGTCATTTACACTTATCACAAGTCCTTGAAGAACTTGCGAAGTTAAACAAGACTTTCTAAGAGGTAAGCCCGATGGGTAAAATTTTTTGAAGGATTCAGCTTTATAGTCAAATATAAGCAAGGCAAGACCAATGTGGTTGCCAATGCCCTATCAAGGAGACATGTTCTTCTCAGTAAACTACTGACCAAACTGTTAGGATTTGTAAGCATCAAGGAACAATATCCCTAAGATCCTCATTTTTGTCCCATATTTAAACACTATGGAGAAGGAAGAACAATGGATGAGTATCATATGAAGGATGGATATCTGTTTCGAAGTGGCAAATTATGTGTACCAACCTATTCTTTGATAGAGTTACTAGTGAAAGAAGCTTATTCTAGTGGATTTTCTGGACATTTTGGAGAAAGAAGAACCTATAAACTATTGAATGGAAGATTCTTTTAGCTTAAGATAAGGCGTGACATACACTATGTGCCTAAGAGTTATGCAACCTGCAAAAAGGCAAAAGCAAAGCAGAGCAAAGGAGAGCTCTACCTCCACCTATCTTGACCAAACAATGGGTTGATTTAAGCATAGACTTTGTCGTCGACTTACCCTGAACTACTTGAGGCAAAGACTCAATTATAATTATCACGGACAAATTCAGTAGGATGGCATGCTTTTTTCCCTATACTAAAATTAATGATGCTTTGGCTATTGCTTTTCTCTTTTACAAGAGATCATTCACTTGCATAAAGTGCTAAGGAGTGTGGCGTCAGATAAAACCCAAAGTTCTTAAGACATTTCTAGAGAACTTTCTAGCGTTAGATGGGAACCAAACTGCTTTTTAGCACTTTTTGCCACCCCTATATTGATGGTCAAACAAAGGTTATCAATCGCACTCTAAGTTCACTGCTTTAAGCTGCAATAGGAAAGAACTTAATCAACCAAGATGTTTGTAGTAAAATTTGCTTATAATAGGATACTACATGACACAACTAGGCATACACCATTTAAGGTCATCTATGGCTTTATTCTCAAGCTCCCACTTGATCATGCCTCAATGCCATCATCTAACCAAGAAGACCCAAAAGTAAGAACCAGAACTCAGTCCTTCTAACAAATCTACTAGAAAGTTGCCTAGCGAACCACCAAGAAGATGGAGGGAAAGGGAAAAGGAAGGAAGGAGAAGAAATTTCAACCCAATGACTTAGTGTGGTTACACTTGAGTAAAGAAAGATTTTCGAGCAAAAGAAAGAACAAATTGTTTACCCAAGCTGAATGGCCATTCAAGATAGTTTAAAAGATCAATGAAAAAGCCTATCAAATAGAACTACCTGAAAACTTCAAAGTTTCTAATGTGTTCAATATTGCCAATCTTAGCCTATACCGCCCTGAGGAAGCACATTAGGAAGACCAGCCAAATTTGATCCTAAATATAAATCTAAATCAACCAGGAGGTAATGATAAGAATCGAGATACAAGACCCTTGATCCAAGCCCATATGTGAGGCCTTAAGAGTTTAACAAAGCGCATTCTTTCTTCCTAAAGAGGAATCCAAGCTACTTCTAATTGTTGATCTGCTACTGCCATTGAGTCAAACTCTCCCTTACCTATCATTGATCTCTGAACACCGACTTAAGGAATACTCGGCAAACAATTCAACTTACTTACCCATCAGCTCGGCCGACTCTGCTTCAAATTGCTTAGACAACATCCAAACTAAGCCCATCCTAAGGAAGCTCGTAAGTCAACATAGCACTTGCTAACATGACTGTACTACATTGTTTGTTTCTACCAAAAGCTTACCAATATCTGTTAGTTACATGTCCAGATTTCTCATATGATGGAATCTACTATATGAATCTTCTATTCTCTAATTTCTTTTTTGTACCTTGCTAGATTCCTCGTATGATGCTTATTTAAGACAATACCCTTTTGTTTTTTCCTATTATTAGTAAGTTTCCCTATAATTTCGAATATAAATATCCTTGTATTTTGTAGCTACAACTATCTTTTGCATTACCAAATATATTAAGTTTTCTCTTTATGAGCGTTTCTTACTTGCTTGCTTACTCTTATTCTAATCCTTGAGGACCCTCTTTAAACTATTCATGCGTCATATCGAGCTAATTCAAGAATCCTCGATGGTTCCTTAGGGTCATATCCTTAGAACTAATCGTAGGTTTTGCTTGTTCATCTTATTTCTATGTGTTTGTCCTTCATTTCAAGCTTTTTGTGAATTTGGATGTGTCTTTGGTGTGGTGTATAATTGGTTGTTTTCATTTCTTTTTCCATTAGATTATGATATCATTCTACTCTCAAAGTGGAGAAATGGAGACTCAACAAATCATAGAGGTTGCAACTCTATTGCTAGTGTGAGCCAAATTTGCTACTAAGCAATTAAAGGACTTTGTACAATTCAAAGAACTACCATTTCAATAATGAAGGCTGCTCTCTTTTATTTCTTGTAATTAAAGGAAGAAAAAAAGGAGAAGAGAAATTGTGAAAATTGAAGCAAGAAAGTAGAGGAAAAATATAAGAGCATCGCTATTAAAGTCAATAGTTTCATCTATCTCTACCGATTCTCGTGAGGAAAAGCAATTGAGATTTAGTTCAACGTAAAGCAATGCTAGCTAAAAGACGATTAAGTCCATTGAAGTTACAAGATAAGCCCATATTTAAAGAAATACAATCTGTCGCTACGTTCAATTTCCCATTTTCTGATTAATACTAAACTCTAACCTATTTAATATTAATCCTCGACTGAAGAAATTATGAAATTCCGGTTTTTTTATTGAAAATTATTTTTGGAGTCGCCACAAACCAAAGTCAAGAAAAGAAAAAAAAAAACGTAACCAATTAGGTGGACTGATTATGATTTGCCTACCGGTATTTGATTTCAATTTTAAATGAAGAATTAGAGGGTTCTAAGTTCGGGGGCTAACCTATTGAACTCTTAACGAGTACCATTATTTATTTACCGAAATTAGTATTATTCTTCTAATTACAATATTTAAAAATAAATAAGTAAATAAATAAAATCAAAAGGAAAAAAAAAACCTAAGTTTCTACATATTTTATCGTCGCCCCGAAGGGGCTTATATACCCGTTAATCGGGATCAGACGATCGTAGTTCTTTCAAAAAAAAAACTTTAATATATTGATTGATTTTAATTTTGAAAACCGACCGAGTTTACGTTATTATCAATTTAATTTATTCAAAGAAAACTCTAAAAGAGCCCTAATTCACTAAGTCCTTTATTCTTATTTTATAAAAATTCTCTAAAAGTCCTATTTTTTAAAACGAGATTTCTATTTTTTATATTTATTTATTTACAAAATAAATTTTTCTAAGTAAGAAAATCCTAAAGTCATAATGCTAAAAATATACCTAAGCATATAAATACATACACATATATCTATTTACTTATCATGTCATAAACTTAACTAAATAACTAATGGAATTATAATGATAAATAAAGAGACAAACAAATAAATAAAATAAAATAATCAAAACCGAACCTGACTTAAGCTCTTCAGTGAAATGTTGGTGTTGATTCGTCAAGCGTGGAGATGTGACGGTCAATGCTGAATCGTGCGTTATGGTGCTGTTGTACAGAATGTATTGCTGCCCGTCTAGTGTCGTATAGCAGTTTGGCAGTGAAATTTATAGAAAATTTCCTATTGAAAATATTGCATCTCCACTTACATTTAAGAACTATATACAACATCTCAACAACAAATTCATCTCAACCAACAATAACTTGAATTTACAACAAGAAAATTAAAAAAAAAAAAATACCAACTTTCTTTCACATGCAGCAAAAGAACAAAGAAGCGTTTCTTAGGTTCAACCATTCTGAGCAAAATTCGGAGTGTAAAAGCATTTCCTGAGTCCTACAAAGAAAAAAAGCGAGAATAGTCTTTAAGAGCCGAAGAACAAGCATTTGATTATGAGAAAATTATGCATAAATATATGTATGAAATAGGAATAAACAAGTTAAAAATATTATTTTATTTCATTTTGAACACAAGAAAAGAAAAAAGCATTTACAAGTAATCATAAAAACGAACACAATCATATACCAAGTGGACTTTTTTGTGAAGGCTACTTCCTTAATTTCTTTATATTTTCAAAACAATAATTTGTTAATAAAATAATTAAAAGAATGGCTCGAGAGAAGAGAAAGTCAGAAAGATGGCAATTTGTACTTCATAATGCTCCAACTCACAATTCTTTTTGTGCTTTTGAATGACAACTATCTCCACCCATACCATAATATTACGTCCCATCTTCATCCACAAAAACATGCGAACAAACATAGAGAAACTACCATCAGATGAAGGAGGAAGAAAAAACAAAAGACTTACGAACAAAAATGAGAGAAAAGGAGAAACACGGAGATGGTAGCACTCGTTCGTCGCTCTCCAGCCACCATCAACCGAGAGGAGTTGTCGAACTGTTGCTTTGGGTGATGAGGAGTTGGAACGAGAGATCAAATGAGAGGGACAGTAGAGAGGGGAAGAGTGTCCCAATTCTTGGGGCGCAATTCATTTCCTAATGACTTTTTAATCCCCCAAGATTTCCACTTTACTGCTCATTTATTGCCTTGGACTGGATCCATTCTCATTGTTCATTTTTTCATTGTTTTTTTTTAAACTTTATTGCGTCTCTAATAGTACTCTCTCTCTCTCTTCTATGTATATGTATATTTTCTTTCAGATTTTTTAGAAAGCTTCAGTACATCACGCATCTATATGTCGATTTGTTATTTTCATTTTCTTCATTATATTTGATATTTTCTTCCGTTTTCTCCATTTTCTTCCCTTGTTTTATAATCCACATTCACTAATGTATTAGTTATGTAATGTCAATAAATATACTTATTTAAACACCTCCTTAGATTAGAAAAATTAATCTAAATGTGGAGGCTGAATAAAGGGCTGAAAGTTTGATGACCATTCAACTTTTATGAGGAAAGAAAAAATCAAAAAGCTTATAGAGCATTTAATTTCTTCTAGATATATAAATATATATATATATATATATATATAAACATGCAAACATATCTCTATTATTGCATTGCTTCGTTCTCTTATCAGCAGTTTGTTCCTTTAATCTTAAACTTTAGATGCTTCATTCTCTTAAAGAATGTCATGGTTTTTTTTCATGTTGACAAATATTGTGATTTATTACAACCAACATTCATAAATAATTAAGTTATTTTCCTTTATAATTAATTTATTATGTGTATTTGTAGCTTATCTCTACAAGTTTTTAAGGAAAAAATGCCTAGCATGCCTTAGTTATCAAATATGTGTTCCTTTTTATTCTTTTTTCTAATGGCTCTAATAATCACAACTTAATCTTTTCATGCAAGCAATTTATAATATTAATAGTCTCTCAATGACGCAGCTCATTGGCATTTATTTTAGATGCCATTTTTTTCAATAAAAAAAGAAAAAGAAAAAAGACTTCATAAATCATAGAAGAAGATCGTTCAGAAGATATAGGTGAAATGATCCTATATCTCCAATGTAATTCCTAAATAAAAACCAGACATCCAAATCAAAATCATATAAAGAGAAATCTATGGATGTTAACCCAAAAAAAAATCTGAAGGTGGACCACTCCTAAATACCACGTCGGTATTTTCATTGCAAGTTTGTTTAGCTAGTAAATCCGCACTGGAGTTTGCTTGTCGACATACATAAGTCGTGGATATTATTGCATCGTGGTGTATCCGTCCGTCGAAAACCTGATGTCCCTTTTCATGCACATTACCTAAGTAGATATATTAATTTAATTTAACTAGTATATAGACTTCTTGACTCCTCCTCCTTCTTTTATTTATTCCTAATCCGACCAGAAGTCCTTCATAATGGAAACTCTCTCCAGAAAGCCACCTACCGGTTTAAAATTCAAAATCCGCATTTAATACTATAATATATTCTTTTTCATGATTTTTTTGCTAATATTATGTCAAGAAAGTTCTAGAATTATTATTTGATAGAAAAACTTATATTAATGTTTTATGTAACAAAAATTTTCAATTCAAAAAAGGATGAACATCAACTTAACCAACACTAATCATACAGATTTCTTCAATATATTGTCACGGCCAGCATCTGTTATTATTTTTTTTTTTTCCTAATAGGTAACCAGTTTGGTTCATTTGATACGATCAATTTGGTTTGGTATTTTGAATCAAATTGCGAATCGGTCAACTTACACAAACCGCACTAAATGAAAAAAAGAAAAAAAAAAAAAAAAAAAAGATATTTCAGGTTCAGTTTGGTTCAGTTTGTGGTTTTTTATTCTGCCCTAAGCACTGCAATGAAATGGAGAAATGAAAAGTCGGTGTAGTTTCCAATTTATAATGATAACATAAAATTTATTTTATCTACTCGTTTTTTATTTGAAAGAAAAAAAAAAAGGGCATGCCTTTATTATTTCCTTTCTTACTCATCCTTTAATTTTAATAAGCAATGCAAAACTGAAAATGCGTTGATAGTGGAAAATATTCAAGATGAAATTAATTTGCAAGTAATAAAAAACATTATATATATATATATATATGTATATACATGTTTTACCGTAATTAGTCAATATTTGTAAAATGTGGATGAATACATTATATGTAGATTTATTAGATTGTTAAACAATATAAGTGCGCATAAAAATCGTCAATCTTTGTAATTTAGTTTTTTTGTCGCAACTTATCAATATATTAGTAAGATTAGGCATTTTAAGAAAATATTGCGAAACTAACATGAAAAATATGAGAAATCATGAAATTTCACATGAAGTGCTTAACGTTGTAGAATAATGGTAATCGTTTTATTTTATGATTTTTTTGGATTTTTACAAATATCTTAGGAAATAAGGCATTTTAGACAAAAAAAAATTCAAAAAATAGTTGTTAAATTAAGGTGTTAGTTATTTTTCATGAAGAATAATTCCATAAATGGTCAAGATGTCGTGTAAAGGGATATAATAAAATGAAAAGTGAGAAAGATGTTTGAAAGCTTTCATGGGTAATATTTGTTTCTTATTTTATAATTATCGGTCATGTTACTTGAATTATGTAATCGGGCCTTTTGATGTAGCTATGTATTGTATTTCTTTATAATTAATTGTACAAAGTAGTAGCATGTCTTAGCATTTAGAAGGATGTCGGAGTAGATGTGGCACCATACCCATGACCATTCCTTCAGGGAATATGTTAAAGGAGTGAGGGTTTTTTTGCAATTGCCAAAGCAATTCGTTTGGAAGTCTGATGGTGCATTTGATGTCTTTGTCACAATTGCTTAAATAATTTTTTGCACTCATCATGGCAAGTTAAATGGCATCTATTTTGTAGAGGTATGGCTTAGGTTTACAATAGATAGAACCACCATGTATTAGATTATTTTATTACTTAGATTAGCATTAATCAATTATTTAAAATATATTCTTTGCAATTATTAATAAATCAATTATAGAATTATTAGTTAATTATAAAATATGATCAATATAAACATTATAATTGAGCTTTTAATGTAAATAACCCGTAATGGATAAGGCTACTCACTTTGTTTCTCATTTAATAAGGATATAAAAAATGCTCACCTATTAAATCTTTTTAACTTAACTTAATTTCCCGTTAAGAAGAGAGTAGTCTTTTCTTACATTCTTTTCAATTTTATATAGAAAAATATTGCTATAAGGAGGATCTCTCTTTAATTCCAGGTACATAAATCTTTCTTTGACTTTCTAAATATATCATGATATATGCCATTTATTCTCGATTTCTTTATACATACTTAGAGATATTTCATCAATTGATATCATAGCCATTGTAGATTAAGCTATTACTCTTATTTTTATCAAAATTAAATTAGAATCTATAAACCTAATTTTGTTGGTTTTGTTTTTTGACCAAATTAATTCTATTTAAATTAGGGATTTGTATGTGATGCACTATATCCTTAAAATAATTAATGCTATTAGTTTTCCTTAAAGAGAAATCGATTATTTGCCCATTTTATTAAATATTTTGCATTCTTATTATAGTTCAAATTAATTTTGTTGTGAACAATATGTAAGCCCTATAATTTGGAGCTCAAGGTTCGATTCATAAAGTTTAGAGCAATCGAGTAAATTATCCAATCCAGCCAAGTTTTATAATGAGACTAGAAATATTAGTAAAAGTGATCCTATGAATTTGGATTTAGGAAAATAAATAATAAAATAATTAATTATTATAATATTGAATTATATATAAATTTCTCGTTATTTATCAGAAACGGATAAGACAAGTTTCGATAATTAGTGAATCAATAAAGATAAATTATATATACACTAAAAATCATAAAATAATATAAATAATATTTAGGAGTATTTAATTGTAATGTATATGTATTTACATATAGGTAAAAACACACGAAAATTACTTAAAATGCCTAAAATATGCTAAATTAATACTAAATAATTAAAGAAAATTCATAAATAATCAGAAAAAATATGAAAAAGTGAAGAAAAGTCTAAAATAAGGGTGTAATAAACTGAAAATGGAGAGTGGAAAGCAACCAATTAAAATAACCAACTAAAAAGTAAAAAGATAAAAGATAAGGGACATTTGTCATCTTAAAAATTAAAGAAAATATCCAAACAACCCTATAAATTCAACAACCTTTATCTGGAAATGATTTTGACATATTAGGAGTTCAAGAAAATTAGAGAGAGATCAAAGAGAGAGAAAAGGATAATTTTACAAAAAATTAGAAATGTAGTGTGCAAATAAGTCATGTAAGGTGAACCTACACTCAGCGAGCACCTGGGAGTAGATAGCCACAACCAGCCGACCATGGTGGTAGCGCCCAAGCTGACCAATGATGCCATGGTGGCTAACGGTGGTCGGAGTAACCAAGTAAGTTTGCTTTTCCCTTTGATTTTACTTTACTTATTAAAAATATTAAATAATCTTGAAAAATTATGAAATTTAATATTCTAAGATATTTTTGTATATAGATTTAAGGAAAAATTTTAGTTTGGTGAATTTATATCTAAAAATATATTGTCTTTAAGAAATCTCGCAAATCGAGTTTTATTTGATTTAGAAATAAATGACCTTAGAAATATAGTTTTAAACTCAAAATTTTTCTATATGCTATTTATCATAGTTAAAACAATTATATGAAGAGATTTTTCAAAAATTTATTTTCAAAATTTTTAGGTAATTTTTATGCCTTAAAATGATGTACAAAATGAGTGAATTTGGGTTAATCTAGTAATTAAATAAATAATTACTAATTTATTATATAATTAGATGTGTTTTAGGATGTTAAATTCTAATTTAGTATGATATTTGTAGCATTTAGGGTGTTAAATGTAATTATTAGGTGTATTATATAATATATATGTAATAGGTAAAATGGTATATTTTAAGATAATTTTGTAATTTAAGGTAATTAGGTATAAAATTTTGATTTAGGATATAATTAGACATTTGATATGTTATTGGATGATGAAGGATGATATATATAGTGTTAGAACTGTTAAATAAGTAATTTACGAGTGAATTATGTAACAACACATAATATATAAATATAGGAAATCAATGAGTAGAAAATATTATGTCAAAATTGATAATATTATAATAATACTAATATAAAATAAAATTCCTATGAAATATAAATTTATATAATTATATGAAAAATATAGATTATTATCACATTGAGAGCTAATTTGGTAATTAAATTAAGATTATGGTGTACCGTACGGACTAGAAGGCTAGTTAGAGATCAAATATGATAATCAGAATACTCGAGCATAATGTAATTAATTTCACATTATGATTCGAAATGAAATCTTAAGATACATGTAACACCTGTAGTTGGAACTAAATTAGAACTAGATTTGCAAAACGGAATCAGAACCTTGCTTAAATTAAGAATGATTGTAAAAAACAAACCCCAAATGATTAGGTATAATAAAATGCTAAACTAAAGATAATAATAAGAATTTTAGAACAAAACCTATCGATGATAGTTATGTGAAAATTAAAATGACATTTGTATTATAGAGATTATTGGCGATGGCTTGTGCGAGTCATACCTTGTGTGAGTAAACGAAGAGTCTAACTAAGTTGAGATTAATACATTGCTATATTTCGGAGTATTAATTTATAGTACTCGAAGGCTTGAAATTGTACGCAGTTGTGTTTGCTAGATAGTTGATTGTAGACATGCCTATATGTGCTTATTACTAAGTTTGATGATATGATTAATGGTTTACTACTCTAACTTGTATTTGTATGAATTGTTTGAAATGATTGAATGTTTTAAACCAAATTTAATTAAATATATGACTTGTAATTCTAAATTGTACTTATATAGTGTCGAGCCCTATTTCGATTTTCCTTAATTTAATCTATATTAAGCTCAACCCGCTTAATACAAGTTACTTGACATAAAACTAAGAAAAAAATATTTTTCTTTGAAAAGATATCTAAAAAATATTTTGTTTTGGAGCTGCCAATCAATTAGATTGATAAAAATTCAAATTAGGATTTTGGATGGAAAAACCCTAATTTAGTTATTAGTCTAGGAATTTTCTAAAAAAATCAATTTTTTAGAAAATTTACTCAAAAAATTTGAATTTGGGGGGTTAATCTATCAAGACCAAGTTACCATGTAAAAATTTAAAAAATTAAAAAGAAACTAATTAATGAGTCTTTATTTTATAGATTTTCTAAAAAATGTGAAAATATGCAAGGATGTAGAAATGCACAAAAATGAATATTTTATTATTTTTTTACTACGAATTTTCCAAAAAATCGAAAAGAAAAGAAAAAATTTACAAATTTTATAGTTACCCCGAAAATACCTATGTACTCACTAATCGAGATTAAACTGACTATAGTTATCTTTCTTTATAAAGTTGATTCTTTTAACAAAAATCAATTCAGATTTACGTTAGTTATCGATTTATTATTTTATTATTTAAAAAAAAGAACTAAAGAGATCTAACTTCACGAATCTACTTTTTTAAAGAACCTAATTGATTAAATCTTTAAAAAAAAATCAAATTGAAATTTTTATTTTAAAAAAGAATCACTACGTGTCAAAAATTAATTTTTCTAAATCTTAAATACAAGACTTACTAAGATATACAATTTAGATACATATTTTCTCCAAATATATGAATCTCGGAGAAGATATGTAACTAAATCTAAAAAATGCAAATTTTGATAAAAAAAAAATACAATTTAACTAAAATTATGAAATTTATCTATAAATTTATAATTTATGTTAAAATTATTAAATAACTTGAACTAAAAAAAAAAAGTTTGTGAAATAAAGTTATTAAAAAAATAAAACAAATAACCAAAACGATTTATCTAATTACTTAAGTGGATCAAATTATGTGTGTGAATGTTGGATAATGCTGTGAAGTGCATGTGAGTGGACTGTAGACGTGTAACGTGTTAGTTGTGCAACAGTTTTGGACATGTGCAAGACAATGGATGTATAGCGTACTGGTTGTACGGTAGTGGACATGTGGTGTATAATGTGTAGTGATTGGTGAAGTAGATGTATGGGCATGTAATGTGTAATGTACAGTGATCAAACAGTGCAAGACGCGTATGTGTGTTGTGATTGAACAGTAATCAGTGTATGTGCGTGTGTGGGGACAAATGTGAATTGTATTGTGCAGGAGATTATGTTTGTGAATTGTATTTGTGAAACGTGTGCTTTTTTCATAGCTCAATGTCCATTATTTATAGACCATGAACTTCAATCTTTTTGATCTTTTTGTTATGAATATTCAATCTTAACAAATTCAATATTCATAAGATACAATGATACTCAATTTAGATTTGTTAAATTCATTGAAAATTTAATTTAATCCATTTTCAAAATCAAGTTTCTATCTTTGATCCCTAAATAACTATCTTTGATTAACATTCCTTATTATTATATCATAATAAGTATATCAATAGATAATCGTCTTATGAAATTCACTTCTTGAAGGGTTATGTCTTTCTAAATCGATCTAATAATAGCTAAGAAACTTTTGATTAAAAGTCGTAATTCTCTCTAAACATGTTGTTTTAATTTTATTTCCATCGTCACTTGTTACTCATTTTACCACTATTTCAAGGCGCTTAGATATATATTCGATCATAGTTTATCTAATAATCTTGCTTCATTTCTCGTGTACCATTTAGTAATCATCAATCTCTTGTAACGAAATGTAAGTACTACATAATAATATCATTTCGTTCATCTTAACATAACATAAATATCCCACTAGCCACTTCATTCTTATTTTACTCCATTTGTATTTGCTTACAACTCCAAAGATATAAATCTTAAATTCATTACTTGGATTCATAACCTGATTATAATCTCATATTACAGTTTCCACCATCATTCTTATATATGCAGAGAACTTTTAATATTAGTCACCCAAACATGTTTGTTTTTTTTATACCTCTAGCTATAAATATGTAAATCGTTATTGCATATGCACATATCCAAAAGAATACACTTTCATCAAGAAGCACAACTACATTCATTAAGAGATCATTGGGATGTTCATATATATAAATAACTAACATATGATCAATTCTAACTTTTGAGAAAACATAACCAGCTATCATACTATATCCATCATTGAAATCACTCATAACAACCATTCATTCAAAAGAATTCTACCACATTTGTCTTCTAATTAATTTAGTATCATGTTCACTTGTTAATTTAGTACTTTATACTTTTATAGGAAAATTAGAAATAGTAATCGCTTCATATATTTTATCATCATCAGACTTCTCGATACTATTATCAACTACTATCTCATATATCGTATTCTCATTCTATATAGGACCTACTCAAACGGATCCAGGAAATATGAAAACCAATCAATAATCTTTGGAGTCTAATCGTTTGAAGATACATAATATGTTAGTCGGATTATGAGTCATATTAACAGGGTAAGGTCTGTCTCTTTTGTCCCTTCTAAAAATATCTCACCAGTATTAGTTAAGTTGTAATCCCTTACTTTCTATTCATCTTTGATCAACAACACGTATTACATTATCTTTATTATTCTAAAACTCAAATTAATCTCCGTTATTGTTTGAGTCTCATTACTTTATCACATCTCATCAATTACAACATAACTCCATCAATAAACTTCTCAATAGTCTTATCTACAATATTAACATATCTCAACTAACCAATTCTAATAATGTTCTCCATGTCTCAACTCTGGATTAAATAAGAGATTCTCCTTTATTTTACTCGAATTACTTCAACTAACCACTAATTCTCCATGTGATCACATTACTAGAGTTAAATTTGATTAACGTTTACCTTAGTTTAGTGTTATAGTCACTACTTATCCTATAATTTATAGTATAATACTTTAATACTCACTCTTACTATATTCCTATAATGTCTAGTTCTTTTAATTATTATATTTTAAAGCGAGTTCACTAAAACTAAGCTCTAATATTAACTTAGAACTGTTATGCCCCGAAGCGGTACAGTTGTAATAATCCTGTCGTATAAACCATTCTAAGATAGAAGCTAA
>JAMXBB010000005.1:93587877-93652186 GCA_024138015.1 Lumnitzera littorea
AATGCCTTAAATCTAGGTTTGATTATCCTAAACACAATTTTAATGGCTCACATTATTCATCCTTTCCATTATCATTCATGATAATTTTAAGGAACATTTCAGCCTTTTATTTAGATTAATTTTTCTAGGCTAAGAAGGTGGTTAAATAACTATATTTATTGACATTACATAACTAATACTTTAGTGAATGTGGATAATAAAACAATGAAAGAAAAAAAATTAAAATGGAAAAAAAATAAAAATAACAAGTCGACATACTTGTGATAGATGTGCCAAATACCAAGGCTTTCTAGAAAAATTGAAGGAGAATACATACATATACATAGCTAAGGGTAGAGAGAGAGAGTGTGTGTGAGAGAGAGAGAGAGAGAACTATTAGAGAGACAACAAAATTTTTAGAAAGAAAAAGTAAAATAAAAGAATTACAAGAACAAAAATCAGGCCTCAAATGCAATCCAAGGCAATAAATGAGCAATAAAGCAGAATTCATGGAAACTTAAAAAGGGCCTAGAAAATGATTTATGCTTCCTTTTGAACGAGTCCTGTTTTCCATATATGGAAAAATGTTTTTCTATAATTGACCTCTACTTTCCTTTAAACAAACATAAGAAAACATGAAAAATCTTTTCAAGAAAATATTATTCATAGAAAAGGGGAAAGCTTATGATTAATATAGAGTTAATTTTACGGTTTATATCTTAACTTTGCCCCTTTTTACAATTAAATTTGTCACCATCTATACCTCTGTTAACTTGAATTCACATCATCAGTTCAATCAATAGGACTAGCTAACAAGGTGGTCACCTATGGCCCTAGAGGGGATTGTGCAATCCACCGCAAGTGGCCGCTAATCATCAACTATAAAATAGCAAGTTGCATCCCACTTCAAAAATATGGATCTTACAACCACTGACAGCCGTAGGTGTTCAAACATAGCTCTAAGGAGGTCGCATGACCTTCATAAAGCTGTAGGCAACCACTCCACTAACTTAACATGCTAAATAGACCATCTTTATGAATAGGTGTTAACTAAGATATAAACGACGACAATTAAATCTTATAATTAGATAAGTTGAAATTTATGTATAATTGCAAGAAGTGACAAAGTTGAAGTGTGACATTGCTCCATTTATATATATCTAATAAACTATAAGCTGCCTATTTTGGTGTCTTAAATAATCTAATCATATTTTTATAAATTTTATTCACAACTTGTCATCTATTATGGTGTTGGAAACATTAGAAAATTACGTTCTTCTACAAAACAAATTCCAAAATTGATGGGTGACTTGGAATTTATAATTTAAAAGATAATATTCGATGATCCAAATTTAACATGAAGAGAGATAAAATTCTTATTATTTTACTATTAGTTGTTGAAGGCCAATGTGGTCCAATCATATTCGTATATATTATATTTGCCGTTGATAGCTTATCTCCCATTGTGTTGGAAATATTTGAAAATCATATTCATCTTCAAAATGAATTTCAAAGTTAACCTATAATTTAAAATTGAAAAGATAAAACTGAATGAGGCAATTTAATGTGAAGAGATATAAAGTTTTTGTTATTTTGCTATTAGTTGTTAAAGGCTAATGAGACAAGTCCTTAAAGTTTAAAGGATCTTATAAGTTTTCTTTACCTGATATTTGTATATTAGTAAGATTGAATTATCATTTTATAAGAACTAGTTTTCTTAAAAAATTTATATAAATGCAACAAAAATTTACCAAAAAATTATAATAGGTAACACGTAAATTATGAATATCATAAATAGTTATATATATGGTGCCAATATAATTATTTAATTACATAAATTTATTTTATATCATATTATGTTTATTATATTATTTTGTATTATATATTTTAATGTTATGAAACTATCAATATTATTACCAATTGTTAGAATAAATTAGTACATTTTTCAATTGTTAGAATACAATTATTAGCAAATAAATACGCCATTTTGTATTAACTCAAGTAATGATAAATTGTAACACTTCTATAGGTATTTTTACTTGAACAGAGGATAAGTATTATATCATATAATTAAAATATGATAATTCTTATTAAACTAAAAATGTTAGTGATTAAAATGTATAAGTAACATAATGAAAAAATTATAAATGCCTAAAAGGTACCATTAATAAAAAGACAACCAAAATGGCATTAATAATGATAGTACACAAATAACAAAAAGAAATGAAAAAAGTGTGTTAATGTATACTTTCAATATGCTAGAAGGTTACTTAGTTTGCAAAAAATTACTATTCACAATGATTCTATTTCATAATCAAATTTAAAAATAAGTATGGCTTTTAATTAAACAGTAATAACAAAAAATCAACTCAAAATTGGAATTATTAAAAAATAATAATAAAAAAGGGCAACACCAAAAGGTACAATATGAAAAAATTAATATTGAAAAAGTACAATAGCAAAAAGAAGTTTCTACTAAAAAAGCACATGCTTCTATGTAAATGATGAGATTTTTGAAATAATTGCAACGTTAGTGTAATTCGTTAGGGGAAAAAGAGAAATCCTAATTTAATGTTAAACAACATATCTCTTAGCATTATAATATTTCACTTATAAATTTGAAAGTTCATAACTCTTCAAAAGAGTTCGAAATATTCAGGACATCTAATGATTTTAAAGTTCAATTTTGAGCACAAGATAAAGTTGATCTTTAGTTGTTATTTGTTTGACATTTAAGCATACGATTTAGGAAGATTTTCAAATTGCTATAAGTATAACTTTGAATTAGTCAAGACTTATCTCTTAATGATTTTCAAATTCAACAGATAAAATTTAGATATGCATTAGAAATACTTTTACTAAATTAATACTAATTTTGTGGGAGTTTGAATTCAAATCAATTAAGAGTTATCTTACATTTGTAATAAGGTTTTAATATAACTTTCAAGTATTCACCCTTTCATTAAATATTATTAAGAAATGGTTATATTCATTTAAAAATAATTTACATTTAAACTTTTCACATATGCACTTGTATACATACTTTATTTGTCTCTCAAAATATGTGTGTATAAAGTGCAGAGTAAAAAAATCATAAACTATAAATCGAACTATGAATCAAATCAAAATTTTGATTTTTTTAATAAGTGATTCAGTTATCAATTCAGTTTGATTCATATCTCCAAACCGATTACTGAAAAGAAAAAAAAAAATTACCACACATGACTTCATAGCTTCAGCATGTGCCAGTACAACGTTGAGGGGATGGTAAGTTCTTTTAAGGAATTCACCAACAGCAAACTTCATACAGCATAAATTAACATTAGCCATCTTTTTATTTTCAAGACACAATCACTTTCACGATACAACTTCAATTGCGCTCGATCATCTACGTAACGCATCAGTTTAGCTGACATTCCAGACAGCCTAATGGGATCATTCTCACGTGTGATCCAACCTCTAAGAGCCTCGATCCTATCCTCAAAGGACTTCGTTGTGTTCGCAATAATTAGTGTCTCATGGAGGTCAAATACAATAGCAAGGCAGCGCAAGTTAAGCAATCCAAAGGAGGAATTATGCAGGCCTAAAGGAAACACTATGTATTATGTAATCCTGGCAATTTTCATGTTTTAAATATATTGAAAGTTCACATTTTGAGATAATGAAACACCAAATTTTGCATATGGAAAATTGGATTCCACTCAATTATATGAAAATGTGTAGCTTTTGAGGATTACTTATGTTGCGAAAATTCAATACATAACAAGAAGCTTATCAAGAGGAGAAATGAAACCAAATTATAATGTGCAAGTATGACTCCTCACTAAAATTAATATTATTGTGATAACGGTTTGAACTGCCAATAGAATTCTTTTTTTTTTAAATTCAAAAAATTTACAAACCAAATCATACGAGAATGTTCGATTTAAAAAAAAAAAAAAAAAAACAACTGTTAATTTTAGGTTCTGTTTGGAAAGGGAGTACATACCATATCAAACCAAACCATGCATACCCCCATATAATACAAGTTATTTATTTATATTATAATTAATAAATGAACATTATGCATTGCATAAGGAATGTAGTATTTAACAGCATGTATGTTCAAAAGAAAATTGATCGCCAGCACTGATGAAAGAGTGAAAGTTGACAAAGATTTTCCGGGGATGCAGTTTATATATATATATGTGTGTGTATGTGTTTTTCACTTCAAGTAAGTAGTGTGCCCGATATTTTCTTTAGAAACTATAAAATAATATCTTCCAAACGTTCTGCTGGGAATCAAGCCCAATAAAAATTGAAATCAAAATAAATAAACAAACTTTGCTGCAGTAGAGGCCTTGGATATATGTTTTACAGCAAATAGACGATGGAATTGAGAAATTACCAAAGTAGTATGGAAGGGGTGGATTTTGCAGTTTGTAGAACCCATGGCAAGTTCTCATGGATGAGAGAACGAAACCAGACTTGGTCGCCACAAAAACTTGTAAACGTGAATGTTTTCTATTGCAAGACATGTGAGGCTGCTCTCGTTGAACGAAATCAAGATTCCCTTATTCCATGTCAGCATGGAACAAGCATGAAATAGTAAAGTGAGAATGGAACAATGTCAGTCCATTTCAAATGTAAGTAGATGATAAAACGGTCCCATAAGGCATCCCACGCCAAGGAACACTTAAAATTATCAGCTGAGTGTGTCGTGTATCACAGTCCAAAGCTTTCTCTAGTACACAAATTAACCATGCGACACTTATTATTCTATTTATATAGTAATAAATAAACGTAACTTGTAGGCAATGCTAACCAATAGTGCCTAAAACTATAAGCAACACAAATAATATAGAAAGCCAACAATAAATATAAGGGATATTGGTATGAATCATAAAATGAATAGCAAACTTTTATTGATTTTGACGGTATTATAAGGCTACAATATATGTACATAGGATTATTAAGAATCAAGTCTAAAGACTAATCACTTTTGCCAAAGCTAGAGGACTAGAGAACCAAATATAACAAATCATTACCTTCAAAGCTACTATCGAGGAGATGTCTCTACTATAGTAAGCCGACACCTAACCATGCCTATCCATACAGGATTCATTATTCCTCCCCCAAATGACACATAACCACTACCCAACACATGTTTCAAAAAAAGTTGTCCTTCTACTATTTATAGAAGATATTCCTTTTTGCTATTTAATTGTTTTATCCTTCCAATGTAACCTTAAACCTTATAATCTTCTCTTTTCCCATTTTTGTCATTACAAATTTGTATTGTAACCCTAAGAGGGATGATATAAATATCCCATTCTCTTGTAAGTTGGAATCATCATCTTGAATATTACAAAATATACTTGTTCTACCTCCAATGCATCTTGTGTATGCTTAGCTTTCAAGTTCAATATCTAACTCTTATCTATCCCCTTGAACAAAGAATAGTGGCTAGTAACCATATTAGTTAGTTTATGTGTCGTAGCAATCTAGCTATTAGGTCTATGTATCACTTATGGTGCATCTTATCTACTGGTCAGTACACAAAACTACTTAACCTTTGTCTTCCTTCTAGTTTTTTAGCCATGGCTTAGTCCAAACCTACCGTTGGAGTTCACCCAATACTATCGTACGTATTGTCATCTACATTGTGGCATATCATCCTTAGTATCAAAGCTAGAAGTTTTCGAGAAGGGAGTAGTCAAATTCATGTTGCGTTGTTGAGTTTTGAGATTTTCATTAAGTTGTAACACACATTTTCCTCTATTATGTAATAGTTATCATGTTATTGCTATTGTTGTTGGGATATTGCAAGTTGCATATATAATACTATAGGTCTTCTATTGTAAGAAGCGTTATAGTGGTGTTTATGTTACTTTGTTTAGGGATTATTAAGTTGTTTCGAATTTGTTTCATAGATTTCTACTAGCTATTGTGAAGTTAAAGTTAGTGGATAGGAGGAAAGCACTCGTTCCTCAAAAAAAAAAAAATCGAAAAAAGGGATAAGGGGTAAAAATTACGTATAGGGCTATGAAGGCGCCTTTTGGAAAGGCACCTTCAATTATAATGTTAATATAACACAAAGCACCTTCAGTTGTATTATTAACAATACCAAAGGAGCCTTTTAAAAGGCCTTCTTCATTATGTAAAAAAAAAAAAAATGCCTTCTTTAATGAAAACTGTAATGAAAAAACTAGCAAGTCAAACCAACTAATAAAATATAGAATAAAGCAAAACCAACCATTACAATATAGTAATACAATTGAAAACCCAAAACTCTACATCTAACTCACATGCTTATCTCTCAACACTAAGCTTAATTGTAACTACTTGTATTAAAATTACAAGCAAAGCATATATAGCTTATACCCAAATCCAAAGTTAGTCATGACTACTATAATGTAAAAAGTAAAATATAAGACATACAAAGAAGGATGAATAAGTTAAATTGATGTTAATTTCTATGTAAATATAAATGTCTAGAAATGTAGTGAATAATAGAAACAATCTCATCCTCTCCTAGACCTAGTGAAAACCCTAGTTACTTTGAATGCTAAACTTACACTACACCTCTTCTCCTCTAGAATAGGTAGAGCTTATTACTCTTGTATCTCTATTAGCTACTAAGGTGGCACTAAAAACTACGGTAGGTTAACGTTAGTGACATGGGAAGAACTCTCTCCTATAGAACTAACAAACCTCTTCTTTCTCTTAAGTGGAGCTGGCAGTATCAAAGGGTAATCCTGTTGCATCTCCAAAGCTAGGGTCTCAAACATGCTGCCTCCACCCAAACCTTGAAGCGATCCCTTCCCATGAGAAGGAGCTACACTATCATCACCATGCCAACCTTATCCCTAATATCATCCACCTCCCCTCATCTTAGTTTGGCTACCGCACTTAAAGGCATCTAAAGGGTCATACTTCACCTAGATGTCATCGTCCGATCCTTACACCTCAACTTAAGCCAGATGTAGAGAGTAAAGAATGGCTAGGAGATGGTCCTGCAACAACTAAATCCTATGATCGATAGAGGATCTAGCTACTTGGTAGTCAACCTCATTAAGAGAGATCCTAATCTGCTAGAACTCTTCAGCCTGCAAAAAGAAGATGATTAAGATAAGGTAGAGCGAGGTAAGTAGAAAAAATAGATGTAGTTAAAGGATAGTCTCACCAACTATCTAAGTAGTGCTTCTATCTAGCCAATATACCAATGAGTGATCTTTCTATACCATTATTAGTACCTACGCTTACTCCTTTAGGTTTGTTGATTTAAATAACTCGATCATGTCTATCATTCCAAGTAGTGATATGAGGTAAATGTTGTCTAATCCAATCAACATCCATCCAACCCCGTAGGTCAATATGGTATAAAGCTTCCTCCATGTTACATGTTGATGGAATCTTCTATGATCCACTAAACTATTGAACTACATGCTCTAATAGGTGCCACTTAATTATGTTGAAACATATGAGTGGCACTTGCGCAATCTAAATGTGTAGCCATGATGGTAGAAGTTAGGTAGGATCTCTTGTACAGTTGTAAAGCATTAAATGGCTACCACATGACCTAAAAGACCATGTTCTCATAGTTGGTGTCAAAGTAAAGCATTAAATACTCATTGACATAAAAGTATGGAAAATACATAGTTGATCTAGAGTACGTCTATCAAATGCATCTTGATAGGCCATCATCACATAGATCAGGTGTGACTTCATGTCTTGATCTATCATTCACTTGGCAACTAGTGACCTCTCACTGTCCATGACCATCCCATGTTTAGATAAGGGAATTATGCGCAAGAACCTGTCCCAAGCCCACACCTAAAAGAGAATAGCATCCTTCGCATCTTTAGGCAATTTCTAAGGAGGAGCCGTATAGTTATCTATATGACCATGCGAGGCATGTTGACCCCTAATTATACTGTCCTGCTCGATTGAAGTCCTCCAATAGAGGGAGAAACATGGCATGTACCAGATTACCAAACTTTTCAACAAATGCAAACTCTCCTAACATCTATGAAATGTAAGCTTTAGCATCCTCTAAAACAACCCCAAGGTATCTGGTACTTATCTCTGGCCATTACTTGTAAGTGCTCTTGTTTATTGGCAATCCATCAACTTAAAGACTAAACTGCACCTCAACATCCTAAAGTGCGATGGCAAGTTCTCCATGGGCCATGTGGAAAGTATGAATCTCCCTTCTTCACCTCTCTACTAATGCAGTGATCAAGTGGTGATCTAGTTAAATGTAAGGGAGATAGCTAAGACCTTATGAAGCTAGCCTACTCTAGGTAAGGTAGCATGTAGTCATCTAAAAGGTACCTCATAGACTTATTGGTTCTGTTTAAGTGTCTGCTCACGATACTATACATGTAAAGCTTCCATGCCTTGTAAAGCATCCAAGTCAGTAGGTTCCAATTAAGCATAAAAGTTTATGGTACAAAGACAAGTTAGTAGTCTTATATCTCCTGTCTAAACGCACCAAATTCTATACCTATTTGAGCCGATGAGAACCAATCCATCTATGGGTCTAAGCCTTATATAGCCTACAAAAGCAAATAACAATATGGTCAAACAACGAAATTGTATATTAATTTTGTATAACATGGGCATTAGTTAGTAAATAAACAAAATCAATCATACATTTAGTTATTACACTTGGGTTTAATTACCCTATTGATTCCTCTAACGATACATTCTTTTATTGTGGCCCTCCTTCCTACACAAACTACAAGTTGTTCAATTTGGGAGATCTTTAACGTCTATCTCCATGTGGAATTACTTTGTCCTAAGCTTACCCTTCTTTCGCTCCAGCCATATGTTAAGACGTACTTTTTGGAGATGTAAAATCACAAGCCAACTCAACTCATCCCCAATTAAGAAGAAGTAGGCTCTATAACACTACACCTAATGGACGAACCTATACTAATCCCCGATCGAAGATATAACATCTAATTGCTCGAAATCAACAGCAACAATAACATGTGAGTAAGGAATCACATATATTTGCCATATGTTGCAGGTGTACATGTGATTGCTAAAGTTGACCATTTGCACATGCTTACCTCCCTTTCTCTCATTCCATATGTGCTTGCTTCTAGTCTTAACCTCATATAACCTATTGTACCTACTGAAATGCACCACTTGATGCAAACTCACCCACTTGATCCATTCCTCTAACATGTCTGTAATATAATTAGTATATGGTCGGTTCACAGCTACCTATTGAAACGACTCCTCATGTCTCTTATCCTAACTTAATATGTAGTTATAGAAGATCTTCCTCACAAGTGATGTAACCAATAAACTATGGTTGTATTTTAATACCAAATTATATGCTTCTACAAGGTTAGACGTCATGTACCCTGATGTACCTTGGAGCTCAATTATCACAAGGGCTTACTATAGGGTCGAAAATGAGTCCTTCAAAGTATTGAAGAATGCACAAGATGGAGGGTTTGACCTTTCCAATAGCTTCATGAAGTTATTCACTGGATATGATTCACCAACAAGTATAACACGACTCAGTCTTTACTTGATATGACGTACAAGTAAGGAGCTAAGTTCCACTCATCACTAACCTCGAGCTATTAACAAGATTAAATAAATTTGTAAGGATATGTACTTAGAGAAGGTTTCTCATACACAAAGTAATATTCATTAGTTGATAAAGGATGACACCTTTCAGCTACAATGATGATGGACTATTTATACTAAGTACTTTAGGGTAACAAGACAATGATAGAAATTACATAAAAGGGCAATGCATAAATAAAGATTCTTAGTATAAACTAAAAGGGGTAAATAAGACAAAGGACAAACTAAATATAGTACAATGTAAGAAAAAGTAGAGACAGGTAGCGTGTTGTTATTCCCTCCATACATGGGGCAGTGAAGTACTAGAGTCGAGTTGATTTAGAAAAGAGATAGGTCGGTAAGAAGAAGTAAGGAGGTTGCCATTCAGATCCTTAGCATGTAATAAGTTAGCATTTGAGTTCTTAGCACTTAACTAGTTGACTGTACCAAAGATGTTCATAAGCTCAACATCTAGGCATGAGATCAAGCAAATCAAGGTACATTCAAGCTAGGCATTTAAGAAGTTCAATGGTAGGACTTCTTGGTCCTAATATTCATCATGGCTGAGCTCAAGAGATAGGGTGCTTCTTACAAGATGTTGTAAACCTCTGAGACAAGCTTAGGTAAGAGGTTCAAAGGTCAGCATTCCATCAACTCCTAGGGGTTATTGAAGATTTTCCTTCAAATTTTGGTCGGCTTTTTCTTTTGGAATATAAGGTGTCAAATCAAAGACATTGAAGGTTGATGATACCTCATACCCTTCTAGTAATTCCAACTCATAAGCATTGTCACTGATTTCCTACAAAACCTCAAATGGACCATCTGATCTAGGTGAAAGTTTGTTCGTCCTCCCTCCTCGGAACCACTCTTTACTGAAGTGAAGACAAACAAGGTCTCCGGGACTGTAAATAACGCACTTTCTCCCTTAGTATCCTTGCTCTCGTTGTTGGCCACTATTTTAGCAAATTGCTTAGCAACTTTCTAATGCAATTTTTGAAATTCCTCGCAGCACTATAGGCCAATCTAACTTGCTTCTCTAAGGTTTGGGCTACCAATCATGTCCAAAGGTAAGCATGGATTAATGCTATAGACAATCTCAAAAGTTGATTTACCTGTTGAGTTGTGGTTTACAAACTCGATGACAGGCAAGCATAAGTCCTAATCATAAGATTCTTCCTAACTATGGCTTGAAGAAGGCTTTAAACTATTCTGTTCACGACTTCAGTCCGAACATTTGTTTGAGGTTGACATGAAGTTCTAAACATCAACTTAGTGCCAAACTTCTTCTACAATGTTCGCCAAAAGAAACTTATAAACTTTAGGTCATGATTAGAAACAATACTTCTAAGGATCCTATATAGCCATACAATTTCCTACAAAAAGAGGTTAGTAACACATAAAGCATCATCAGTTTTTTGGCGAGGAATAAAGTTGCTCATTTTGCTAAACCGATCAATCACTACCATGATATAGTCATGTTTTCGAGCTGTTCGAGATAGGTCAAGCATGAAATCCATGCTTAGATTAGTCCAAGGCCGATCAGGTATAGGCAAAAGTGTATATTTCCTATAGGGTTCCTTTCTTCCTTTGGCTCACTTGCATATCTCGAACTTTCTCCCTAGATACCTCCACCAAACTTGAAGAAGACAATTTCACTTTGACAAAATACAAAATTCTTTAAGTTATCGAATAAGTGTTTAGCGTAGGGAATATCAAAGATAGATTTCAAGTGCTTGACATAAGATGAGAGGTCGGTAATATATACCAAGATGCAATCAAAATAAACCACAACAAATTTACCAATCAACAATCTCAAAACATCATTCATGAGTCGCACAAATGCACTTGGTGCATTTGTAAGTCCGAACAGCATTACTAACGACTTAAAGAGACCATCATTCACTTTGAAAGCTATCTTTCACTCATCTCCTAGTCTCATTCTAATTTAGTGGTAGTCACTCTTCAAATCAACCTTCAAAAAGATTCGTACACTATGTAATTCATCTAACGTGTCATCTAGTTGAGGTATTGAGTATCTATACTTAACAATGATTTTTTTGATAGCTTAACTATCAATACACATCTACCAAGAATAATCCATCTTTGATACTAGAACAATGAGTACGGCACAAAGGCTCATATTCTCTCTAACATATCATCAATCAATCAACTCATTAACTTGCCTTTTCAACTTAGCTACTTGCTCGGGATTAAGTCTATAAGTAGGTAAGTTCAGTAAAGCCACGCCAGGCTGGAGGTTGATACAGTATTTGATACTTCTAATAGGGAGTAAACCTTTAGGCAGCTTGGTAAGAAATAAGTTAGCATATTCTTAGAGCAAGGCTTGCACATCGACTAGTAGAGCTTCGTCCTCCTTCAACTTGGGTAGTCTTCTCACCAGTAGAAGGTTACATTCTTCCTTCTTAACTTCCTTAGAGAATTAGGCTTAGGAAATCACTAAGAATTTCTTCTACAATGATTTAGAAACCTTAACTTAGGATTCCTTAACTTCTTTAGGGCTCATAGGGATCAACACTACTTTCTTGCCATCCTTTTAGAACGTGTAAGTGTTCCTATATTCATCGTAGAGTACTCTTAAGTCAAACAACCATAGTCAACTTAGAAGTATATGTGAAGCACACATCAGCAAGATGTCACACAACACTTCATCCTTACATCTATCCCTAATGGAGATTGACACTATGACCTGCTCAGTAACTGGAAGTTTACCTTTCTTATTAAGCCAATAGATCTTGTAAGGTTAAAGGTGAGAACATGTTGACAACTTTAGAGCCTTCACCACTCCTTATACTATCATATTGGTACAACTTCCTCCATCTACAATTAAAGCACATAGATTGCCATTCACTCAGCAATTCGTATGAAAGAAATTCTCTCTTAGCTCATTCTGATCAACAATAATGGCATTGAGGGATCTTCAAAGAACCATACAATAATCTATAAATTAAGTCAAGTTAGGGCGTTTGGGTCTTCCTGGAATTCGTCTAACAAATTTCCAACATCCACCTCCTCTTGACCTTCACTCCCATTCTCTACCTCAATCTATAAGGTCTCAACCTTAATGGTCATCATACATCTACTTGGATACTGATTAGCAACATGCCCGAAGCTAAGACATTTGAAGCACTTAATTTCTTTAGTCTTGCAACCTAAGCTCTAACCTTAGTCCTTTCTAACCTCTAGCTCCTTGGCTTTAGCCTTACCCCAGCCATCTTCTGGTCTACTCCAAACTTAACTATGTCTATCTAGCTTAGAACCATAAGGAGTTTAGCTAAATCCTAGTCACCTTAACATATTAAGTCGACTGCTCAAAACTCAACTAAGCTGACATCACCTCTGCCTTTCAACTCTAGGCAATTCGGATAGTCCCATCTAGAGTCCCTAGTCTCTACACTACCACAATGTTCCCAATCTCAAGTCACAATCTAGAAATGAATCTTGTAACGATTCATGCTTTTAGCTCATCAACATTACATCAAATCATCAACAGTTGAAACTTGCAAACATACTCATCCATAGTTTAACTACCTTACTTGAGTTTTTAAAGACAAAGGAAAGTGTCTTCTTCATAGTGCTTGGAAACAAATCTACTCCTCAAAACTTACAACATCTAATTTCAAGTTTGTATTTTATGTTAGGCTCGCTAACGTATGGTTTGCAACTTCTTCCATCACATCATGGCACATCTAGAAAACTCTAAGACAGGTACTTAAATACAAACTATATCCTCATAATCATAGAAATCAAATATTTTCTCAACTTTTTCTTCCCAATCTATATATTTATCGGTACTACCAAATCCAAAAAAGCTTGGACCTTACACTTTAATGTGCTTAATGCCATAATGGGTTCAAAGCTCATGCTTATGATCTTCAGGAAATTGTTCTTCCTCCCCATCTTCCTCAACTTCTTCCAAATCAAGTCTTCATCATATAAGTCTTTCAGTTCGATGGAGCTAAGCTAGGGGAGCATTCATAGCATTAGGAGCTCTAATCTCCATTACTTATCTTCTCAATCCATTTAGCATAATTTGTCCATGCTAAACATTCCTTTCCTGAGGTCGAGCTTCTACTAACCTTTGCATGGATATGGCTAAGTTGGCCATAATGGTAGTAGGGTTTTATAAATGCTTATCTGTGGTCTATAGGGTTTGTTGTTCGACACAGCTACTATCGGGTGCATCACTCTGATAGGATTCAACTCATTAGACCAGTCATACACAACCAAGCTAGAGAACTACAAGGACTTGCCTGAAAATACTAGCTTGAAAACCTATTCAAGACAAGGATTCCTATTTCAGTCTCCATCTTTCACACCACTGTCAACCAAAGTGCTAAGCTCTCATAAGTGCCATTACAATTTCCGAGCTGCCAAGCAGTCATATTGACCAGCCAAGTAGTTTTACGTACTACTGAGCTCAAACCATGATCCAGGCAGCTCCTAAGTTGACCAACATCAAACTTTTGTCCAAGTTGAGCTGTCGAAACTCCTAACCTAGAGAGGATCAAAATGCCCTTCAATACCTAAGCTCTAACCTGAACTAAACCAGGTTAGCTATGATTGCTAACTCTATCCTAACCTAGGCTAAGCAGGATCCTACAACTGCCAAGTAGCCTTAGAAGTTATTTCAGCTTATCTAACCACAATACAAGCCCTTAGTCACCTCTTGATATGTATCTTTTTCTATAATATTCTATAATGATTCCTTACTTTGCCATACAATGTATTGTTTGCCATTTTTACCCCTTTTAAGAATGTTTTAGGAATCTTTTTGTACATTATCCATTTTTGTCTTTTCCTTATTTAGTGTAACCTTAGTTGAGGTCATGTAAATAACTCACTTTCTTGTACACAAACAACAGATTACATCGGTAAATTATTATAATTTCATATCTTAAGCAACCTTAGTGTTCTCATTTACCCTTTTAACTCTTATCTATTCCCCTTAATAAGTAGTAGTGGTGAGTAACCCTATAGTTTGGACCGATGAGTCATATTCAACAAATTGTAGTCCAAGTAAGATTAGTTGGTGCATCATATCTGATTGGTAGCTACTTAAGTTTGTTAATCTTTTGTTTTCTGCTTCCGTTTTCCTTGTTGTGGTACGACTTCCATATATAAAACCTCAGAGATGCATCAACTTTACTAATATTAGAGTACGGCTCCAAGAGGGAGTGTGTGAAGTTATAGAGAAGTTTTGATTCATGTTTACTGTTACTAGCTGCTATATTCCTTCCATAGCTACTGCAATGTGTTAGAATGAAGAAAGTTTTGAAGTCATGAGTAGTATAGTGGAAGTTTGTGGATTATAAGTGTCGCTCTTGTTGTTACTCTATTTCACTCTATTTTTCACTACCAAAAAATAAAGCAAGTTTATTTAGTAGAAGTGGAAATACAAATGAATATTTAGAGTGGGAAGAAATAGTTGATAAGGTATTTGAATGTTAAAGGTATATGGATACAGTTAAGGTTTGACTTGCTGAACTAAATTTTCTGGGTATATTATCATATGGTAGAAAAATCTGAATGCAGCTAGACTAAGAGATGGAAGACGAGGTTTGTAAACATGGGAAGTGATGAAGAGATTGTTGAAGGGAAGATTTGTACCCAATACTTACTAATAAGATACATTTGCAAAGTTATAGAAACTTCTCCAATGACTATGTGAGAGAATTTCAGATGCTAATGATTTGAGTAGACGTGGATAAACTAGAGGCTCACTTAGTGTTGATTTTCATTTCTAGACTCAAATATGAGATTTGTAACATTATGAAAGTACAAAGATTCTTTATACTAGAGGAGGCTATTAAAGTAGCGTAAAGGATTAAAAAGCAAAAGAGAAATGCCTTGAGTAGACTTGGGCCGAGTTTTTCTCGAACTCATGTTTTGTGCCAACCTACTCATGCCAAGCCAAAGAAAAACATAACCGACCTAATGATAGCTAAGAAGGCCAAAAGAGTCGAGCAAAAGATAAACCAACCCTAAGGACATATGAGAAAGGATAGACCTCTAGATGGAAGACAAGCAAGGTGAAAGGCTTCAAATGCTTAGGTTTTGAACACGTGGTTACTGAGTGTGCTAACCGACGTGCTATGGTGCTTCGAGGAGATGTAGTGGATAGTACTAATGAAAGTGAGCTAGAGGAGAAGAAGAAAGCTAAAAGAGTTGAAGTTGAGGAAGAAGAGGAGACCTATACCTATGTAGACTAAGGAGAAATGATGACATTAGTATTAAGATGAGTGTTAAGCTCCTTGCTAAGTTTCAAGAGGAAGATCAAAAAGAAAATTTGATCAACACAAAGTGTACCACTAAGGGATAGTTGTACACCATCATTGTGGATAGAGGGAGCTGTACCAACATTATTACACAATCCTTTATGTAGAGGTTAGGACCCTTGACCTTTAAGCACCCCCTACCTTATAAGTTACACTTGCTTCACAATAAGGTTACTTTATACGTCACTAAACAAGTAACTATACCTTTTAGCATTGAGAATGTATATAAGGATGAGGTGGTAGATGATGTTGTTCCCTATAGGAGCCTCACATCTATTACTTGGACGATCTTGGTTATTCGACCAACTTATTACTCATGATGAATGTAAAAACACCTATGTCTTTATTAAGGATAGAAAGAAGATTGTACTACAACCAATGACACCAACCTAAGTGAACGAAACCTATAATCAATTCACTCAAACTAGCAAGAAGAAAGCCTTAATAATGAGTCAAAGAGAGCTTCAAGTTGTGGAGAAGGCCAATGAGCCTATATTTTTATTGATTAAAAGACTATCGGAGTTGAGAGATCTTGAAAATATGCCTAATAAGATCCGAAGATTGATTGATGAATATTTTGACCTATTCTTAGAAGAGTTGCCAAAAGGAATACTCCTAACCCAAAGCATAGAGCATTGCATTGATTTACAGCCAAGAGCAACCCTATCGAACTGACCTGCTTATAGAATGAATCTTGAGTAGGCTACTGAGTTAAAGAGGCAAGTGGATGAGCTGATAAAGTGGGGTTACATGAGAGAAAGCATCAGTCCTTGTACCATACTAGCTCTGCTTGTCCTAAAGAAGGATGGTTTGCAGCACATGTACATCGACAGCTAAGCTATAAACCATATTACACTCAAGTATGGATATTCAATACTGAGGCTCAATGATATGTTAGATGAGCTTTATGGCACTAAGATATTTTCAAATATTGATTTGCGAAGTAGCTACCACCTAATTCGCATGAGGCCTGGAGATAAATGGAAGACAACTGCCTTCAAGATAAGGCATGGTCTTTAAGAATGGTTAGTTATGCCGTTTAGACTTACAAATACGCTGAGCACATTTATATGGCTAATGAACCATGTGATGTGTCCACTAATTGGAAGATGTGCAATCATGTACTTCAACAACATACTAGTATACAATGCCGACTTGAACAACCTTGTTCAACCTCACCGAGTTGTTTTTGACATTTGACGAGTCGAGAAGTTGTATGGGAAACTAAAGAAGTATATGTTTTGTCAAGGAGAAGTTGTCTTTCTTGGATATATAATATGGAGAGGCAAAATTTGAGCTGATGAAGAGAAGATCCGAGCTATCTTAGAGTAACCAACGCTAAAGAATGTCACTAAACTACAAAGCTTTCATGGTCTTACTTCTTTCTATAGAAGATTCATTAAAAACTTCAGTAAAATTGTAATCCCCTTAACTAAGTGACAAATAAGAATGATGGATTCTACTGGACTAACTGATAAAGGCATATTTTTCATGTTGTAAAAGTATAAATTAAGATAGAATTATTATAGATTTTATAGAAATCATTAAGAATTGGTACTTAATTATTTCATTTGGACATTTCAGGAATTAGAGAATTTAAAAGTGGAACTACAGACGATTTAGAGGAATTTTAAGCAAATAAATGAAGTTTGGATCAATGCATGCAAATGGGAATTAAAGGCAGCCGACTTACAACTTACAAGCTTTCACCACCGGCTTTTGATGGCTATGCTGCTAGCCTAAATGCCAGCCTTCATGAAGAAAAAAAAAAAAAAGAAACTTTACGTGAGCCAACCCTAATTTTTCATATAGATAGCTTATGTTTCATCATTTGAGGGACTTTTAGACATGCTTTTCCTTAGACATTGAGAATCGTAGAATAGTTTTTAGATAGTTTTTGAAGAATTCTTCAGGAGAAGTACTTTAATCATTGAAAGGATTTTGCTTTTACTGTGGAGATTAAGATTAAAGTTGCAATTGAAGATTATTTCTTTCCAATACAAAATTGGTGACATCTATTTCAATTATTTTTATGCAATTTTGTGAATTACTTATGCTTTTAATTATAAATTTCCTTAAAATTTCAATCAATATTTGTGTTTTTGTTTTCAAAGCCATGATATGGACAACTTTACTTTTCTATATTACTTGATTCCGACCCAATATACTTGCTGGAGTATTCGCGATTTATTTTTATACATATAGTTTAAGCGAATCAAGTTTTTGGCGCGGTTACCGGGGACTGGAAATATTAAACCTTTTAGTTCTGTTGGTAATTTAGGCACAGTTGACAACGTGTGTATTTTATTTTTTTATCTCTTTGCAAGTGTTTTATGTACAGAAGCAAAAGTGCTAAAATTCTACTACTGGATTCAAAAATAGAGCGTACTTTGCATCAATTGAGGCCAAAGAATAGAAGAAGAATAGATGAGATGGCAGGTAATAAGGGTGATAATCAAATACAAGGAGTTTTACAAGCACTACGAGATTATACAATACCCACGATAATAGGTTCGAGTATAAGGAGGCCTATTATTTAAGCTAGCAACTTTGAGTTAAAGCCATCCCTTATTCAAATGGTTAAGATAAATTAGTTTGGAGGATATCCCAATGAAAGTGCTGATGAGTATATTGCAAGATTCCTTCAATACTACAATACAGTGAAGATGAACAATGTGACAGATGAGGTTATTAGATTACAACTCTTTCCCTTTTCACTAAGAGATAAAGCTAGAGCTTGGTTTCATTCACTGCTACAAGAGTCTATCACCACCTAGGCTGATCTTTCATCAAAGTTCTTAAGGAGATTTTTCCCACCGACTAGGACCGTAAAATTAAAGAACGACATCACCAACTTTACCAAGTTTAGTGGTGAGTCACTTTATGAAGCATAGGAAAGATTCAAGGAGGCGATCAACAAATGCCCACATCATGGCTTGCCAGACAATCTCCCAATTGAGATCTTCTATCTCAGTCTAAACAAAACATTGAGGTCCCTAGTTGATGCTACAGTTAGAGGTGCTATGATGGGAAAGACATATAATAAAGCAAGCGCACTAATAGAAGAAATGGCCTCCAGTGTACATAACTGGCAAAACGATAGAAGCAAGTTAGGAGTGGCAGCAGTCAATGATAATAGCACTATATCTCAATTAACGACTCAAATAGCAGCTCTCACTACTCAGGTAAGTAAATTCACCTCAACACGGTTTTTTAATGCTAACCCTATTGCTTTTTGTGAGTTATGTTCAGGACCACATTCGACTCTTGAGTGCTTAACTAGGAATCACTCAACTCCAACCAATAGAGAACAGGTAAATTTTGTCAACAATTTTCAACATGGCAATCAATGACCATATTCAAATACATATATCTTAGGTGGCACAATCATCCAAATTTTTCATGGAGAAATGAAAACAATTCATTTCAACCACCACCTAGATTCCAAAAGCAAGGTCTTACTCAGAACGCTCCCTCAGCAAAATTAGTCCAGAATGGAAGAGCTCATGTTGAGCTATATGCAAAAGACCAACACCTTGCTGTAGAATCAACAAGCAACTACTCGAAACCTAAAGAATCAGATAAGTCAAATTTCTCAATGGTTGAGCAACAGACCATCAAGATCTTTACCCTACAATACTGAAGAGAATCCTAGAGGTGTTAATGCTATTATGCTGAGGAGTGGAAAAGCATTGGAAACAGTTGATAGACGAGTTGAAGAAAAGGTCGAGATTCTAAAGGTAGAAAAAGGGAAGGAGGTAGAAGAGGAACGAACACAAAAGTCACTAGCAGTGAAATCGTATGTCCCTCCAGTCCCCTTTCTAGGAAGATTGAAGCAACAACAGCTAGACATTCAATTTACCAAATTCTTAGATGTCTTCAAGAAGCTGCAAATCAACATTCCTTTTACAAAAGCACTACAGCAAATGCCTTCCTAAGCCAAATTCATGAAGGATTTGTTTCGAGTTTGAATGCCATGCATCAGGCATTGGTATTGGTGCTATCCTAATGCAGGAATGTTAACTAGTTACTTACCACAGTGAGAAGCTCAGTAGTGCTGCACTAAACTATTTTGTGTATGAAAAAGAGTTGTACTCTCTTTTTCGAGCTTTTACTATTTAGCAACACTATTTGTTACCTTAAGAGTTTGTAATCTATATAACTCATGAGTCCTTAAAAGATCTTAGAAGTCAGAACAAACTTTTTAAAAGGCAAGCAAACTGGCTAGAATTTATGAAAGATTTTTCTTATGTCATCCAACACAAAAAGGGTAGTGCCAACATAGTCACAAATACCTTGTCTAATCGAAAAACCTTACTGACCAACCTGCAAACAAAATTATTGAGATTTTCACTTATCACTGAGGAATATGCTCATAACCTCCATTTTGGTCCTATTCTTGAGTAGTGCACAGAAGAAGTTATTGTTAGAGAATATTATCACAAGGATGGCTATTTGTTCAAGGAAAGAAAGCTGTGTATACTAAGCTATTCCACACTCGAACTATTGGTTAAGGAAGCTCATAGTAGTGGATTATTTAGACATTTTGGAGAGACCAAATAACTGACCTATTGAAAGAGAGCTTTTACTATCCTGGTTTGTCCAAGGATGTCCATAACTTAGTCGAAAGTTGCGAAGTGTACAAGAGGGCTAAGAGAAAGATAGAGCCATATGAGGAGTATATGCCCTTACCAAAACCAACCTTACCTTAGGCTAACCTTAGCATGGCCTTTGTCATAGGTTGCCTAAATATCCTAATGAAAGGATTCAATCCTTATTGTAGTGGACCGATCTAGCAAAATAGCACACTTCACTCCATGCCATTGAACTAATGATGCTTTATATATTGCTAATTTGGTTTTCCAAGAAGTTTTCTGACTGCATAGTGTGCCGAAAACCATTGTTTCATATTAGGATACAAAATTCTTAAGTTATTTTTAGAAGACACTTTAGAGAAGACTTAGAACTAAACTTATGTTCAGCTCTAAAAGCTAGTCTCAAACTGATAGCCAAACTGAAGTAGTGAAGAGGACACTAGGCAATCTACTTAAGTTGTCGTAGGAAACAATTTAAAAGATTGGAATTTGTGTCTATCAGTTATGGAGTTTGCATATAACTAAAATGTCTATGGTACCACTGGGAAGACTCCTTTTAAGGCCGTCTATGGCCTCAATCCCTCTATTCCCCTAGACTTAATTAGTTCTCCTATAACTATTGAAGAGAGTCAATCTAGAGTCAATCGAGCCCAAGAATTACAAGAATTGCATCAAATTGTAGCAAGGAAGATCACCAAGTACAATTAAAGGCAGCAAAAGATTAGTAATCGTAGGTACCGAACTGTTTCTTTCAAATTAAGTGACTTAATATGAATTCATCTTAGATGAGAAACATTTTCACACGTAAGACAAAGCAAGTTATCTCCATGTGCTGATGGTCTATTCAAAGTCCTAAAGAAGATCAACCACAACGCCTACTAAATAAAGTTACTCAAAAACTATGGTGTTTCCTCTACCTTCAATATATCCGACCCAATTCCTTACCAACTAAAGAAAGACCTAACAGAAGCTACGATAAAACAAGAGTGAGAAACCTCTTACGATTTGAGAACAAATCCTTTTGACCCTTAGGCAGATGAGAGCAATCAACTCCTCGAACTAGTCATATGTAGTAGAGCTAGAGGACTACAAGGACTCATACGAAAATTACTAGCTCGAAACTATATTTAGGATGTGGATTCCTATTTCTATCTCCATTTTTCACACTACTGCCAACTCGAGTGCCAAGCTCTAATAAGTGCTATCATAGTGTCCAAGCTACCAAACAGCCATATCGATCGGTAAAACAACTATACCTATTGCTAAGCTCAAACTACGATCCAAGTAACTCTTGAGTTGACCAGCATCAAACTTTTATCTAAGCTAAGCTGCTAAGACACCTGACTTGGAGAGGATCAAAATGCCCTTCAGTACCTAAGCTTTAAACTAAACTAAACCAAGTCAACTCTAACTACTAACTACTAACTCTCTCCTGACCTTGTTCAAGCAAGATCCTACAACTATCAAGCGACCTTAGAAGTGATTTCAGCATAGCCAACTGCACTACAAGCCCCTAATCACCTCTTGATTCGTATCTTTTCACACAATATTCTGTAATGATTCCTTAAGTTACTGTACAGTGTATCATTTGCCATTTTTATCTCTTATAAGAATGTTTTAGGAATCTTTTTGTATATTATCCATTTTTGTCTTTTCCTTATTTAGTGTAACCTTAATTAAGGTCATATAAATGCCTTACTGCCTTGTATGTAGGTAATAGATTACATCATTGAATTATTACAAGTTCCTTTCAAGAGCAACCCTAGTGTTCTCATTTACTCTTTTAACTCTTATCTATTCCCTTTAGTAAGGAGTAACGATGAGTGACCGTATAATTCAAATCAGTAAGTCATGTCTAGCTAATTGTAGGTCAAGTAGAACTAATTAATGTATCATGTCCGATTGATAACTGCTCAGATTTGCTAATCTTTTGTTCTCCTTTTCCATTCTCCTCGTTGTGGTATAACCTCCATGTATACAACCCCAAAGACACATCACACTCTCTACATCACTAATCTTCCCATGTATACTAGGATGCCACAATCTTACAGCAATATTTTTAGTACGTTCACAACCCAACAAAAGATTCCATACAATACTATTAGCACTTATTTTGAATTAGTAGCTTCAATAACTTACTCTATTTTATAGAAAAGAAAACGAAGTACAATAAAGTCCACAAACTATTCACAATAACCAGTCACTACAAACACTTAACTATCGGTCATAACTCTAAGCTATGATACCAAATTATATGATGTGCCTTAGAGCTTAGTTATCACAAGGGCTTACCATATGGACGAAAATGGATCCTTTGATGTATCAAAGAATGCACAAGATGGAGGGCTTAGACTTTCTAGTAGCTTCATTAAGCTATTCACTAGATATGACTCACCATTGAACACATCTTTACTTGATATGATGAACAAGTAAGGAGCTAAGATCCACTTGCCACTAACTCCAAGCTACAAGCAAAATTAAATAAGAGTATAGGAATATGTACTAGGACAGGGTTTCTTACAAGAACACAAAGGAATATTCATTAGCTGATAAAGGATGACACCTTTCAGCTACAATAATGATGGACTATTTATAGTAAGTCTTTTAAGGAAACAAGACAATGATAGAAATTACATAAAAGGGTAATGCATAAATAAAGATTCTTAGTATAAACTAAAAGCGATAAATATGACAAAGGATAAATGGAATATAGTACAATGTTAGAAACAGTAAAGATAGGTGGCGTGTGGTCATTTACATTGTACATAAGGCAATGAAGTATCGGAGTCGAGCTGATTAAGTGAAGAGATAGGTCAATAAGAAGAAGTAAAGAGGTCGACATTCAAATTCTCGGCATGTGGCAAGTCAGCATTTGAGTTCTTAGCACTTAACTAGTCAACCGTACTACAGGTGTTCATAAGCTTAACATTTAGGCATGAGATAAAGCAGATCAGGGTACTTCTGAGCTGGGCATTTAAGGAGTACAATAATAGGCCTTCATAGTATTGGTATTCGTCATGGCCTGCTAAGGAGATAGTATTCTTATAAGATTTTGTAAACCTCTAAGATAGGCTCGAGTGAGAGGTCCAAAGGTTAGCATTCTATCATACTCGAATTGATAGCCCCTATCATGTAGAAGTGTCTACTACTATATTGGTAAAGGGAAAAACCAATTTGATGCATTTGGCTTAATACTAAGAACCTTCTCTATGCATTTCTCAAACTTTCAAGGCTAAGCTGACATTGCATAGAAGGTCACCCACTTCTTATATGATTAGCTCTTATGGACCTTGTAAAGTTGCTTCCAATATAGCATAAGCACCACCGCCATACCGCAAAATGAGGTTTCCACCCATTTTCATTTCTATCCAATGCAGACTAAATACCCATCCCTCTATCATATATCAAGTATATGGTTTCCCATCCTAGTCTGTCACCATACACATGTTGCCTCAGACTCCTTAGAAACCAACCTCATGCCTTGGCCATCTCATCACCAACTAATATAAAGGCAAGCGAGACTATATCGTTCACGCCATCCATACCAATGGTTATCAACAACTTATGATAGTACTTTCCATATAAGAACTTGCCTTCAATACAAGCAACAAGCCTGCAGAACTTCCATGCCTCTATACATGGGCCAACAAATCACTAAACACACTTCAACTCTTTAACCCCCGACTGTCTCGAAGGGTTTCATATCTACTCCACCTTTGTACTAAGGTTAGCCATCTAGATTGCATTGAGAAGTCATGGAAAATCATCATGTGATCTCTTCCAGTTACCGTGCACCACTTCAATAGCCTTAATCATACTGGCTCATACCTTTCTATTACTAACCACATACCCAAACTGTTTCTCAATAATATTGCGTAGTTAAGAAATTTTGGCGTCAAGATCTTTTCAAAAGATATTCAGGAACTCCTTAGCGATCATATTGCTATCCAACTGTAGGTGATCTTAGGTTATGATAGGGTTCACACATGTGGGGCCCCACTAATCTAGTTATCATAAACATAACCTCAAATTTCTTACCATTCTCGTGTTTAGAGCAAATGATAGAATACTTGCTCTTTTTGGATTCCAATGACCTAAAGTCAATGTCATATTTGATTTGGTAGTGCTTCACCGCTCTTATAAGTTCCTCCTTAGTATTGAATTGCATGCCTATGCATAGATCTTTGCCGACTTGCAAGTTACTAAACTTCTCATTCATATCCCTCTCAAAGTTTAAGTAACCATCGTCTCCACCCCTGTTGAAAAAGAGAATTGCATCCCTTACCACTATTTATGCCTCATAAATCTGTGAAGTCTGCATCGAGGCAACTACTAGCTCCATTGAACTTGAACTTACACCATATGAATGCACACCAAACATTTCTATAAGGAAGGCATGAGTGGTAGGCACCTAAGGCACGATGGCACATGCTAGAGGCATCTCATTATTGCTATCATCATCTTCCTCATCTCAATAGTTCATATTCATATGCCATTTATTCATTCTCCTCAACCGATGCCATTTGCTCGTTATCCTCAATTGGTGGCACATGTGTTGCCAATATAAGGTGGGCTCTTTCAACTTCCCTAGTCCTCACATACAGGTGATAGATATGGGTCTACCTAAATACTTCCGCCATCTCAAACAAATTTTAAATATCATCATTGTCCTTAATGGTAATGAGTAAATAAGATACAACTCCTAAGTAGACGTTGGGATGTCTATACAAAATCTCAACCTTAGTACTTAGATTAACTCCAACATACTGGCAAACCCTTTTAAGGAGTTCGAAGAAATTTGCATTAGTTCTTACTTTCAACATATTCACTAAGTCACAATCATATTCCGACCCAGAATTTCCCCTCACAATGTTTCTATGAGTGAAAATCATAAATTTAATGATGCCCACCATTTTCGACTATTCACATTACAAGTATTGTATCAGTTAGCACATAATTCATTGTACATCAATCAACACGACTGCATCTTTTTCCCATAACCTAAACTAAACAACTCCTTAACAAGCATTTCACCAAACACTTAGAGTGCAAAGTTTAAAACATTAATATTTCAATGCCACTACAATAAATCTATATGCCAATATATAAATCATCGATATATATACATAGTACACATTCACATACAAAAACAACGTTTAATCAAGTGAAAACAATCAAATTTCAACTCATGCAATTATATGGTTCCAATTAGGAAAATTCCTGAACCATGCAATATTCATGAAAAAAATCGTGTAACTATAACAGATTGATGTTAGGAGATTATTATATTTGATTTTGCCTCAAGATTTTATAAAAAAAAAAAAAAATTGGTGGAAAGGATGGATTCTAGCAAAGGAATGCAACTTGGTTAAGAGAGAGATTGAGTTTGGGTGTTTGAGAAAGAGCATGAACTGATTTTGTTCATGCATTTTTGGTTTTTGTAGCAAGAAAGGTGCCTTTTGGAAAGGCATCTTCATTTATATTAAGATCATAACTAAAGGCACTTTTCCAAAAGGCATCTTCTTCTTTACTTAAAAACAAAAAGGTGCCTTGTGGAAAGGTACCCTCTACGTTAATTTTGTAAAAACTAAAGGCTCCTTTCCAAAAGTTACCTTTACACCCCTTACACATTTTTTTTCCCCCAACCCCTTTTTTTTATTTTTCTTTTCTCAATCGGTGCATTCCTCTAATAGATAGTGCTGATTCTTGTTATTTTCGGATTGTTGTAGGTAGTTATTGAGTTATCATGTCGTTATATCCTTGTTTGGAGAATTCTAAATCCAATAGAGAAAAACTATCAACTAAGTGTTCAAGTTGTTAACTGAGATAATGAAAGTGATGTCCCAAATCGAAACCAGAATGTTTCTACTACCCTAAGGTCCACTGAAATTATCCTACATCAACTAAGTAAAAATGTTAGTACAATTATTTAGAAGTTAGGAAAAAAAAAATATTTACACAACAAAAAAATTAATGTAGTATGGACATTTAGAGAACTAAATTCTAATTTTAGAAAGTTTAGATAACTAGCTCACTTGGCGGTCGATAGTAGAGTAGTCAAACTATTGAGCTCAATTTTCAATTTCATTTTTCTTTATCTGATTAGTATTAAACCCTAACCTATTTAATAATAACCTTATACTAAGAATTAAGAAAAACCTAGCTATTCTACTAAGTTTAGAGTTGCCTTCTAACAAGATTTGGGAAAAAAGGGTAAGTGAGAATTGAATGGGAGGAGTAATCCTTACTTAGCAATTGGTTCATGAAAATAATAATAATAATAATCATTTTTTTGAAAGATTTTCAAAAAACTAGAGATTTAGGTTTAAGGCTAACCTACTAAGACCTAATAATTACTACTTTAACCTTCTAAATTTGAATTTTAGTTCTCAAGTTATCTTTTCTTTTTTGTTCCTCACCATTTCTCCAATTTGTTTATTATTTTTTTAAAAAAAATTATTTCTTTTATGGTTGCTACATAAGTGCCTCATATCTATTAGTTAGAGCTAGGATGGCATAGTTCTTTTTTTGTAAAACTTTATTGATTTGATTAATTTTAATTTTAAGCTATGTTACATCATTAATTGGTTCAATTTGTTTCGAAAAATCCTGAGGAAAAGGACCCATCTCTATTTGTATGTAATTTAAAAAAAAAACTACTTTTTATAATTTTTTAAAAGAGTTTATTAATTTTTATTATTGAAAACTTTTTTTCTAAGTGACAAAAACTTTTTTTTCATTCTTTTAAGGAAAGACCCTAATGATTTATTATCCTAAAAAGAAAACATTTTATTTTTCTTATTTGCAAATACAAAAACAAAAAATTTTCATTTTTTATTTTTATTTTTTCTAAAAAAAATGGACCCAATCTTCCCGAGGCAATGTTTATCCCACAATAACCCAAAGATTATACAATGCCCCTAAACCTAGTTAATTTATTTAATTGAAACAAACACACAAAAACTAAATAATAGTAAATAATTGAAAAGAAAACAAAGAAAAAAAAAAAGAAATGGGAAATGGACACTTGGGTCAAGACTCAACACTCAAGAGTTGGGTGTGTGGTTCGAGTCAAAGTGGGTTGCGGATCTAGGCACAAGAGAGATGAGCGACTGCAAAGGGTCCAATCCAAGGGTTTTAAAGGCCGTTTTGAGTTTAGATGACTATGCTAAGGTTTTCAAGAGTGGGAAACATGTTGGTGATGTTACTTTTGCAAACGAAGGTGATTTATGTGGTGTTTTGTGGAGGGCAGTAGTAATGAACAAATTTGAGGTGGTGGTTAGTGTGGCTACGGGTGTTTTGAAGAGAGTAAAGAATATTTTCTGAGAGTCTTCAGCTCGAGAATGCTAGAGGCGGCGTTGATTAGCCCCCAAAAGTTTGCAAAAATGCAAGCCTTTTAGAGAGAGAATGAGGGACCGAGTCGGATAGAGAAAGTGAGTTAGAGCTTTGTATAGGTGATTATGAGTGAGAATCCCTCTCCAAACAAGTTCCCTAAGTCCCAATTTATGGATTTCCATCACCATTCTCTTACGGAGAACAATCATTTAAGTTAAAATTGAAGCTTTGTGTCAACAGCTCTTTCTTCAAAGGAATTGAATTTGATTGATATGTTCAATCATGATTTCAAAATGTTCCTTTGAAATTGTTGAATCCAATGAGTTTCCCACCCCTCAAATTGCCAGAATGTATCATTTCCTTGCGTCAATTTGCATCAAAACATGTCCAAATTGAAGAATTCTTGACTGGCCATAATAGGAACGTTCGAGTTTTTTTTTTGCGAACTTTTAGCTCCAGTTTAACCTACTCTCCATTGTTATTTCAATCGGTTGATGAGTCAAAGTTAATCTAATCTAAGACCTCTATTCGTTCATACTTTCATTTGTTGAAAAATGGTCAAAAATTTGATGAAAAATCGCCAGAAATTGACGCCCAAGAGTTGCCCTCTCTGCTTAATTCGTAACGGGCAAGAGGAAAAGAGTGAAGCATGGTACCCATCCAGCCGATCACCACGTAGCAAGTGGCATAAGAGATGGGAGGGAAAAGAGATTTTAGCGCATTGTTGCTTCAAGGAATTGAATTTGTGACCTCCTGATGTATTCGCAGGTGCTTATCTAACTGGGCCAAGCTTTGTTCACTTCAAAGTAGTATTTAAAAGACCAAACACCTGAACCGATTTTGTAAACACAATCCAAGTCAAACCAAAATTGATACCCGACTAGGCCTGTTCCTCAAATATTGAAAATGCAATGGTATTAAAAAGAACAAGGCCAATACACACGTTTAAAATAAAAATGAGTCTAATCTGACAATTTTTTTGGAGCTCAGATTCAATATTCATCTGATTAATTGATTTTCTTATAAATAAGTCAACTTAAGTTCAATCGAGGCAAAAGTGTGAGGCTAAAATTAACTTAAATTGGCTTCATTTTTATGATAAAAAAATAATCAAGTTTGACTATTTGGTTTGAATTTTAAAATTTTCAGAAAAACTTAACATTCTCAAATAGGACTCAAAATCATTAAATCTCATATCTACACTTTAATTTCCTTTGACTCCAAAAAAAAAAATGAAATTGACTTCAAAATAAGACCCAATGACCCTAAAATGACTTAAGGACTTTTTTTTCTAAAAATCTTATTTTCTTAAATTTTTTGTATTTTACATTTTTTTTTCTACTTTTATATTTTTTTTTTCTTATTTTTCTATTTTTTAATTTTTTTCAATATTTTCATTTTTTGTATTTTCAAATTAAAGCCTTTCCTTTATTATTGAAGAAACCTACGATTATAAAGTACGGAGTAAAAATAAGGTGTCCGCAATGGTCACCAAAAGAGAAGGACATGATGCGATCCTAGATAGTTAAAGCGACAAAGATTCAAAGGTGGGAACTCCGAGGAAGATGAAGGGACCAGAGAAGGGTGACTTCTTGTCCTTATAGGAAGTCAAGAACAAGGTGATGAGCCATCGACTAAACGGAGAAAGAAATATATTTTTACCGGATATTTGAAACATTCAAAAGGTTAGATATTTTTAGGTGAAAATAGGGATGGAACTATAACTGAATTAAAATTACGGGATACCACATTTTAGATATTGATTTTCTTAGCAAGGGTCACATCAATTAGAATGCCAGTTTTCACGAAACTAATGATCTTATAAATGGAGTTAGTTCCATTGATATTACTAGAGAAGAACAAAGTTCTTTTCAAAGTATTATGCTAAGTAGGAGCATGGTTTTATCTAATAGATTAGTCTCATAAGATCTACAATTATGTAAAAGTAAATGTAAGAGTACCGCATGTTACCGTTTTCAAACTAAGAGAGAAGTTTTTATGATTTCACAAATGATAATGAGGAGCCTAGGAGCTTGTAAGAAGCTCTTTTACCTATCATTAAGGAAAATTGTAGGAAGAAATAAAGTTTGTAAACCCACAAACAAATGTTGCGTCTTAGAGTTAGAGTGGAACTTGACTATGGATAAATATTTCCTTGAAGGCCTCAACCTAAACAAGATTAAGGAATTAAAATGATAAAATTTTAAATGTGAAACCCTAAATTGAGCTTGAAAATCTCAAAATGTAGTTTGAAAACTCTAATAGCATAGAGAACCTTAACCTTAAACCTTAAACCCTAAACCTGTATAACCACAAATCAAAATCCCAAATTTAATAAAAATCCTAAAAAGCTAAACCCTAGGATGTAAAACCATAATTTCAAGGAATTTATCACTATTTATGCAAAATTGCATAAATTCACTAACTAACAATTCAAGGTACTCCTAAATAACAATAATTAATTAGATTAAGTCAACTAAAAGAATAAATGAAGGAAATTACTAAGACGCCCCTAAATGACTATAAGTGGCATGATGTGCATATATATACATGCTAAATTATTTTAATCACATATGATGTAATATATGGTATAATTTGAAAAGCTTTATGCCGTATTACATGAAATCGTATAAAATTGCTAAGAAAAGATTAAAGATACTTATAAATAATAGTAGTTTATTCAATTGAACTAGTGAAAATCAAAAATTGATAAAACTATGATATAGTCCCTATATACCTAATTGTATCACCACATGTATGTAAAGCATATATATATATATATATAGATTTCTTATACTAATTTAAATTCATGTACTTCTCTTATACTATATATTATGTATTTTATATATATGTCGTACTAGATAATTTTATCTATAGTCACATCACTTCCTATCATAATCTTAGCCTAATCCTACAATATCCTAATGCATCATTTTAAGAAATGACATAACCCCCAAATAAGGAGAACCATGCATTTCATATCTTGAATATTTGACCAAGTACCACCTAAAGTAATTCAAACTTTTCTTTTCATCCTTTTCCATCGGCCTGATGATGCAAGACACAATCACATTGTCCTTCTTTTACATCTCTTTTTTTTTTTATCTTTTTACCCACAAATATCTCCTAACATTATGTTTGAGAAGAGGGAAAGAGAGAGGAAAGAATGGGGAAGGAAAGAATTTGAAGGGAAAAAAGTACAATTTCTTTGTCCAATTAGAGGAGAAATTAGAGATAGAAGGAAAGAGGAGAGAATCAAATTCTTAGAGCTCACCATTTCCTCCCAAAATGGAGAGAAAGGGTTGAGAAAATGAAATTAGAATTATAATTTCAAATTTACCCTTCTTATACATACTTTCTCTTCTTCCTTTTTCATAGATATATTTATAACTTATGTAATAGTCTATTAAATTTTTTAGTAATCATTACAATTCTATCCATTTTCCTTCTCTTCGTTACACAAACACAATAAAAGGAATCAAATCCCTTATAATTCTTTCTTCTCATATTCTTTCTTTCCATATTCATTCCTTTCTAATTCTTCTCCTCATTCCAAACATAAAGTAAATGACCAATGAAAAATAGTATTAATGATCACATCACGAGTTCCTTTTTCTTTTCCTTCATTCAACACTTGCAACACACACTATACACCTATGCAGATTGCATTTTCATTTTCCAATCCAACATACCCACTCATCTTTCCATTTCCTTTTCCCATCCAGTTGTCTTTATCTCTCGTGTGTGTAAAGCATGGGTGCATAGGTGGTTTTGAAATTATGACATGCTGATTCTCTCTTGCCCGACCACTCTTTCTTTCACCTATTGGATATGTGTAGAGTTTGATCTTAGTTTCATGCACGACACTTCACACAATCTTTCTGTCTACTTTCCATTTCAGTAACCTTGACTAGGTGAGAGTAAACGACTCGACCCTCATTTTTGTCCATGTCAACATTCCCTACCGTGTCCTTCTCCTTCACTTTTTCTTTTTTTTATGTTAATTTCACTTCTCTCATTTAAGTTGCACTTATTTTTGAAGACAAAAACAAAACACTCGGAGTGATGCCAAGAAACTTCGGCTAACTTTGGCAACACGACTACCCTCACTACAACCAAACTAAGTAAGTTTCTTATTCCTTCACACGTTCGCTCTCAAAATGCTTCACATCCTAAAAGCTGACATTTCTTCCTCTCCTTTTCCATTTTCATCCCCTGTTCATGTAAAGGAAAGCAAGACAGCTTTGTCCTTGCTAAACTTCATACCGTCTAAAAGACCAAACCAACGAAACCTATAGATAATACGTATAAAGGTAAGACGCTATCTACGTAGTTATATGTGACCTTGCTCTCTTCTCGATCCCTAGAGGAAACAAATTGGTCTAGAGAAGGAAATGGAAAATAAAAATGCAGTAAATATATAAAACCCAGCCATATCAAGACAAAACCCAGATAGAAGAATAAAACCTAAGATATATTTAATGAATAAAATAAGAAGGAATCAAAATTGAGAAAGCTAGAAGTTATATACGTTGTTTTGCTCGAGTATTAGTGACATGTTGTTAAGGAATATATATATATATATATATATATATATATATATATATATACCTATATGGATATTTGATCCAGAGCCTAGATTTGAAAGTTTTACAACTTTCCCTTATCAATTTGACTTAAGCTTGCATTACAATATTACCGATAAGGAAATGAGATTAAACTTGAGAAATGATAAAATAAAAATGAGCAAATATACGTGTGTGTGTGTGTGTGTGTGACATCCTTGTTTATTTGTGTACCTCGTTTGCTATTATAATAGTAGCATTAGGAAAAAGAATGAAATGTATAGAAAATATAGTATACTATATGTACGTATATGTGTTGGTAAATGCATGGTTTTCCCATTGACCTTTACGTGAAGATAGGGTATGGTTTTATTTTGCTAACTACACTATACGAATAGTATGATAGAGCAAATCATGCAGCTTTTTTATTTTTTTTTCCTCTTTCATAGCAGCATGTTTTAAAAATATAAAGTAGCATTTAGAAAATTTACAAGATAAGCATGTGCATACAAAAACCAAATATTAACTAGATAATTTATTCCACATATTAACTTAGGATAATAAATAATGGTAACCAATTCAAAAAGGAGATATAATGGCATATGTATGTATGTATGTATTTGATGACATTGAGAATGATTCGTTGATTTTATGAATATTAATTGTTAATATTGAAATATATTGCCACACATAATATAATGACAAGGTATACAATGTCTATAATAGTTATATATTCAATATCGATTATATGATACATACATAAATTTGACGAGACAAGTATTAAATTATCAATATTACAATAACATGCAGTACATTTATGGCATAATATATATATATATATATATAAAAATACATTATCAATAATATGTATTATAACTATCTATCATATATTGGTATGATATATGTTTGTGGAATGTTAATATAGAATATATATTAAATGAATTGTTTGGGGGATAAAACCATTACAAGTACTTAAACTTTTATATTTTTTTCATTTTAGTACCTAAACTTTAAATTTATCTATTTTAGTATCCCAACTTTTTTAGTAAGATAAATTGGTATTTCTATTATGATGGTCATTATTATAAAATGGTAAAATAATAACATAAGTACATCATCTTTCATTTTATTTCCTTTATATTACTCAAATTTTATTTTTTATTTCATTTTGATACTTCAACTTTTTACAATGAAAGAAATAATTATTATTTATAACGACTGTTATAACAGAAAATTTATCTCATTTAAAAGTTTGGGTACTAAAATGAATAAATTTAAAGTTTAGATATTAATATAAAAAAAATATGGAAGTTTAGATACTTTTAATGGCTTTATCTCGAATCATTTTTAATGATTTGAATACTAATAATGTCAAGACTATCATCATATATTAATTATTTATTAATATGTGTATGTATAATGCCATGTACAAAACCCCATATAGTAACATATATACATACATACATATATACACACATAAAATAATAGGAGCATTTCTTTTAACTTAATTAAGGGAAGTTATACAAAGATTAAGTACACAAATTTTATTTCAAAATATTTTGTATCATTCCTTAATAAAATAGGGATCAAGATAATTAAATTAAGTTAGATATATATGCATTAATTGATATGTCGAATATTCAAACATATATGGAAATAATCTTGGGTTACACCTATCATTAAATTATTTTGCACATATTTTAACAAAACAACAGATCATTGATAATTGAAACTATAGGGGATATACACATATTTGCCTTAATGTGACAAAACGCTTGAAGAAGCATGTAAAATTTTCATTTCAATACATTAGTTTTGGTATGGATAATATTAATATCTTAACAAAGAGACTAAATTAAGTGAATATTTTACATTATACTCACAAGCCTATGGTAAAATATTAAACTAAAGAATACTAAATTATATAAGCTAATACACCAACCAAATCTAATGGATCTTATAATAGGCCCCCTTTGGCTCTAATTTTGAGGTTATAATTAAATGAAATAAGGATTTGTGTTATACTCTAGAACACTTAATTAGGTTGAAACCTCAATGCTTATACCAAATCGAGTTAAATGACATAACCCTATTGATTCTTGAATTGGTTCATGTTGTAGTCACAAGAGTCATAATGACAGATTAGAAGAAAATTGAAGGTAAAAATAGAAGGTAATAATCCTCTATTGATATATAAGTTCAAAAAAAAAAAGTAACAAATTAGGCCCTTAAGTAGTCAAATCGATGCATGAATAAGAATTCAAAGATGGTAACAAATATGAAATAATTAATATCAAATAGACAATTAATAATTAATATCAAATAGACGACTTGATCAAAAGATACGCTTCAACATCTTTATGCTAACACCAAGTTTGTAAAAAGAAAAATCTAATATAAGTTTGTTAAGATCCAAATAAAATATTAATAATGGGTAGTAATTAGGGATTAGGTAAATTATGATAGGCATCTAACTTATTCCAATAGCATGGTTTCTGAAAATACTCATTAAATCTTATTATCTCTTTAGGCGACCTAATGGTTATCTTTAGGTTATTCTAAGGCTAGTGCAAGTGAGCGATAATACCCAAGTGAATGAGTTAAAATAATTTGTTATCTACTTATGTTTGAAATTGCTTGTTATTTCACTAGTTGCTATTGATCATTTGTTAAATGGATGTTTTGCTTTAAATGTTATAATCCATGTGATCACCTCATTAAATTGGTAAATCTAAATATTGGACTAAAATAACTAATTGTATTCGCCACATATCTATGACTCAATTAGTATACTTGTAGTAAGTACTAACTTTGCCAATTTCTGAAATGGATTAAGAAAAGTACTTTACAAACATTTTTATCGGATTGTAAAGATCATTACAACTCTAACATGTGCTCATAGAGGCCACCAATAATATTTTTTATCAATAAGGAAAGCTAGCTGATCATCTATGATTGATTAATAGCAAGAGGACCTGCATAGCTTGGCCTATGGCAAGCATTGATTTGATCTATAGATAGTGAACCTATGAGGCATTATACGTGATTATTGATAATAGATGGCCCTAACTGAGATCTACCTAATTTGACTAGTTTTCTTTTCTTGATTAATGTAATAGTCAGGTGTCATTTAGAGAGATTGTGTCCCTAAGCAGTCTCATGTGGGCAAGGAAGGGTACCCTACGCGGTTAAGTACAAAGAATAATCTACATGCAAATGATGTAAATTTATACCTTTAATAGTTTTGAAGCCTCATGAATGTGTTGCTTACATTCATCGCATATGCATACATTTTGTGTGTAGATAGACTTACATATGTAATAATAATGTTTGATAACTTGCTTGAATGGTAGCAATAAGAAATGAACTCATTAAGATATGGTTTGCTCATCCCCCAATAATTTCTTTTACAGGTAACTTTAAATTAAGATTGGCATAAGAGCCAAGCATATAGTGCAAGTATTAAGATGTATATTAGAAAGATAGAATTAAAAGGTAGAATGTATAGTTAATTTAGAACCTTAAATGTAAAAACCATTCTATTATTTAGATTCTATAGCTTTAGTAAGTTGTATAAATTTCAAAGTGTTACTATCCGATCTTATTATTTAGTAAGGAATACCAATTCTCTACGGTTCTGATCAATTGTGGAATATTAGATATCCATAGTTATTTATAGTTTATGTTAAATTAATAAATTAAAAAATGAAAGCTTTAATGATTAATTAGTTAAAGTTTTGCAATCTTTAACTTGTAAGGTGGTTTTCATATCATAGGTACACATATAATATAAAAATTTTAAGCATTTCTAGTAGACCCCTTTTAGGGTCATGACAAAGTCTATGAGATCTAACCATGTGTTAGATTTAATTAATCTCCCGCTATGGTGTAAAGTAATTGAGAATAAATGGGTTCTCAAAATTCAAGTAAGATATATGGAATTATGGAGAGGTATAAGGCATTCTTTGTAGCATAAGGATACGATCAAAAGGAGTGTATACACTATATAGACACCTTCTTTACTGTAGTGAGTTCAATTCTATTTGTCTCATTTAAGCCATAGTTGCAAAATTAGATTTAGAACTTCACCAAATGGATGTTATGACAACATTTCTTAATGGAAACTTAGATGAGAAATTTTATATAGAACAACTAGAAGGCTTCATAGCTGAAGGTCAAGAGCGCAAAGTTTGCAAGCTTAACAAATTTTAATATGGCTTAAATCAATCATCTAAACAATGGTACTTAAGATTTTATGAAGATATAATTTCATTTAATCCATGATGATTGATGAAGACCATTGTGTGTACGCTAAGAGATCCATAAGTAAGTTTTTAATCCTACCACTATATGTTGACGATATCTTATTATTCGAAAATGATTTGGAGTTTATCATATCCATCAAGAAATAGTTGTTTTCAACTTTTCAAATGAAAGACATGGGTGAAACAATTTGTGTATTAGGTGTTAAAATCGATGGAGATCACTAAAAAAATCTTCTTGCTTTTCCATTAGAGCCTCACATATAGAAGATTCTTAAACGTTTTAACATGCATAACTGCAAAACTGTAAACACTCCTATAGCAAAAGGTAACAGTTTAAGTCTCAACATGTGTCCAAAGACTACAAGAAAGAAAATAAAACACAAAAGTTCTTTATTCTAGTGCAATCTGTAGTTTAATGCATGCAATGATGTATACTAGACCCAACACATGTTATGTAATGGGAGTGATTAGTAGATATCAATCAAATCCAAGACACATTAATTGGATGGCAGTAAAGAGGATATTAATGTATCTTGGAGATACTGTAGATTATTCTCTATTTTACTAAGAAGATAATTTAAACCTTGTAGGATATACAAGTGCAAATTAAGGAGGAGATTTTGATTAATAAGATCGACGTCTAGTTTTGTCTTCTTACTTAACAATGGTGCTATCTCTTAAAGTAGCAAGAAGCAAACACGTATAGCCTTATTAACAATTAAAGTTGATTTTATGGCATCGTCAACAACAATCTAAGAAACAGTTTGGCTCAGAACGGTTTTTGTAGCACATAAGATTTCTTCTAGAAGAGTTGGAATTAGTAGTTTTCAAATGTGATAGTCAAGCTGTGATTACTTATATAGAGGATCCCATATACCATTGTGAAACTAAGTACATAGACATTAAGTAAAATTTTGTAAGGAGCATTATAGCTAAAAAATAGTCACTTTGTAGTATGTATTGACAAATAAGATGATTGTTGATCTTCTTGCAAAACCCTTACCTAGAGATGTTTATTTGGGAGATGTTTGATCCTTAGGTTTATATAGATTATAAAAACATCATTAGCCTAGTCATTTCATTAAATGAAATAAGGGTGAATGGAATTAGAATTTTCAAGCAATGAAATAAAGGTGTTGTTGATAGTCAAGTTTTGTTCACTCAGCTACTTGGCTGCTGACATGTCGAGTATCTCCATTTTCAATTTTCAGCTGACACCAAGTATGTACTTAATCAATAGGCCTACTCATATCCCAATAATCACTCCATTAACTTCTGTTTTAAACACAACATTTGCCTACAAATAGGAAGAAGAAACACTGTAAGAGATATCTGATAACTCTCCACTACTTAGTCTTTTACAACATTCATCGACTAGCTTAGGCATTGGAGTGATCGCACCGAACCGACCCTTATACCAAAAGCTTTTTTTTTTCTTTTATAAGACAGAAGTTCTAAACCAAAATCACCTAATAACATTTGGCACCATCTGTTTTTTTTTTTTTTTTTTCTTACCCATCCATATGGCTCAAACAAGGTTAACTAAAAGTGCAGGTGCTGGTACTTCATCCCACCACCTTAAGGGGAGAAGTAGGCACACTAATGAACAACATTTAGCTAAGCTAGAGAAACTTTGCCTCAACTTGACTAAAGAAAACCAAGAATTAAACAAAAATGATGAAGACATCCTTAATCTCCTTCATAATAATGTGTACCTAAATCAAAACAAAAAGCACAGTGATAACCACGCCGAGAACAACAATGACTCAATCTATTCACTCGAATTACTAAAAAAGCAAACCAACGTTGCAATGGGACCTTTGGCTCCTGTACTCAAGAAAGTTGATAAGGGTAAGCAACCGCAGCAGGTGCACCATACTGGACCCTAGCATGTTAGCACCCCTGCTACAACAAGTAAACAGTTCCAAATTAAGAAGAGCCCTTTCATTCCCAAGATTTTGGAGGAAGTTAAACCACGACACATCAAGTTGCCGCAATTTGAGACTTATGATGGGATAAAAGATCCTGAAGATCATTTAGAGTACTACCGTAGTTTGGCTAAGTTGCACGACATGAGTGATACAATGGCCTATCAAGCTTTTCCCTTAACATTAAGGAATGCAACAAGTATATAGTTCAAACACCTAAAGTCGAACACTATTTCCTGTTTCGAAGAACCAGTAAAAGTGTTCCTTTAGTGCTTCCTTACAAGTAAGCTTCCTGTTAAAGATTCTTCAATCCTTAGCATAATAAAGCAAAGATCACATGAGTCTATTAGAGATTACTTAGCAAGGTTTAAGGTTGAGATGGTCCAAATTCCAGAATTGGACATGAGTATACCCCTTAATGCTATCATTGATGGAGTCAAGCCCTATGGAGACTTTTTCAAGTCTCTCGCCAAGAATAAGTCGAGAGCTTTTGCCGAGTTTAAAGCTAAAGTCACGTCTTATGTCCAATAAGAGGACAATATAAAGGCTCAGCAAGAGGTTAATCAAAATAGAGGAGATAGGAAAAATGATAAGAGAAGAAGTGCAAAAGATCGACTTAAGACGGACGATGATCAAAATCTTAATTCTAAGAGAAAGAGACCTCAAATTCTAATAGATTTGTCCCACACGCCAGTCAATAGTCCAATTTCGGATATATTAATGGAGATACGTGAGCAAAGAAGCATGTTATAGTGGCTAGAGAGGATGAGAGGATGAAAGGAAACCCCTTAAGGTGAAATTCCAACAAATATTGCAATTTCCACTACGACAAAGACCATAACACAGACAAATGCATCTAACTCGAGAACGTAATTGAGGATACAATTGAACGAGGGCACTTGCGTAAGTTTTTAGTGCATGATACGGAGAATATCAAGTTACCATCTCAAAGGAGACATGAAGACCAGGAGAATATCACTTGACTAGCTATTATCGAGAAAGATACAAGAGACGAGAATACCAATAAAGCACCTAATGGGATAATCAACACTATTGTCAATGGATCTTCTACTATAAGTCGATCAAGCTCCTTGAGTCTGACTAATGCCATAAATTATGTTTACAATATATAGGGCAAGAAGGTCAAAATCAATTATATGATTTCTTTCACAAATGAAGATTTCAAAGGCATCCAAAGGCCATATGATAATGCACTTGTGGTTAGTGTGAGAATTGCCAACTTTGAGGTCAAAAAAATCCTCATTAATACTAGAAGCTCAATAGACATTATTTTTCAGCACAATTTTGATCAAATGAGACTAGAGATTAAAGCACAACTAAGATCTTACAACTATGATTTTTATGGCTTCAACAATCAACCCGTTCAAGTAGCCATAGTAATCTCTTTACCAATGTAGATTGGAGATGACAAGCATGTTGTTGAAGATAAAGTAGACTTCCTTACTGTCAAATGTTAGTCCCCATACAATATGATCATAGGAGAGCTATATCAATACTTATTCAGCATCGTTCCTTCTACTACTCATCTCAAAGCCAAATTTCCCACTCCTACAGGAGTCAGCATTTCTAAAGGAGATTAACAATTGGCAAGGTCTTTGTATATGAAGGCTTTAAGGTGTAAAGAAATTTTTCAAATGGAAACTTGTCTAGAAGGAAAGTTAGTCGGTATAGACAATGCTGAAAATTAAACAGAGTAAATTTCATTAGGAGGTGATCCTGAAAAGAAGACTAAGATAGGGAAAACCTTGCCAGTAGACATCAGTCAAAGTTTAATCAACTTGTTGCAGGACAATGCTAATGTATTTGCATGGTCCTCATCAAATATGCCAGGTATCCCTAAAGACATCATGGTATACAAGCTTTAAATTAATCTAAGCCCTAAAGTGATCCAACAAAAGAAGAGGCACTTTGCCCTTAAGAGGCAAGCAACCACAGAAGAAGAAGTTTAGAAACTCTTAAAGACAGGATTCATTTAAGAAGAGCCATATCCAACTTGGCTAGCCCACTGTATATTAGTCAAGAAGTCTAACAGCAAGTGGTATATGTGCACAGACTTCATGGATCTTATCAAAACTTATCCTAAGGATTACTTTCCCCTATCGAGAATTGATCAGATGGTTGATTCAACCGCCAGACATACATTGATCTCCTTTATGGATGCTCTTTCCAACTATAACCAAATTAAAATGGACGAGGAAGTCAAGGTTGACACATCATTGTCACTAATTTCGAAACATATTGTTATACAATAATGCTCTTTAGGCCAAAAAACGCCAGTATGACTTATCAACGGCTTATCACTATGATGTTCAAGCCTTAGATACATCAAAATGTCAAAGTGTATGTTGACAACATAATCATGAAAAGCATAATAGAGAATCAGCATCTCACTGTTCTTAAGGAGACATTAGCTACCTTGAGGAGGTATAACATGAAGCCAAATCCATAAAAGTGTGTCTTTGGTGCTACTTTAGGAAAGTTTTTAGGGTACATGATCACTTAGCATGGCATCAAAGCTAACCCAAGAAAGATTGATGTGATTAGAGAAATGAAATCTCCTCATATTGTCAAGGAGGTCCAAGAACTCACTAAATGAATGATTACCCTTAACAGGTTCATGTTGAGAAGCGCAGACAGGTGTGCAAAATTCTTTAAAATTCTAAAGAATCTGAAAGATTTTCAAGTAGACGAGTGATTACAAGAGGGCATTCAACAAACTTAAAGAATTTCTCATGTCACCTCTAATACTCTTGACACTTGTCCCAAGAGAAAATTTATATTTATACCTATCAGTCAATTGCCAAATACTTTCCTTTATATTGGTCCAAATTGATAGAGAAGAGCATCAATCAATCTACTATATGAGTCATGTCCTCTAAGGACAGGAGCATCGATATACAAAAATTAAAAAATTCGTATTAGTAATGGTTCTCTTGGCAAGAAAGTTGAAACCATATTTTGAAGTCCACCAAATTGTAGTCCTCATTAATAAACCTTTGTGATAAGCATTGCAGCAACCAAATTCCTTAAGAACAATGATGAAATATGCCTTGGAGCTAAGTGCCTATGATGTATAGTACAAACCTAGAACTACATTAAAAGCTCAAGTGCTATCAGATTTCCTGGCCAAGTTTACGGGTGAAGAGGATAGCATGGAAATTACTGAGAAACCAATATGATATCTCTATGTCGATGGTTCCTATACTAGAGAGGGGAGTAACGCGAGCCTAATACTACAAGGACCCTATAATGTCAAGGTTAATTATGCCTTGAAATTTGGATTTTTGGCTAGCAATAATAAAGCAGAGTATGAAGTCTTGATAGATGGACTCAAGCTCATGAAAGAAGTTGGTGTTGAGAAACTCAAAGTTTTCTTCGATTCACAACTTATGGTGAATCAAGTCAAAGGAAGAGGAAATGAGCAAGTACTTATTCATAGTACGAACACTAGTAAAAAAATTTCAATTCATAAAATACTAAGGAGTAAGAATATAACTACTGACAAACTATCAAAGTTGGCCAGTATAGCATTTCCTGATTTGAGTGATAAACTCTTTGTAGAGTTTTTCCTACACAAGAGCTTATCAATTGTCATGCAAAGCTATAAATTAGCTCTTTACCCGAGAGAGAAGTCTTGGATGGATCCCCTTGTAGATTATTTAATGGTGTACTCCCTAATGACAGGAAAGAGTCTCGAAGATTAGTTTATCAAGCTACGACTTACACATTAATAAATGATTAGCTATACAAACACGGTATATCCCAACCTTATCTTCAATGCCTTCCTCCAAAAGATGCCCAACAGGGTGTTATTTAAGTTACATGCAGTGTATGTAGCAACCATGTGAAAGCACAGACGTTGTATATCCATGCACTGTGACTCGACTATTATTAGCCAACAATGAAAGATGATATGAGAATAGCTGTTCAACATTGTCCATAATACCCAAAGCATGAGACACCAAGTCATGTGCCTCTTACTAAATTATGCTGCTTGTCCAATCCTTAGCCTTTTGCCTAATAGGGATTAGATATACTTAAACCATTTCTAAAGTCCACCATCCAACAATAATTCATCATTGTTGCTATGGATTATTTCACAAAATGGGCAAAGGCCGAAACATTGGTAAGGATAACTAAATAGAAGGTCAAAGCCTTCGTCTTCAATTTCATAATATCAAGATTCAGAGTCCTGTTTATGATAATCACAGATAATAAACCATAGTTAAACAATAACAAATTTCAAGCATTTTGTAAGAAATATAGCATCTTCCTGATTATACACTCTAGCTCCCCCTCAAATTAATGGGCAAGTGGAAGGTGATAACAAGATCATCTTATATAACTTAAAGAGGAAGGTTAATTAAGCCAAAGGAAAGTAAGCTGACAAATTGTAGGATGTTTTATGGAGGTACCAAACTACCCACAGAACCACAATAAGGGAAACACCCTTCAGATTAGCGTATGGTACGGAAGCAATTTTGCTAATCAAATTAGACATGCTAAATATACGTATGCAAAATTTCAATGTGATGACTAATCGAGTCTGCTTGATGGAAAATTTGGATATTATTAAGGAAATCAGAGATGTCACGAAAGTAAGAGTTGTAGCATATCAACATAAGGCAGCTAGGTATTATAATCAGAAGGTGAAACATAAGGTTTTTTAGCTTGGAGATTTGGTTTGCTATAAACTGAAGACAATAAGCATGCAAGAGAAGCAAGAGAAGCTTAGCATAAAATAAGAGGATCCTGTTAGGGTCTAAGATGTCATTGGTAAGGAGGCTTATAGGCTAGAAAGGTTAGATGGAATAGTGATCCCTCGTACTTAGAATGCCAAGAACTTGAAATTTTATTTTAATTAATTCCATAATGTTATGAGCATTCTCATTTGTTTAGTTGTTTCGAAAAACAATCATGCTATGCTCAAAGTACCAACTTTCATTTGTTTACCTTCCTGATCTTTTTTTATCAATGGGTTATCATTTAAGGTTCAAATTACACTGAACAAATTAATGTTTCTTTTAAGGGTTCAAACCTATCATGGTTAACGAACTTTGTAATTTAGTCATAAGACGAATTAAAGGACAAGAATTTTCTAATAGGTGATCTTGTAACACAAGAAAAGCAACTAGTCTAAGTCTCAAATGACTAATGGACTATCTTTATAAAAGGCACCCGATATATTGCATGCGAAATAAAACATGCCAAGAAAATAAGCATGTGAAATAAAACATGCTAAAAAAATTCAACGTATGAAATAAAACATGTTAGGAAATGGTAGAGTGCGTAAAATAAAAAGTCCTAAAACTACTAAATTACACAAGGAAATGTGCACAAGATTAAATACAATGTTAAATTTTCAACCACTCGACCAAATGCAATCCATACAAAAGATAAACTGGTTACAAGGTAAACAATCTTATGATTTATTCTCGGACTAAGCTAAGGCATTTTGTTTATTAGAAGATGGAGCTTTATTGGAGTATATTTCCTTTCCAGTGCTAAGGGTTTAGGAACAGGTGAATTTCTCTTTGCATTGATGGGGGATCTCTTTGGACAGACAATCTTCGTCATCTCTAGGATCCTCCATAGGAGCCTCATTATCACCCTGCATATTAATCTCGGCACTTGAATCTTCTCTATCTTTCTCGTCATAGCTGCTAACTTTATCATCAACATCGATGAAGTCCAAGTATGAGAGATCATAGTTAGGGTGAAACTTAAAGATTTCTTCTCTTGCTACTTAAACCCCCTCCAACAACTTTTTTCTCAATAATCTCTTGTATTGCCAACTCAGTGTCATGATTTTGAGTGCCTCTTCAATAGAAGACCCTTTCCTTACTGCCTTCTCTAATTCGGCAACACAGCTTTGTAGCCCAAAGTTATTGGTCTCTAGTTCCTTTATTTGCATCTTAAGCCTATCTTCCTCATCACTCATCAAGCTAAGCGTTTAACCCAAGCCCTAGTACTCTTCCTTCTTTTTGCACAGCTCCTCCTTTAGATCTTTAACCTCCTTATATTGCTCATCAACCTTGGCCTTAAAGCTTAAGACTTCATCAGCAGCTAAAGAGTATGCCAACTTCTCAATAGTAAGTTCATCTTGATATTTTCTAGCCTCCATCTCAACCCTTATTCTCGACAGCCATAGTTTGAGCTTTTGAGGAGTTGTATGCATCCTCAATTTTCTACAACAAATCGATATGAAATGATGAATTCTCCAGACCACCTAACAAAATACATGAAAGATTATTATTCTTATTATCTTTTTCATTTCTTTATCGACTTCATCCAAGGCCATTAGAATGTGGCTACTAATTTGTAAACAAACAGGAGCATTACCAATCAAACACACCTAACAATTAAAAGGATTCAATTGATACTTACATCATACAGCTTGACTGCAATGTACACCTTATTATAACCACCGACCCTATCAACATCCTTCTTTGCAATCTCATTGTCCTTAGGAAGAATAACATCTTCCATTAAGGTTAAGGATTTTATCCTGTCGCCCAAGGTCGAGTTAGTGTATAAGATGTTGCGGCTCCAGCACAGAACAAAATACTCACCGACCTCTATGTTAGGGATGAATTTGGTACTATTGATGCCAAGAGCTTTGTTTCGCATTACCTCCTTCGCCCTTTCATCCAATTCCTTAGACCTTTTTGCAAGAGGTTGGCCAATGAGTTCCTTTCCGCTTCTTTTATTGGTACTCAACACAACCTTCGTTAGGAGTGATGAACCTTCGGCAGCATCTAAATTGGTGACTTCAGCCTCATTTTGGGGTTCAATTTCTTGGCTACCCTCCCTCAACTCTGCATTAAGAGGAATATTTTTTGCTGGAAGGGTCTCAATCTATGCAGCCTTAACCAACCTAGGTTACTTACTCCCTTATTGCTTCACAGCTGGATGGGAGGTCTTCTTTTAAGCTACCACTTGTTTCGCCATACCCTCTTTTACTGCCTTTTTGACAGTAGTCGACCAAGTAGTGACAACCATAGAGGCCGTACATTTATCGGCTTTTAACTTCTTAGCGTTCACTTAGGCCAACAACTTAGCAAGGTTTACCTCACCAGTACCCATATCTATAATACAAAGTAGATGCATTAATACTAAAGCAAAGAATAATAAAGAACTTACATTCCCCGTATTGAACAAGGCTTAAATGCAACAATTCCTCCCCTAAGTCACGAGAACAGCTTTCCTCTTGTAGCTATATTTAGCATCACAATTACTCAGTAGCGTACCTTCCTTCTTGAAAAAAATTAGCTCTCTACTCTCATACTGCCTTATTATCCTCTCGACATCCTAGAAAAAATCTTGTTTTTCCTTCTCTCTTAGATCTTCTTTGTCACAGCAGCATCATTCAACCTTAATTCAATATCCTTAGTACAGGTTGGTTTAATTCATTGGGTCTAAAAATCTAACTCTTTATCTGAAACAATGGATACGAACTTGTTGTTCCACTTGTAGATCTTAGACTTCAATTTGTTCATGAACTTCCGCTGGTACCTAACACCTACAAAGTATTAGCCATTGGGTTGTCTCCTAATCATAAAGAAATATTGAAATAGTTAAGATGAAGCCCTAACTTCAACTTCTGTACAAACTATCTCGAAAATCACAAGAAGCCAATAAGTGTTTGGTGAGAGCATACTTGGCACAACTCGAAAATAATTGAAGAACTATTTGAAAAAATTCGAAAAGGAGAAACATGGTCTAAAGTCAAGATATTTCAAATAGATATGACATTCGTGTTCCCTTAAAAAACACACCCTTTCCTCTTTTCTCGACCTCCTAAGGTTCTATGCTTCGAGAAGATCTTACCAATATTTGTTACATTTTGAAACAAGAACTCCGTCAACAGCACTAGCTGCTCCATCTGGTGAATCATGGAAGTAAACTATATTATTATACAGATATCTAGCCACAAATCTTCCTTCCTTGTCATCTGGATAGGTATCCACTACAAGAGAGTTAATTCGAGTAACTTTATCCTACCACTTTACTATACTATTAGCTAAACTACTTGAAGAACATACCATCTTGCTCCTATTTTGGGGGGGAGAAGTAGCCTCAATCTAAGTTGCTTTAGAATCTAAAAAGATAAGTCGAAGAATTACATTGTGAACCATACTTGATTGACTATAATGAATGTTACAGAATTTGAAGAATTTGCAAGAGAAAATGAGATGTCGAAAGCAAACGAAAGCTAAAGGATGCAATTGAAGAAATTTGTTTTTGGTATTAAAATGTTCCTTAAATATGGAAAATTTACCCTCGTAACTACAACAAGTCTCTAATGAAAATGATGCGCTGCTTAGATGATGGTGCAAATTATAGACACATGTTTTGAGACAAAAATCTAATGATTGTCAAGGCTTTAACAATTATCAGTGCCTATGGTGTAATTATGGCTAGTGTGATAGCTGTCGTACGTGCTACCAATTAGTCTTCTAATATGTAGGAAAATTAAAAAATTGCGACCTTTTGGATGGGATGTGATCCGTCTTTCTAAATAAAAATCAAAGGAACTCCCCACATTACTCGGCATTTGGGAAATTATTCCCCACTCAACCCCCATAGAGGATATTAAAATATCTACTCCCTTAGTCAAATCCTCAAACACGAGATTTGGGGGACAAATGTTGATAATCGAATTTCGTTCACTCAGCTACTAACACATTGAGTAACTCCATTCTTGGTTGACACTGAGTAACATAGATCTGTATCTAATTTGAATTTAATAAAAGTAGCGTGAATAGTTATCACTAGGGATGGTTATATTACATAACTATCCATTATTCCTACTTTTCAAGAATGTACCTAATCAAGAGGCCTCCACGTGTCTCGATAATCACTCCATTAACCGTTATTTTAGACATAACATTTACCTATAAATAAGAAGAAAAAATACTATAAAAGACATTTGAGAACTCTCTACTACTTAGTCTTTTACAACATTCATCAACTGACTTACGCATCGAAGTGGCTGCATTGGACTAGCCCCAATACCAAAAGCTTTTTTCTTCTTTTGTAGGACAGAAGTTCATACCCAAAATCACCTAACAACAAGTATAATATATATTACTTTGTTTAATTGAATTAAACAAAAACTTAAGAATATAACTATAATAAAACTTTAATGACTAAATTATCATCAATCGATCTTCTTCTTCAACCAACTCTAAAGTAAAGTAAAGTAAAGTAGTAGCAGTAGTAGTAGCGGTAGTATGGTGGTGGTGGTGGTGGTGGTAGTGGTTGTGGCATCGACCACAGTAGTGGTGATGGGGACAATTGTAGTAAAGGCGATGGCGATGCTCACTGCTAATGGTGGTGATGTTGAAGGCAATAGTGGCGATGTTAGTGATGTTGGTAGTAGTGCCAGCAATGTTAATGGTAGTAGTCGCAGTAACAGTGTGTTAATAGCGATAGTAGTTGCAGTAGTGATGGCCGCAACAACCACAACGATGTTAGTGGCAGTGGTGGTGGTAGTAGCAATGGCGGCAATGGTGGTAACAGTAGTAATGGCGACAATGGTGGTGGCGATGGCGATGGCGATAGCTATAATGTTTGTAGTGAATGAAGAAAAGGGGCAAGTGAGGTCTTTTTAACTTGGAATTGAGATTTTTAACTTTTCTCAAGGAATTCCAATTCCTAATTTTTAAGAATTACAATTTCCTAAGAATTGAAATATGGAGAAGTAAACATGGTAATAGATGGGGAGCAAGGAATAAAGGGGGAATGAAATTGAGATTCCCCCTAAGTAAACACACCATATTTGTGTTAATTCAATGATATTGTTATTATTGAGGCAAAAACATATGAATTTATTAAGTATAACTAAAATATGACATGATTGACCTTCTTTCATGGGTAATCACCCTTAGTACTTATGAGTGTGCTATGATAAGACATCAAATTTTAAATTGCCTTAATAAAGAGTTAAGATGAGGTGTAGGTATGTTGTTAATGCTACTAAGGACAACATGCTATCCATCAAACTTGTAAGATTCAAGGTGTATATATTTTATTAAGGAAAATATGAATACCATAGCATATGGACAACCAAACAAGAGGAAGTGAGCAAATTGATCCCTACTTCTTCACTGTGTTAGCTATTTTCTTATTTTAAACTAATACCCTCAATATTCCAAAATGATTAAATCATGTTGTTACTTTAGTATATGACCTGTAGTTGTGAATAATTTGGCTCTATGGGACATGTCTAGGAAAGTAGATGTTTAACTGTTGAGTCATATTTGTTTGAAAAGAAAGATATATTCTTCCAGATCAATATTTGTATTCACAAGTTGAGCTATTAAGTCATCCTTAGGGAATTGAGCTTAATTGTGGATATATGTATAGTGTTATAATCGATTAAGAGTTAAAGATAGCTCTTTAAATTTCATTGAGGGACTAGATATGCATTAACCAGTGTAGAAAAAATATATTGAAGGCACAACAAAACACAAATTCTATGATTATAGTTACTATGTTATCCCTAATAGGTGCATAAAGCTTCCAAAATCTTATAGCTTATTCAAGGTTGTACTTAAAGGTTGCACAATCAATTTGCCAACAATATTTGAAACTTAGCTATAGAGAATCTTTTATAACTTCTATCATGTGTGAGTAAGAGATATTAATTGTCACCCGTGAGATATAATGTTAGATTTTCTAAGGAGTTGTAACTCTTCTTATTGCTTGTTTGGTGAGATGCATCTATACAATTATAAAATAACATGACTTTTGTATAGGATACATTATACATAGGAAAAGTTGTATCCTTTTCCAGAAGGCATCTTCTCTTTTATAAATAAAGGAGACAAGTGAATGCTCAAGGTTTCATTTTATGATACTTTTATTATTCTTTAGAGAAAAACCTAGTGAGATATTATCATACAAAATCCTCCATAATTACATATTTTACTGAAGCATTTAGGTCATGGATTATGGATGTTTTCTGGTGGTGTTTACATTCCAGCTACGAATACATTCTTAGGGGTCATTGATTATATTAGTGCTTTAACTAGTGTTTATTTATTTTCCCTACCAATTTACAAGAGGTAAGTACATTGATCTTGGTTTATTTCCATAATTATATACCAATAAACTAAACTATTTTGCTCAAATCATATTCAAAATTGTACTATCTTTTGAACTAGTTGAAAACGGAAGAAAAGGGAGGGGGGAAAAAAGAGAAAAGAAAAGATGAAATTTTGATTCAAGGTCATGGTTTGATTTAGTTTCATATCTATCCCTATACTAGTTGGTTCAATTAAGTTACTTGAATCATTCTTTGAATCGAAAACCACTCTAAAAATAATTGATAATTCAACTTGATTCATGCTTTATTCCAAATTTTTAACTATCTTAAAAGCTATTAATTTCTATGACTTTTTTTATATCAAGGTGATATATATTTAACCAATAATCAAGTCATAGAAAAAATTTTAAAAAATGTTTTCTATAAAACAATTACACAAATTATTATCAAATTCAAGAGAATCAATTTCTATAGTCTGCCTCTATAAAATTTTGAAATATAAATCAACCCAAAATTTTTGCATGCACATTAGACCACTCCTTATTAGACTTGTGTACGATTGTAACTGAACACATGACATGAGTCACTAGTCTAATTCAATTGGATAACTTAAAGCAACACTCTCCATAAACTTATGAAATCATAGATTCACCCTAAACATTTTTTAACCATACACTTTGACCATCCTGCTAGAACTGTACGATCCACCAATAATTTTTTGTTATGTGTTTAATGATAACAACGCATCCAATGTTTACCCAACTGGCTTAACATAAGATAACAATGTCCCACTAAACACGTCTTCTTTTTTTTTTTTTTCTTTTTTCCTTCCGACCACTAAACACTTGTCTAAGTTGACTAGAAAACTCTCAAATGATCAAACAGGTGACTTTAAAGATTCCATAAGCCATGTGATTAGGTACATGTCTAAATTAATTAGTAATTCAAATAGGTCCATCAAAGATTCCTGTGTGCCATGAAGAAAAATGAATTGGTTCCCCATTTTCAAAAGTTTATAAGCGGTGCCAGCTTTAGTTGTTCTCTTCTTTTTATGATAAGTCTTGAGTTTACATTCATTCCAACAAAATTCAATTTAATATAAATCACAATATTTACTGTTATCTAGCAAAATTATTTACCATATTAGAGTAGCTCATTTCCACATTACGCTTTCCATGAAACGTCTAATGAAAAAAGTATTAATATATTTTATGGCTTCTTTTAGAGCGGATAATACATCATCTTATTGATTCTAAACAGCAAAACTTTTTCTTAGTTCTTGACAAGAAGACATGTTAAGAAACAACTCCATAGTTAGTTCTTTCCTCTCTTAGCAAAATAGATATTATACTAATAATCGACTTTATGCGTTATTGGTACGCCGAAAGGTTGACGACTAATTTTTGTCAACATTAAAGACGACAGAATGACTTGATAAGAACTAAATGTAAGAACCGTTGTTTTTCAGTAGTCTAAAGAATTACATGACGTCATATTATCGATTTTGAAATGGACAACTAGTATCTTTTTGTTCATATATATTGAATTAGCTTAAAAGTTTTACAGTATATTAGGAGACTATAATTTTTCATAATTATACATCAAGATTGATAATGACATTACTACTGAAAGGGAAAGGGAAACTTTCTATGTTCATTAGGGACAATCTACTAAGTCGTAAGGAAGATACCGAAAGCAAGAAGAAAGGCTAATGCAAATAATAATAATTAAAGAGAGAGAGAGAGAGAGAGGGAGAGAGAGGGAGAGAGGGGGGAGAAAGAAGGAAAAAAAAAAAACTATGGGTGGGTGCAAATACGTTTAGTTCTATTTTTCCTTCAAACCATAATTTGCGACCAATTGAAATAAGCAATAGAATTCTAAGGCTCCGAATACAAAGCACGCAGCTACTGGAATCCGAGTCATTGGGGAGCAATATTTTCCTTCTTCTTTTTTTTTTTCTCTGATTTTTTTAGTCACCATCCAGGATGCATATATTTACAAATATTCCCCAAAAATATTCTTGCATGTGCAAATGATGACATGCAGATAATAGCATGTGACTCTACCCACTATATACTGATATATTTATAATGCTAAATGGATAAGGGTTTCTATATGCTAGGCCTAATATATTATTATAGGCTCATTACAATGCAAATAATGCAGCGTTAATAATACTAGTGTATTGGGCACTTAGCCCTGTCCAATTCCCCTTCAGTAGTTCCCACATCTCCCTTAGTCTTAACTTTATCAAAATCATGTTCCCGAAAACTCCTTTCAACTTGTCTTTTCTCTACTTTCTCGACACAATAAACAGTAAACCTTATCTCTTCTTCTTCCCTCACAACATTATAACATTAATCCAAACCATACGATCCAACTTAAGAATTTTTTCAAACTATAAAATTTCGGTTCGATTTGATTTAATTTACTAATTAAACCATATTTTTTAATATAAAAAAATATATTTGTATAACATACAACCTCATATAAAAACAACAAAACTTATTTAATAATAATAAGTATTGATATCCTTTTACAAATGTAGTTAATATTCATAATTTAACATTTTGGTTTAAAAAAAGATTGAGAATTTTCTAAACCAAATTGCAAAGAAAACTATATTTTCGATTTGGTTTGATGGTTTGGTTTAGTTCAATTTTCTAGGTTTTTGATTCACCCTTAAACAAAACTACCTTAATTTTAAGTGTTTCTCTCAATTTATACATAAAGTTTGAAATTGTTAAATATCATATCAAAATTAAACATTTACTAAGTAAATTTTACACATCAAGTTTGAAGATGCTAAAAATTATATCCAATTAAATTTTTACTTATCATATTTACTATCTCCATCATCTTTAGAAAATGACGTGGCAAGCACTCATTCATTGAGAATACAACTGTTAACTACTAGAGGCGAGATAGTAAAATTTGAAAAGAAACAATTTAATTGAGTATGATATTTAATCATTTCAAATTTAGATATCAAATTTAGAAAAGAAAAAAAAAACCCAAAATTTAGGTAGTAATTTTATATTCTCTCTAGAAGATCTTTCCTCATGATTCCATGCACTAGGAATTCAAAACCTGGAAGATAAACTCTACCTATTCTTTATTAAGATTACTTCTCCTTTTCATTATTGCTTCGCAATTAAATTTGGATTATATCGGTTTATGCCAGGATTTGCTTATTGCATAATGTCTCTTTTATGCCATGAGGCTGGACGTGGAAAACCATTAGATAAAATCAGATTTCAACTAAAACATATCTATTAGTGGATCATTCACTGAAAAAATGAACTTAATGTAGAAAGTGTTACTTCTTTTTCCTAGTTTATCCTAAAATTGGAATCATGTGTAAGATGTCTCCCGTTGTGGCCTGCCATCAGTAAGCATCATTACTTAGTATACGCAAAAAGTTGAAGATGTTTAGGTAAAAGAAAGACATTAAATTTGTTTCGCATGCAATTTTCTTTTTTCTTTTTTCTTTTTTCTTTTTTCCCCTCGCGTGCTATATATAATGTCAATTATTAAAATTTTATTTTTAAGATAAGCACAAAGAGATATTAAAAATATTTGAAAGAAGGAGATATATGCAAATATACTTGAAAATTAAAATATATTGTCTGATTCCATGTTTTGACTATGAGGATTTTGTGAATACTTGTTTGGGACGATGCATATGCTTCACATGTACAAGTCTTTTAGCAATGAAGCATGATAGTTGATGATGCACATGATCAGAGAAAATAAGTATATATAACTATATATATTATATTCACAATACCATTCTTTTCCCCTCCCACGTATAAGCTAGTATTTACCAGCACTCTAGAGAGAGGATTTTTGTTTCAGTAGGACAGGCATCATACCAAGTGGAGTGCTGTACTAGCTTTCTGTTATTTTCTCTCTATTATAGAATCTCTTCATGAACCTTGTGTTCACATGTATTTATGAAGATTTATGAATGAAGGAATCTTTGTTGTTTATTAATTGAAAAACTAATAATTTTAATTTTATTTTCCAAATTACGTGAGTTTGGCACACGATTTTAAGGATGTAATGGAGAGAATCCAACTCAAATTAGATAATTACACTTGATTTTAATGATGTAATGGAGAGGATCTAACTCAAATTAGATAATTACAACAAATTTTATGAGTTTGACATGTGATTTCAAGGATGGGACGAGATGTCTTCAGAGGAAAATATGCCATACTCTAAATTGCCCTTGATTGCTATTAGTGCTTAGAGAAAACATGAGCACGAGAAAGCCCAATTCCTTCAACAATGATAATTAGTAATTTTAAAACAAATGCCATTCATATTTGCACATATTAAAATTTTATTGGTATTTATAGAGTATTAATCTGCTCACTTGGATTATTACTACAATTGAAGCTTTTCTCGTAAATGAAGGCCAAGTTATAATTAAATGAGCATCACTATTCACCATCATCTTAATGACTAAGCATAAGCCATTTAAGTATATTGATATTGAGATATCATTAGTGTGGCTCTTCTATGGGCCATTATCAAATGTGTTTTGATTACAACATAAAACATACTTGAGAGCTAGTAGCAAGTTGAGATATAATTCAATCCTTTCTTCATTTAGATTATATATCCTAGTTACATGATTAAGTAACAGTTATTTGGAAGTCTATAATTATGGTTTTACATACAGTTTAACTTTTATAAATGAATGAATAAATGGATGAATACATGATAATGTACCATGCACAAAATCAATCGATTTGTCATATCGAATTAGGAAAGAGAGAAAAACACAAATCTAAAGAAACTTGTTTTCTCCATAGCATAGAGCCTTTACTCCTTCATAGAGAAACTTCAACCTATCGATAGGGGTTTCTATCGTCCGTCTTGTCGCTTGTCACCACTATCAAGGCAGAAACCAAGAAGAACCCATCAACTCAACACCCCTACAAGACTACCTTTCCGACACATTCAACCTTAAAACCCCAAATTCTCCCCAATGCTAACAATCCTTACCTTCCCAACATATATATCACACCTCACCTCAAACTACATCATCTAACACCTTAAAACCATTCATATACAAAATCATGACAAGTCCAACCCATGCCCATTCGAGCTAACCCTAAACTATGACAAATTAACCCTCACCTACCATAGACATTAGCCATAATACCTAACCCTAACTGACCACCAAATAACCGATGCCTACCACTAAACCCCTAACTCTATGAAGGTATCAAGGAAGGCTAATGGGCACTTCATAAAAGATAAGTCTTTTACTTTATCTCAATTAAGTAGCTCCTCTACATCTCTTTAGCACTATAATAGTATAACGCCTATCTATTTTAGAATTATGTCTTTCTATGTTTACAATAGGGTCTTACTTATGAATACCTAAGCCATATGTATGTTTTAGTTTCCTTCTATTGTGGCAACCGTAAGGTACTTGTCTACTCCTTAGTTTAATTCTAATAGCTATACTTAGTTCAACTTTGGTGGTCTATTTATAGATGGATGAGTAATAACAACTTGCCCCACCTCAATGCCAATAGAGCTGAAGATGATCCCCATGCAGCCATTGACTTAGAAACAAGGCTTGATGTGATTTATTCTACAAAGTGCATTCTTCTGTGCAAAGTTACATTTGAGAAAACATAGAACGGGGCTGCACTAATATCTGTCTCAAAGAAGTCATGGAAAATGTATGGAAATTATAAAATAATAGTCATGAAAGTTAATCTTTATGTTTGCTCTATAGGAGATAAGCAATAAGCATTGAGAAATATTAATGAAGGATCGTGGGCTTTCTTGGGAAGTTAGTAGCTCTCAATATTTAGGAGTCGCATCAGAATATCGAAGATGTGAATTTATATGTCTATCCTTTACGGGTGTAGATTCATGTAAAACTCGATCAAATGATGGAAGGAAATGCTATCAAGCTTGAAGCTAGTATGGGGAAAGTTATTGAATGCAAACCAATTAACTTGAAGGGAGGAGCTATAAGGGGATTCCTAAGAGTCAAAGTGGAAGTAGATTGGTCCCAACCAATTAAAGCTTACATGTAAGTAAGTAGAAACAAGTCTACAAAATACTTTGTCAACTTCAAATATGAACATTTGCTTGATAAATGTTTCAAGTGTAAAAGATTTAGGCACTCAACAACAAGGTGTTCAATGGAAGTTAACATCCAAGAGTTTAGGCCATGGTTAAGGGTTACCCCAATCAAATCTTTAGGTGAAAATGATGGTTCAAACAATGCCTCTCCTACCCAATCATCCCTAGAGATGCTGCCTTAAGTGACTCTAGCCCAATTTTCTTAAGCACAACAATCTGAGGATAACAAGGTGTTCAATGGAAGTTAACATCCAAGAGTTTAGGCCATGGTTAAGGGTTACCCCAATCAAATCTTTAGGTGAAAATGATGGTTCAAACAATGCCTCTCCTACCCAATCATCACTAGAGATGCTGCCTTAAGTGACTCTAGCCCAAATTTCTTAAGCACAACAATCTGAGGATAGGAGAAGAGTAAAGCAAATACAGTCCATACTCAGAAAAGGCAAGGCAACACAAAAATTTCACCATATATCCCTCCTTTTCACAAAACCAACAACCCTATGAGCTTCACTTCATCATCTAAAGGGAACTTTAATCAGTCCACTCCTCATCCACAATCCCCATTGCATACCCCCATAACCCAACTCAAGCAAGAGGAAGTCATTAGTCCCCTAAGAACCCATACCACCATCTTACCTGCAAATCCAAACCCACACCAGAAACCATCTCACTCTCAAATGCCCTACTAATCAGCCACACTCATTCGATACATCCTAAAACCTCCTATACAACTTGACAAGAGTACTCCCATACTAAACCTCCAAAACATATGCATTGTTAAGCTGCTAGAGTCTTCCCCATCAACCCTACACCCATTATCCACTATCAAAACATCACCATCTTACCTCATCCCTACCTTACAAACTCTCATCATCAAGTGCCCCACTGATGACTCACCTTTAGGTCCCCTTAACCAACTCAAGTTTGAGCCAATAAAAGGAACGCCTTCTCCCTCCCGAAAGAGCTCACCAAGCTAAAAGGGTAGGAAACCCAGAAAAACAACACATAAGTTAAAGCAAAAATCTTCTCCATTACATCATATGAACTTATCCTTAGAATACTTGGTGAATGTGCCAATCTCCCTCTTAACAAACATAACAAATGGTTATGATGGCTAGCTGGAATCATCTACACAGAAGCCATGATTTGCATTAGTTGGAACTATTAAGGTATGGGGCCCCACTTGACAATTCAACACCTTTAGGACCTCGTAATAAAGCACAACCCTAGCATAGTGTTTCTCATGGAAATAGAGAATAAGAGCAAAAAGCTTTCTAGAATCAAGAGAAAAATGAAATTCAGTAATGATTTCTACATCCCTCCATTGGGTATGTCCTAAGGTTTAACATTATGGTGGACTGAAGATGTTGATGTGCAAATTCTTGATGCTAATAAAAATCATATCAAGACAATAGTCCAGCTTCTTGATGGATCAATTTTTGTGCACATATCCTAGATATATGCAAACCCAAACCCAAACTCGAAACAACTGTTGTGGCATGATTTAAAGGCTATTGGTACGTCTTTATCTAATCCTTAGTTATGTATTAGCGATTTCAATGAGATCTTGTACAACCATGAAAAGGATGGAGATAATTCGAGATGTAATAGACTTATGGAACAAATTAGCTCTATGATCTTAAACTCAAAATTGAATGACCTTGGCTTTATAGGGTAATGGTACACCTGGTCAAATAAGAGGGAGAACAGCAAAATTATCCTAGAAAGAATTGACAAAGCCTTGGGGTCTGATGAATAGGTGATCAAATATCTAAGAGTAGTAGTCACACATAATGAAATGTTAGGTTTCAACCATACAGCTTTAATTCTAGACTCTTGCCAATCAAATAAAAAGGGCAAGAGATGTTTCAAGTTTGAAAACATGTGGACAACCTTGAAACATTATGAGCAAACCATCTCGAAAGCTTGGACGAAGAATCCACCATCAAGGCACCCTCATCCTTTGGGTTTCAAACTAAAGCAATGCCAAGTAAAGCTGAAAGAGCGAGGCAAATTAGCATTTCCTAATGGTAGAACGGAGATTAGAAAAGTTCTAGTGGAATTAAGGGAAGTTCAACAAGAAGGAAGAAATATGGACAGAGAATGGAAAAAGGCTTTAATTTAAAATCTTTAATCTTTGTAGAAAAGAGACAAACTATACTGGCACCAAAGATCTAGAATCAACAAACTAAAAGAGGGAAATAGGAACACAAAATTCTTCAATTAGTCTACTCCGATGCATTGTCATAGGAATGAAATTCTAAAGTTAAAGACTAATGATGGACAATGGTTAGAGGAGGAGAGTGAAATCATAAGGAAATTCCGTGAGTTTTATACTAATCTAATCAAATCTGATGGAGAAAGGAACTAAGGCAATGTACTAGAATCAATCCCTTAACTAGTCACTGATGAGATGTATGAAGCCTTAAGCAAGTCAGTTTTAGTAAAAGAAGTGAGGACAATGGCATTCCAGCTTAAGTCTCTCAAAGTGCCTAGTTTAGATGGTTTCCCAAGGATCTTTTATCAACGCTACTAGCATATAGTGGAGGTGAGTATATTGGACTCTATCTATTCCTTTTTCAACAAGATTAGGTAAGATTGTAAGAGAAAGTCTGCTTGAAGAAGAGTATCTCACAAGAACAAAAATATTCATTAAGTGTAAAGTATTTGATGATAATTACGATTATAGTAAAAGGACTATTTATAGTAAGTCCTTTAAGGCAACAATGCAAATAAGGAAAACTAAATAAAAGACAATGAAGACAAAGATTCCTAATATATATAAAAAAAAAAAAAAGAGTAAATATGACAAGTGATAAAAAGGAATACAGTACAAATGTTAGAAAAGTAACATACAGGTAGCAGCCTATCAATAGGTTCATATTGGGGAATCTTAGGGTGTAGTAACTAAGCTATATTGAAGTTGTGGCTACTATTGACCAATGGTACTTAGATTTGTCGAGACGAATAAAGGATAATGTTGTTTAGTAGGTCAAATGAGTAAAGCTCGACGTGTAGTGGCCTTAGTTTCGACACTTAAAGGGTTGGCAATTGGATAAGGGTCAGAGCAGAGTAGGGCACATTCAAGTTGGGACCTTAAAGAGTTCACCCATAATTCTTTCATATACAAGAGCTTATCCTTAGTAGGTTGACATGAGAATATCCTCCACGTGAGATATTATAAGCTTTTGAGACAACCGCAAGTGAGGGCTCCAAAGGCTAACAATCCATCACTTCTTGGAGGTTGTTGAAGATTTTCCCTCAAATTTTAGTCTTCTTCTTCTTCAAGCACATAGGGTGTTAAGTCGATAATGTTGAAAGTAAGAGATACTCCGTATCCTTCGAGTAACTCAAGCTCATAGGCATTGTCATTAACATGACGAAGGATCTTAAAAGGTCCATCCAACGTAAGAGATAACTTATTTATCCTCTTCCCAAGAAATTACTCCTTACTGAAGTGGATCTAAACAAGGTCTCGTGGGTTGTAAATGACTTGTGTCTACCTCAGCTTCCTTGTTCTCTCTATCAAGCTATAGTCTTGGCTAGTTGCTTGGCAACCTTCTCATGTAATTTTTTAAATTCCCCGGCATATTGTAGGCCTGATTAACTTTCTCCTTCGGAGATTGGGCTAATAACCATGTCCAAAGGTAAGTTCGAGTTAAGTCCATCGACGACCTCAACAAGTAACCTTCCTATCGAGCTATGAGTGGAGCAGTTATAAGCAAACTCAATAATAGGCAGACTTAAATCCTAATCATGTAAATTCTTCCCACCAATAGCTCAAAGGAGGTTACTTACTATTCTATTCACAACTTCTATCTAGTTGTCTGTCTGTGGGTAGCAAGAAGTACAAAATATAAGTTTAGTGTCGAGCTTCTTCTCATAAGGTTCTCTAGAAGAAGCTCGTAAACTTTGAATCACGATCAGATACAATATTCCTTAGTACTCCTTACAGCTACATGAACTCCTATGAAAAGAGGTTAAAAACAAATAAAGCATCATTGGTTTTGTAGTAGAGGACAAAGTGGCTTATCTTACTGAACTGATTGACCACCACTATAATAGAATCATGTCTCGATAATGTTCTGGGTAGGCCAGGCATAAAATCCATGCTTAGATCAATCCATAATCATTCAAGTATAGGCAAAGGTATATACTCTTCATATGGCTCTTTTCTTCCATTGGCTTGTTTGCACTCCTCACAGTGCTTAAGAATTTTGCATACATCCTTCATCATCCCTAGCCAATAGAAATGTTCTTTCAGTAACTTGGTCATTCTCTTCTCACCAAAGTAGCCGAATAAGCCTCCAGCATGGGCTTCTCGAATAAGTAATTCCTTAGCAACCCACTTGGCACATAAATTTGTCTTCCTTTCATTAGAAATTCTTGGCTCAAATAGAACCCATTCACTACTCCTTCTACATTGCATTTAGCCACTAAGGGTCCCAAATATGGGTCATGCTCATATTGATTAGGTAGAGTACCAAACCCAAGTATCTTAGCCTCCAAAGTGGTAATAAGAACATGTCAACAAGAAAGTGCATTAACCACAATGTTGATACTTCCCTTCTTGTATCTGATGAAATAATATAAAGTTTCTAGGAACTTAATCCATTTAATACGATGTTGAGAAAGTTTATGTTGCCCTCTATGATGCTTAAGAGAATCATGGTCTATGTAGATAATAAACTCTCTCGATAATAAGTAGTATTGCTAGTTCTAAAACACTCAAATAAGGGCATAGAACTCATTGTCATATGCTGAGTAATTCAATATGGCACCTCTGAGTTTCTTGCTGAAGTATGTAATTGGTCAGCGCCCTTGTATAAGAACAACTCCAATGCCGACTCTAGATACATCACATTCTAATTCAAAAACTTTCTCAAAGTCAAACAAGACAAGTATTAGGGTAGAAGTCAACCTGGACTTAATCTCATTAAAGCTTCTCTGAGCTTTCTCAAGCCATTTGAATTCAGAGTTTTTCCTAGTCAGCTCGGTCAGAGGAGCAATGATGGAACTAAAGTTTCGAATGAATCTTTAATAAAATGAAGCTAGACCATGAAAACTCCTTACTTTAGCAACACCAGTAGGGGTCAACCATTCAAGAATACCTCAGACTTTCTCATCATCAACTCTAATACCGACCTCAAAAATAACATAACCGAGGAATACTACCTCTCTCTAACAAAATACACATTTCTTAAAGTTGCTAAATAAGTGCTCAGCGCAGAGGATATCAAACACAGATCTCAAATGTACAAAATGAGAGATGAGGTCAACACTATGTACTAGAATATCATCAAAGTAGATAACAACACACTTACCAATCAATGTTCTCAAAACATGGTTCATAAGTCACATAAGGTGTTCAATGTATTGATAAGACCAACAGCATCACCATCCATTCAAATAGACCATCTTTTGTTTTAAAAGCAGTTTCCAATTTGTCTCCAAGTCTCATTCTAATCTGGTGATAGCCACTCTTTAAATCAATCTTTGAGAACACTTACACTCCATGAAACTCATCGAGCATATCATCCAATCGTAGGATCAGATATTGGTATTTGATAGTGATTTTGTTAATTACTTAGCTATCAAAACACATTCTCCATGAGCCATCCTTTTTCGACACTAAGACAGCCGTCACGGCATAGCGGCTCAGGCTTTCTCATACATATCTATGAGTAATCAACTCATCAACTTGTTTCTTCAACTTGACAACTTACTCAAGGTTGAGCCTATTGGTAAGTTAATTAGGTAAAGTAACTCCAAGCTGAAGGTCAATACAATGCTTCATACCTCTTATAGGTAGTAAACCTCTCAACATCTCGGTAGGAAACAAGTTAGCATACTCCTGTAGTAATGTCTACACCTCAACAAGTAAGGTTCCGACTTCTCTCAACTCTAGAAGTTTCCTAACTAATAAGAGCACACACTCTTTCATCTTAACATCTCTGAAAAATTGGGCTCGAGAAATCACTAAGGATTTGCTCTATAGTGATCTAGAAATCTTCTCTTGTGACTCTTGAACTTCTCTCGAGCTCATTAGGGTCAACATAACCTTCTTCCCATCCTTCTAGAACATATAAGTGTTCTCATATTCATCATGCAATACTTTCAAATCAAATAGCCATGGTTAGCCAAGTAATATGTGTAAGGTACACATGGGTAAGATGTTACACAACACCTCATCCTTATATCTATCATCAACAATAATCGATACTTTAACTTGCTCAACAATAGGTAAACCTCCTTCCTCATTTAGCCAATGAATCTTATATGGTTTAGGGTGAGGGTAGGTTGGTAATTTCAAGGCCTTCACCACTCCTTAAGCTATTACATTAGTACAACTCCCTCCATCAATGATCAAAACATACAACTTGCCATTCACTTGGTAGTTTATATGGACGAGGTTCTCCCTTTACTCATTCTCATTAAAGAGAAAGGTATTAAGAGATCGGTATTAAGAGATCATCGTACGACCATACAGTACTTAGCTTCCATTTTAAGTAAGGTCACAACAGCTGAGTCTCCTTGAAATTCACTCAACAAGTGATTAACATCCACCTCCTCCTTGCCTTCACTAACACTTTCCACCTCAAACTGGGGTTTATCTCCCTTGATGGTCATGAAATGTCAATTCAAGCATTAACTAGCCACATGTTCAAAACCAAGATACTTGGAACACTTAATCTCTCAAGTCTTCCTTCCTGAGCTCTAAACTTCATCCTTTGTCATGACCTTAAAAGGGACCTAATAAGATTACCTAAAATTTCCATAACATGTATGCACCCATGATATGAAAATTGCCTTGCAAGTCAGAGATTGCAAGACTCTAAATGATTAATCACTAAGGTTGCTAATTTTTAAGTAAATAATTTACTATAAAATATAAATATAAATAACTATGGGTGTCCAATATCTTACAGTTCCTCAGAACCGCAAAGAATCGGTATCCCCTACCAAATAATAAGATAGGATATACCAATATTACAAAAGAAATACAAGAAAAATTAAATTATCAACAAAGGTTGCTTATGTATCATCTAAAGAGTACTCAGCTATTCCTAATACTAAGGTACATATCTTCATCTCACACTCGGCACTCGAGACTTATCCTACTCTCAATGTAAGTAAACCTACAAAAGAAACTATGAGGGAGTGAGCATATAACAGCTCAGTGAGTTAGTTCCTCACCACCACCGTTCAAGCAAGTTATCATACATTATTATTACGCATGCAAGCAAGCTATCTACATACAAAATGAATACAGGCACGATGAATGCAAGCAACACATCCATAGGAGTCCGGAACTATAGAAGGTATAGAATTACGTCGTCTACACTTCGATTATCCCCTGTACTTACCCGTACAGGGCACCTCAGCTTACCCACATGAGGCTACCTAAGGGCCTCACCCCCTAGGCTGCACTCAACTATTACCTTAGCCAAGAAAGAAAATTTCAATTCACATAGGGGGATTCCATTCTAGGATTATCCACCGTCCAAGGCCCCTCGAGCACAACTTGTGAATCCATCTCGCAAGCCAAAATTAACCAAATTTGCGAGTCCATCTCACAAGCCAAAATTAACCAAAGTCTTATAGGCACAATAAAGCGAGTTCTCTTACTATCAAGTAAAGAACCCATGCTAACTTTGCCTTCACGATAAAATACCATTTCTGCCACTACAGCCCTTATCAAATTCGTATAAAATATGTTTAAGATTAAGAAAACCTTTTTCCAAAAATACCTTTTTCAACATTTTGCAAGGCTAACACTCTCCATCCATACATTTTGCTAGGTCATAGACATGCGACAAATAAAACCAGTTATTTGAGTCAGATATTTATATTCATCAATTTGAAAGAAAAATGATCATACAGATGATGGCATACGAGCAGAACAGTCATTCAAACATATGAGCAACAGCAAGCAGCAAAACATCACAAGCAAATAGCAAGTCATTAGAACTCCCTATCTTGGATTATTGCTCATTCTCCAAACCTTTGGGGTTTCCAAAACTAGATATTGAACACCTAAAATATAATAACACTTATAAGTATTCTGTAAAGTCAAACTCTTTAGTTAATTAAAAGTCTATTGTAGTTTATCTAGTTCCTCAATATACCCTAAGTCTTATATTGATAGGATTTATCATACTCAATAGAATTAGTAGTAACTATTTTCTTATATTTACGAGATTTCCTTTATGTATTTTGGAACATTTTCGTTTTAGCTTGGATAGTTATGAACTTATAGTCCATTTTGATCGTTTTCGAGTGTATTTTCTTGTAACGAGATTCGTTTTGGATGTTGTGACTTGTTGTTTAAATTGTAATATAAAAATATCTTAAAAATTATTATTTAAGTTATTATTATTATTATTATTATTATTGCCTTTATTATTTTCATTTTCCCATTATTTATATATATTTTACGATATATATATATATACTTATAATATTGTTATAATTTTATTTTTAAAAAAAATATCCTTAATCACGGTATTATATTTATATATATATATATAAACACCTTACATATTTACAATTTAGTAAATATGTTATATATGCTAATACATATT
>JAMXBB010000005.1:93652224-93664391 GCA_024138015.1 Lumnitzera littorea
TTTTTTTTTTTTTTTTTTGTTCTTTCCTCCTTTTATACATGTGAGTTAGCTTAAAATTTAAGCTAAATAATTATCCAAATTTTTTTTTATTTTTCTTTTATTTTCCATTCAACACTTGGCAATTTTCTTTTCTTCACATGGGCGGCTTGTTTGATTTCTTTCTCAACTTGAATTCTGAACATGGCAAATGAATTGGGAAAGGAAAGAAAGAAAAGAAATAAATTGGAAATGAAAGAGAAGAAAAATGAAAATTATTAACAAATATATATAATTTTTCAAATCATATAAATTATAACGATTCTTCTGGTAAATTAATTTTCAAATTTTTGTGAAATTTTATCAATTTAATTGGTATTCGTTACAATTATAATTTTTACAAGTTATTGTGGCGATTTCGTTAAAATTTCATGCGAATAAGCGATTTAGTCGAAAATTACATTCAACTATAATTTTATCACTATTAAGTAATATTTAATTATTTTATAGGTTTATAATTATAATTTTAGAGTTTCGATCAAATTCGGATTCAATTTTGGTTAATAGTGTGTAAGTCAGTTTTTAGGGTTTTAGTATGCGATTTAGGGTTTTGATCAATTTCTAAGGTTTTTACTACTTATAATATATTTAGATTTATGATTTATTAAATTTTTATCTTACTCGGTTTTAATGACTTATCAAGTCATTTACAGTATTAGGATTCATTTCTACTCTTAAATAGCTAAATTCGTAGGGTTTATATTCTTCTTGACCTTAAGCTCCTTAGCCTTACTCTTGCCTCAACCATCATCAGGTCTACTCGGTATCTGACCTTAGCAGTCCACCTTAAAATTGTATTGAGCTTGGTCATATTTAGTTCAGCTCAATATATCAATTTTGCTCAACAAGCCAAGTCAACTACTCAGCTGAGCTGACTTCTCCTCTACCTTTTTGCTCTTTAGGCTACTCAAATGGTTTCATCTAGACTTCCTAACCTTTGCACCTCCACTATGCTACCAATCTTGGTCCTTAACCTAGAAATGAACCTTGCTATTGTTCTCACCATAAGTTCTTTAACATCACAACGTATCATTGGCAATTGAAACTTTCAAACATACTCATCAACAAGTTTACTACCTTGTTTAAGTTCTTAAAGGCATTAGAAGGTTTCTTACTCATAGTGTTATAGGACAAACCTACTTTTAAGAACTCTCTTCATCTCCTTCCACATTTAGATTTCTCATCAGGCTCTCTAATGTACACTTTGTAACTTTTTCCACCACATTACTGCATACGCAGAAAATTGTAATGTAGTTACTTGAATACGAGCAACATCTTTGTAATCATAAAAGTCAAATATCTTTTTAATCTTCTCCTCCTAGTCCAGTTAGTCATCAGCACTACCAAACCCATTAAAGCTTGGAATCTGTACTTTAAGATGCTCGGCTCCCGTAGGAGAACAGAACTCGCATTCTTCTATCCCATCATACTACTCTTCCTCCTCATAGTCCTTAACTTCATCTAACTCTAGCCTCCTCCTCAAAACTCTTTCAACATGTTGAAGTAGAGCTGGGCTCGCAACTCACCTGTCTTCTCGACCTTGTTCAATAACTCTCTCTTAAGGCTTAGCCTCTCTTGCCCTCTATATAGAAATAGCTAAATTAGCCACAATGACAGTAAGGTCTTGTATCTACTTGTCAGTAATCTGCGAAGTCTGTTGAGTAATACGGCCACAACCAAAAGCATCACTCCTGATGTCATTAATCTCTCCCTGATCATTAAGATTCAACATTTCTTAATATAAACCTCAGAAAGTTTACTACTCAACAAAAGATTATCACACAACTACAACAATACAACTTCATACAGCAATTTAAGAACTTACTCTATTTTCCACTTGAGAAACAGAGTATAATAGAATACACACTATCAAGAAGTACTTCAACACTAAGCTTTTGGTCTCAACCTCAAGCTCTAATACCAAGATTATATGATGTGTCTAAGAGTTCAATAATCATTAAGGCTTATTGTAGAGAGTAATAACCATATGGGTCATTCAAGATACTAAAGAAAATGAAGATGGAAAGGTCGGCAAACACAGTAGCTTACGTGAAGCTACTCAAAGGACATGACACACCAACAAATATAATACGTCTCAACACTTCAATTAATATGACTCACAAGCTAATATTAAGGTCAACTCCTTACTAATCTCGAGCTACTCGGTAAGATTATATAAAATTGTAAAAGAAAATGTACTCAAAGAAGGGTATCTCACAAGAACAAAAATATCCATTAAGTGTAAGGTATGTGATGATAATTGCGACTATAGTAAAAGGACTATTTACAATAAGCCCTATAAGTCCTTTAGGGCAACAATACAAATAAAGAAACTTAAATAAAAGACAATAAAGAAGGAGATTCTTAGAATATACCAAAAAAGGTAAATATGACAAATGATGAAAAAAAATATAGTACAAATATTAAAAAAGTAACGAACATGTGACAGCCTATCAATAGGTTCGTATTGGGGAACTTAGGGCATAGTAACTACATTATATTAAAGTTGTGGCTACTGCTGACAAATGGTACTCAGAGTTGTCAAGACGAATAAAGGACAATGCTATTCAGTAGGTTGAATGAGTAGAATTCGACGTGTAATGGCCTCGATCTCAACACTTAAGGGGTTGGCGATTAGATAAGGGTCAAAATAGGGCAAGGTACACTCGAGTTAGGATCTTAAGGAGTTCACCCATAACTTTTACATATACAAGAGCTCATCCTAAGCAGGCTGATGTAAGAGTATTCTCCTCATGAGAGATTGTAGCCCTTGAAGACGAATACAAGTAAAGGCCCCAAAGGTCAATAATCCATCATGAAGGAATATTGAAAATGCAGTAGTAAAAAGAATGCTATATGGAATGAAGATTAGAAGAGCTTGCCCCACCATATCTCGCTTGCTTTTTGTTGATGATTCCTTATTCTTCATATAGGCTGATGTTTCAAATGTTCAAATCCTAAAACAAATCTTGCAAGAATGTTGTCAAGCATAAAGACAAAAGATCAATTTGCAAAAGTCGAGTCTTTTTTTTTTTTTTTTAGTAAGAATGCATTAGAGGACCATGTCCATGAGATTTATACAGCTTTAAAGATTTCAATTTTCTTCCAACACGAGGAAATATCTCGACCTTCCAACAATCTGGGGTAGGAAAAAGATTAAGGCTTTGAGGTATGTGAAAGATAAAATCCGAACTAAGCTTAAGAATTTGAAAAGTTGCCTACTCTTAAATGCAAGTCGTGACATCCTTATCAAGTCAGTTGTAGGCACGATTCCCCCCATATTCTATGAGTTGCTTAAATTTTCTCATAAAGTGGTACATATAGGTTAATTCCTTGATAGCATAGTATTAGTAGAGCTAAACTAAAGACAAAAGGAAAAGGAAGATCCATTGGTAAAGTTGGGAGAAAGTTACTTTTCCGAAATTAAAAGGGGGCCCTAGGTTCAAGGACCTCAATAATTTCAATTCGGCTCTCCTGATAAAGTTAGCTTAGAGGCTTTCACCAATGAAGATGCATTTTGGATGAGAGTACTAAAAGGTATCTACTTCCTTCACACTTCTTTCCTACGGGTAACTAGGGGTTTTAAAGATTTGTGGGGGATGGGCAAGTATCCTACATGAAAAGGAATATTTGCTCAAAGACCCTCTTTGGCATGTTGGAGCTGGAGAGTCCATTAGGACTAGAGAAGATAAATGGGTCCCAAGACTCGGAGGACACATCCTTAGAGTTAAAGACACTATAACCTCACCGGAATGAGTTTCAAATTTGATTGATCAGGAGGCAAATTGTTGGAAAACACGGTTGCTACATCAGTGGTTTGATTTGCTACACTTAAGGCAATCTTAGAGATCCCAATCCCCCTCTCTAGCTTGAAGGATTGGCTAATATGGCCCCATCAGAGAGACAATAATTGTAGTGTCAAATCAGCTTATAACTTTATCAAATGTACATCCCATGCCCTTGTGTCTGAGCGGAAATTCTTCAAATCTGGTAGAGAATGTGGTATAGTCTTACATATGAAATTGCTCGAGTTTACCCAAGGTGAAGCATTTTGTCAGGAGAGCCATTAGTAATGCCATTCCAACACAATCCAACCTAGCCAAGAGATGTATACTAAATTCTGCTAAGTGTAAATTCTGCCCTGAATATGAGACAGTCAAGCACCTTCTGTTACAATGTCCTTGGACGAAGCAGGTTTCGGAGAGGTCCTTTGGTATTCGAGTTGATCTCAATCGTTAGACAAGTGGCTTTTAACTCAGGCGAGAAAGGGGGGCAATAGCAAGAAACAAGCGACTGTCCTTTTTTCTAAACTATGTACAGTTGCCCGGTGCATATGGAAGACAAGGTACAGCGCCGTTTTCGGAGACCGAAATCCTGATGTAACTCTCACCATTATAACCTGTCATAGAGCCGTAGTTGAGATGACGGAGACCATAGCAGGAAAAAACGTTACTCAAACCTTTCCTTTACTGCAGAAAGTTTTGTTGCAGTTGCAACTGGCTGCTCTTCCAGACAGGCTACGTACACCAACTCAAGACAAGAGAAGCTCCAGGAACGCATACAGCTTCATGGCCAGCTTTTGTGAGCAAGTGAGCAGCCCTTGATGACAGCATTGCTCTGCAACTTCTCATATAACAAGTTATCCCCTACTCGGGCAAAGAGAACTAGCGGTGGAAAACCCCTCCCGAAGGAATCATCAAGATTGACTTCGACGGATCATATGAAGCGCAGTCCAACATAAGTGCTGCTGGCGTTATTGCGACGGATTCCCAAGGTATCTTCCATGGTGGCTTCAACAAGTGCATCGCAGTTGAGTCTCCTGAAGAAGCAAAAATAGTTGCGGCATTGGATGCAGTCAGGTTTGCTATCTCGCATGGTTGGAAGTCTGTCATTTTTTAAACTGATAGTGCGGTTGTTTTCCATAAATTAAGGGAGCAAGGAGAAGTTCTCTGGTCATTAAGGTCCTACATTTCTCATATTCGGAGTGTCTTGAACAACCCTCAATTTTCTGTTTTCTGCCTATCTGACGAACAACAAATGAAGCGGCTAACTGGACTGCAAATAGCACTAGGAAAATGCAAATGGATGGCTGATTGGAAGGATAGAATTCCACTTCCTCTTGAAAATGTTCTTGCTTATGATTTAGTGCAATCCAACATTAACAATTTTTGTTCAGAGGTCACTGATATACTTGAACAATTGACTATTCAATGAAAGTGATCAGTTCCGGCCAAAAAAAAAAAAAGAAAAGAAAAGAAAGAAAGAAAAGAAAAATTAGGGAAGAGAGATTACATTGAATGGTGTTGTTGTGGATTCTTAGTCTTTCACTATTTCCGGAGCATTGGTGGCTTCGTTACTATTGCTTGGTGAAGCTAAGCCATGCTTAGGGAAACATTTCGGTTGGGACGGTAATCTAGAGGTACGTATATAATAACATAAGAACTTAGACTGGTGAATATGACTCGAAATTTCAAGGAAACCGAAAGGTGGATACAACCATTTAAGTATTGACCACAACATTTTAAATTAAGCTAATGAGAGTTTTTTCCTTTGTCAAATTTTGTTTATATGGTTTTGAGAGTACAATTGTATTCGTATATATCTTCATAAAATTGGAAATCAATTGAAAATACTTTGGAATCAAAGCAAGTTTCTTTTATATAAAGCACTTAAATATTTGAGATTACCTTTTTACATTTGATTTATTAACTTTTTAATGAGTTTTCCCACCCGCAAAATTGATATAATAGATTTTGTTTTTGATGTAGTCTGTAGTTAAGTACAACGATTGAATTTAGGAATGACTTTTCAACTTCATTTATTTTTATTTTAGGAAAATAGTGATAAAGAGTAATAAAGATCTGTGGTATTTTAACTAATATTATAGTTTTCGTCATAAGTCACGTGTACCGCATGGGTAATCCATAATTATATACTTAGTCATTTGATAACATGACCAGGAGACATGGTCGACTAGGGAGTCATTTCGCTTTGGGCTTGGCTCTTTCTTGGACCGGAGCTGATGCCAACAAGTCTAATTGCCAATTGGACGGTCTATATACAAATTTTGCATGATCTTCAAAATTAATTATTAAAAAACAAATCAAAAGAAAGGCAAATATGCAAAATACGACATTTTGAGTTTCTCAGCGATTCTTGCTTCTACTGTATGCTTACTTTGCTATTTTTCAAATTAATATTTGTAAAAAACATGCTGGTAGCATGTACCACTTCTATTTTCACGAATGACCTACAATACAATTACACTAAAAGTACATATCTAATATTTTCACCAACTGACTCGTTTAATTATTTTTTTCAAATTCCATTTTTTAATAATAATTTTTAAAGGATACTCTAAATACATACCGAAACCCTAGGGGGACTTTCGTTTTTTGTTGGGTTCATAAACCTTGGAAGTGTTTCGGTTTAAGCTTGATACATATTCAGTTTGGATTGGTGTATTTCACTTGCATCTGCTTAATGTTTGTTAACCATTGACGAAGGATAGATATTTATTGTTTTCAAAATGCTATTTTAATTGTGTTTCAATCAATCACAATCAAACATAGAAATAATAAATATCACAATTTATATCATATGCTTAAGTGTTTGGTTATGATAGCTGAAAACACAATTGAAAGTACGTTCTAGAGATAGCAAATACGCATCAATTAACACAAAAATAATGTTTGTTAAAAATATCTAATAATTCTATGAAAATTTCGAAAACGACTCCTGCTACAGAGAAAACCCAACATAATAGACTTTGTGAGCGAATATGTGATTTCAAACTTGACGGCTTGGGTTTGGCGAAAAAAGAAAAAAAAAAAAAACAAACTTGACGGCATGGAAGAAAAGGTTGAATTTATTGGTTGGAACGTTTCCTTTACAAAAAGTAAGTTCAGATTCTGATTTGATTTCTCACTCTTTAATTAAATGGCACCTAGGCAATGTTTTTTTTTTTTTCTTTTTGTGTTTTTTTTTTTTTTGGTTGGAACACGTAGGGATTGCTGGTATTTCTGAATTGCGATAGATAAGTGCATTGCATGATCGGTATATTTTGAAAATACAATATTAAAAATACTAAAATCCATAAAATTAATTTATTTGCTTTAATATAATAGCTTTCTAATATCATAAAACTGTTAAAATTATTATAATTTAATAATATAAATATCAATTTCCTAATAAAATAGATTGGATTCAAATTTTCTTTTATTAAAATTATAATGTTATAAAAGATGGCAATATATATATATCGTAAAACTACTCTTGATAGATACGAGGTCACATGTGTTATAACTCTCATGTAAAGATGACGTCCTTTACTGTAGTACTAATTCTGTGTGTCTGGCTCTTCAGTCTCGAATGAGCTTATTTTGGGTTGGAATTGCTTGAAACCACGGGAATAAGTCATCAGTAAGCCTTGTCATTTAACCTTTTAGTGGCAATTGATTCGTATCTTTACAAGTTTTTTCTGTATGGCCGAAAGGGGAAATCCCACTACTTTCTAACTTTGCTCGAGTGTTACAGACGTTATGTTCGCTTTTTGGGATTAAATTAACTTAAAAAAATGGTTTGCGGTTAGATATGAATAGGAAACTTGCCTTATTATTAAAAATTAAGAGGAAAATTCTTCTTTCCCGATGGTTTCTCTATGAAAAACTTATAGCGATCACTCCAAAAAAAAAAGGTTTGCAAAACATATGGATGCCAATTTTATCAAAAATCGGCACTTATCACTTTTAAAAGAAGTATGAGCCCTCTTTTTTTGGTTTTGCTAACTAAGATGCTATATGGAAAATGAGTTAATATCGATGCTTATGTGGTGATTTGTCCATGTATTCAATTAATGAATAAAACTAAAGTTAAAAAGAGTAACTAAAAAATAAAAGAAAAAGAAGAAAATTATAAAAACAAAAAAAAAAAAAAACAAAACATAGTTCAAGGCTATTGTCGACCACCCACAAATGGAGACTAGTTGATGATCACATCGTAGGAGGTCATGGGTAGCAACAATCACCTTTTTTCTTTTCTTTTCTTTTCTTTTCTTTTTTAATGGATCGCAAAACGTATTTGAAAGTAAATCATGTGACCACCAAGGGTAATGGTATGGTAGTAGGTTACCACCCTTAAAACCCAAAAGAAGGGGACTTATAAGCTTAGGGCTTGAGAGGCTTTCTATCTTTTCTTTTCCTTTTTGTTTTAAGTACCGAGGGTGATGATCAATCACCCATCACCTTTAAGAGTATTACCTAACTCTCATAAGGGGGTGAGTAAAGCTAACAGTTCATGTTATCATAATGTCATGTCTCGTTTTCATATCTTAATGAATTCATATCTAAAAAACCTAAATCTATAACATAACCTGTTTATTAATCGTGTATAAAAACCTAAACTCATGACTTAATATGTCTCGTGTCCAAGTTAGACCTGTTATATTATGGCTAATAATTTATATTATTATTCCATATCTCATTTATCTTAAATTTAATATCGTTTATCAATTAAAAAGTTATAATCAAATCTACAAAATACTTACATATACAAAAAGGATAAAAAATAATATTTAAATATTACAAAGAAAAATGACATAGCATCTCCGTATTTAATATAAAATTACAATTCAAATAAAAGTTTTTATAAAGTAAAATCTCACCAAATATAGAAAATCCAAAAATTTAAGTTATATAGCATCACTAAATTAAGTAGAACTATGGATTAAATATATATTAGTATTGCTACTAATGTTAATTTCCAAATTTATCATATTGTTTGTTAAATTTTCAAGAAAGACAGTTAAAGAATCTATACATGAATTAGTAGTTTTTTGCTCGCTTAAACTACGATGCAGCAAGAAAAGTACATAATATTACTAAATTTAAGTTACATAATATCATTAAATTAAGTAGAATCATGACTTAAATGAATATCAGTATTACTACTTGAGTTAATTTTGAAATTTATCATATTATTTATCGAACTTTAAAAAAAATAGTAAAAAAATCTATCGATGAATTCATTTTTTTTCCCATTTAAATTACAATGCAATAAGAAAAATATATAGCTAAAAGTATATTATACTTTTAATTGAGATATTTGACTTTGAAAGAAATAATTTATGTAACAAAATACAAAATATGGAAAACCACATAGCATGTCATGTGTCCCATATTCAAGTCTAAAAGCTTGACTAGAACCCAAACACATATTTAGTCATATTTAAATAGATCTAACCTGTTTATATCTCGTGTCAAATTTTTTCATATACTAACTTATTTAAATCATATCATGTCACGTCACGTCCGAGTTTATCGTATCCAGGTTTCATTTTGCCAACCTTAGTGGTGAGTATCCATCAGCCACAATAAGTTGACTTACATAAGCCATTAAAAATAGATTATCAGCTACCTGTCACTCTTAAGTAGTCAATGATGGTCTTAACTAAATTTTCTTTTTATTTATGTTTTCTAGCTTTTAATTTTTTTTTTCTCTAATTGATTTAATTAATTAAATGTATGTATAGATGGCCATGTAAGCATCCACATCAGTTAAATGTACTGGTGTCAACAGCCACTACAAGCTACCTAACAAAGTTCCTCATCCTTTTGGCAAATTGGGTTATTCTTCATCGTGTTCTTCAATTTTTTCAACTTTGATTATTTAATTAATAATTGTTAAATCAAAACAAATTTTAAGAAGTCCAAAAAAGTAAAATTACTAATTAATTAGTTGTTTTTCCTTATTCTTTTCTAGGAAAATGTAAAATTAAATTTTGATTAAAATTAAGGTTTATAGACAAATAGGGCCTTTGAAAACAAAATTAGAGTTAATGCATAAACTCAGAGTTTTAAATAAAACAAAAATGGTCTTTCTAGAAGAAACGAGGTCTTTTCAATCAAAATGGGATATTTTGGAATAAAAATTAGAGCTTTAAGTAAATTTATTTTTTTTAGTAAAGTTATTTTTAATAGATAAAATATTTTTCAAGTTCCAAAAAAGGAAAAATCAATTGGGAGAAAATCATAAAAATTGAGAAATTCTAAAATAATAGAAAGAAATATCCACTTTAAAGGGATTTTAAAAGAAGAAATCATGATGTTTTAATTGCTTAAAACAAGTACTTAGACCTTCAAGATTGGAACAACCTTAAAAACTAAAGAGCAAACATTTTTCTAAAAATAAGAAAAACAAATGTATGTGTTGTTTCTATTTTCCTTTAAATATTTTGTTAGTGAAATTCAAAGTGAATATAAGTCCTTTTATTTTTGAAAAATTTATTCAATATCATTCAATTCTAAAATTCAACATGCTTAGGTCCCTAATTTTTTGTTGCCAATCGAGCTAGTATTTTGGTCAAAGTTGATGCATGCATTTGATTTATACTTTTTTCCCCCACTTTTAACAGGAATCCAAAATATTTTTCACAATATCTTTTAAAGAAAATATATTTCCTTAATTATTGTCAACCAGTTTATATTAAGCAAATCAAGCTTATTATGAAGCTAAAGTTCAAGGGAAAAGAAAAAGGGAGAAGTTTTGAACTCAACAACTATTGTATCTTGTTTTGTTTTTCAAAATTATTCTACTAATAGGTAAAAGTCATTACGGTATAATCTTTTGTTTATACTATTTTTCCCATTTTTATCTATTGTATTTGATTGTATAAAAATCTCGAATATAATATATATATATATGTATATATATAATGGTGGTAATGTTGTAATGGTAATAGGGACTCTTACAATGCTGTTGGTGATAAAGGTATAGTGAAGATGTAACTTATATATAAGATAATGAAAAGATACTTGTTAAGACTATATGTAAACCCTATACAACGTTAAATTAGATCCGAGTACTTTAGATAATGTTATGAGTCAATAAGACTAAATAAAATAAAAATTTTATTAAATTGTAAAATCGAATAGAGTATCAACAATAAAAACCAAAGAATTCAATCAAAATCTAAATCACGTACAAAAACCTTAAATCTAATATATGTGTAAATACTCGAAATCAAACTTGAACCTGACGAAAATCCTAAAACTATAATTTTAAACTTATAAAATAAATAAATACAACCCGTTAGTAATAAAACCTTAATCGATTATAATTATAGATCAAAACAAGTAATCGCATAAAATTTTTAACGAACATGTTGGAATAACTTGTAAATATTATAAATATAACGAATAACAATTAAATTAATAAATTTTTGTAAAATTTCAATATTATTTTATAAATACTAAATTTATAATTTTTGTATTTGAAAAAATCTAATATTTTTATTTTTATTTTTATTTTTCCCTCTTTTCCCTAATCCCCATTCTTTACCACATTCTTAACTTTTGGAAATTTTCACTACGACAAGTGTTATTTCATTAATTTTACCCTGTGCTAAAGATGAGATAAAAATCAAAAGGTGATAAGATCATATCTTATCTAAATTAATGCTATATCTTACCTTGATTTTCCTTCTCTTATTATTATTATTTTTTTTTTTGTTTTATCCTCATAAAGTAGTAGCTCTTGTCCTTACGTAAAACATCTAGAAATGCAAAAGAAAAACACACAAAATCCTCTCGTTTCTTTCTCTTATGAACCGTGAAGTATCGACTTTTCTTTCTCATTTTTTTTTTCTGTAAATTCAAAAGACAACAACCAAAAAGAAGAAGCTTGGGGATTTTGATTCAAGAATATTCCAAAAGAAGGGTATTTATTTTGTATATTATATGTATTTTGTAATAATCATCTTTATATATTCTTTTACATACATGTATTTTAGGATTATATGTGTAATTTTAGTATTTCTTTATATATGTATGTTCATATATGTGTATAGATATTTGAGTATATTCATATGTATATTATACATGTTATAATAATTTCTACAAATAACTAGTATAAGGAATTATATTTATATATACATATATACATATGTATTCGTGTATAGTGTATATATATGACTAAAATATGTATATATAATTATAAAATACAAAATACTAGTATGGTATGCTATAAGTATAATAGTATATATATATTTGGTATGTATACGTGTATGTCGTAATGTATATATATAGTGTATTTTTATTATATAGATTATATATATATATATATATATATATATA
>JAMXBB010000005.1:93669298-93885279 GCA_024138015.1 Lumnitzera littorea
ATTTTTAGAAATATAATAAATAGAAAATATTATAATAAAAATTGATATTTTGAGAATAATAAAAATGTACAATAAATCTTATAGGAAACTTGAATTTATGAAATTATATGAAAAATGTAAAAATTTATCACATTAGGAGTGAATTCGATACACTAATACGGATTTAAGTGTACCGAGTAAAATAAACACTGACTAAGGGTAATGATGGTATTTAGGAGATCAGGAAGTAATGTGATTAATTTCACATTATGGGTTGAAACGAATTTCTAGGGTTAGAACATAAAACACTACTTAGAAATCGAACTAGAACCTAATTTAGAAATCGATGCGGAAACCGAACCCGAACCTAACCCCAACCCTAAAATAATTATAAAAGACCTAAGACCTAGATAATTAAGCATATTAAACCCTAAACAAAACCTCACAATAAGTGTTATAGGATAAAATGAACCTATCATAGTTATATGAAAAGCTGAAACCACGTTTGTGTTATAGGGATGATCGGCGATGGCCTGAGCAAATCGGACCTCGAGTTAGTGAGCGAAGAGTCGAGGTAAGTTGGGATTAATACGATGCTATATTTTGGAGACTTAAGATTATGCTTGGTTGTGCTGGTTAGATAGTTGAATGTACGTATGTGCTTGATTATGGGTGATGCTATGATTCTGTTTGTTGCTCTGGCATGTATTGTATGATTTATATGAAATGATTGATCACCCTAAACTGGACTTAATCAAATATATGACCAGTAATCATAATCGGACATGCATGGCAACCCACTAAGGGAACTTAGACTCTCCGGCCAAATACTGACCCTTTCGAAAGGGATAGTGCAGGATTACACAATGGTCCCTTCTTCATCCTTAGTCGAATTAAGTGACAGGAGAGGAGGTCGCGACGAGGGTGAAGTCAGTGGTTCGAAGGTAGTCGCGGGAGGAGTGAGGTCTCCATTGCACAAGTTTGGGTTTGGTTGTGAGCTGCTGTTACATTAATGGTAACTCCTCAACCCGGATTAGAGCGGGCGCAATTTCTTTAATCTCACGACGGGCTGGACAACGTCGTGCGATGGCATTTGTTTGCACATGCATTGCACCTAATAAGTTGATTGAGAACCTTATTGTGTTTGTGGTATAGTTTTAAGTCCTCCATCCTAACTTACTGAGCTATGGTTGCTCACATCCCTATAGACGTGGTGCAGGTGCTGGCTAAGAAGCGGCAAACAACTACTCTGAAGCTAGCAACTGCTAGATCTTGGGGAGTTAGGAAAAACATTGAAGAATCAACACGTATTTTATTACTTTTCATTTCTGATTAATGTAATAACTGAATTATAGTGATTATATACAACTTTTCTCACTTTCTTAGGTAAATGAATTATTTAAATTACAAACTGTTTACTTCAAAGCTGGTTAGTCGTGGACGCCTTGTGTAGATCAGGTCTAAGATAGCAGTTGTAAGGCCAACTTCTATCTTAGGATGGTTTACACGGTGGGGCTGTTACGACTCTGCCGCTTCGGGGCGTGACAATACCTAGTCACCTACATATATTTGTATGATATATTGATTATTCATATATTTATATGTTTGAAATTAATTATTGTATAACTTATTTGTTGTATGGTGAAGAAATGATCTTACTAAGTTAGTTACCTTACAGTCCCATAGCTTACTTATGCAGGGAAACTTATTTATTGTTTCAAGCTGTAGGATGCCCGAGGTTAGTAAATCCTCTACTATCTATTGGTAGGTGTGAGTGTAAGGTTAGAGTCAAGAGTAACATATTATTACTATAGTTAAACTTGAAAGCTTATTAAATGATCCTCTGTATTAATAGTTTCTTATGAGACTTAGTATTTGTATTATATATGCCATATATCTAATAATTATAAGTCTAATATTTATGTTGTCATACTATTTGTGCCTACATAAGTCTAAGTTATTTGTTGTAATAATAGCTTTCTATATCACATAAAAAGTTATCGATTGAACAGAAAATCAATTTACAGTTCTTTATACAATATATGGTGCTTGCCACAACTAGCATCCTCAAGTCGTGACACTATCATTCTCAATATGGTCAAACCTAATTTGACATTTAACTAGTCTAGATTTAACCCTTAGCATAAGAAGTATCGATTAATCTTAAGAAACTATATTGGTGGAGATCATCCAAATTAGTTAATCAGGATGGTCAGATAAATAATCTATATCTTCTTTTTTTTTTTTTTTTTGCCAATTACTATATACTATAATTTTAAGAGAAGAAAGAATTAAACTTGTTCTATTCCATTGAGAGATAGATTGTTCATGTCATTAGATTATAACAACCTAACAACTTAGATGGGTTACATACGTTATAATACATGCTTTTTTTTCTTTTCTTTTTTGAAAATATTAAAGGAAAAAGCAAAAGTTAAAAAGGTGTTACATAATACATAAGATAATAAAAGAGTATTTATTAAATATATGTAAACATCTACCTCTTCTCAATTACTGGCATCGGATATATAAGGAATCGTTCATAAGGCTTAGAATTAAAAAATTATGATTAGATAGTGATATTTGATCAAGCCGTTGATTCAAATGTCTATTTCATTCATTTGTGTTTTATATTTATTCATACATATATTCTATCAAATCGTACCTCTGTTGTTTCCATCTAAATTGGTTTAGTTGTGGACAAGTTTTGATTTATTTGAGTTAATGATTTAGTTAGATTCAATATTTTACGTACATATAACTAAAATATATATGATATTCATGAAACTTAATGATCCTCTTTCAACTAGTCTAACCATTCAACCCTTGATCAACCTTCTCTTAGTCAAAGCTATTGTGGATCTAATTACTATAACCATTCTAGTGTGTGGTAATATTACATAATATACCATACACAATAAAAAAATCTTGTATTACATTTACATATTAAACATGTTATAATTATATTAATAACTTTCACTTACTGCTTCCTATCAAAGGGATAAAGTTTTCCTAATAGCGCATTGAGTTAACTTCACAACAGGAATGGATACAAAGTTGTGAGACTGTATGAAAGGGGAAGACTCACATTATTCAAATTAATATTAGAATTCTATGTGAAAAAATATCTATTTATTATTATAATTTTAAAGCATCTTATATACACGAAAGGCATGTTAGTAAAAAGATGCACCTCACATTTCAATTTAATAATGAATAAAAAAATCTAAAATTATTTTATGAATTGTTTATTGGTACTTTACTTACTTTGTAAAAGGTTAGAAAAATAACCTTTTATTATTTTCTTTGCAGCATATATATCATTAAAATAAAATTATCAATTCTGTATAAAAATAAAATCAACACAAAAAACTCATGTAAATTTTGTTATTAAGAGAAAATAAATTACAAGAAGTATTTATACAAAAAATTACAAGTATAATGAAAATGAGAACATAATATAACGAATAGTATTTAATAATTTCTTTATAATGACTTTATCAAAAGACTTCTACAATTAACAATGTAATTATTGTTTATAGTAGAGTTATTTATTAGTGGAATTTAATTTTATTAGTAATTTAAAAAGAATAAAAAAGATAAATGATAATGAAAGCCATTTATAATAGATAATAAATGAAACTTGTAAAAATAAAATACTACTCTAATGAGAATTTAACCCACACTTTATGGATGTAAAAGTAAGAACTTAATTAGTAAACTACATTAAATTGTAAGATAATATTTAAACTCTAAAATATAAATACAACACACGCTTTTTACTTTTAAAATAATGTTAGATAATCAATTTTTTCTCACGCCTAGAGGGCTAAGGCTTTTTTGTGCCTCGCTACCACCAACCACCAACCCTTTGCTAACCCCTAGATCCATCTATGATTCACAAGTATGAAATAAAATAGCCGTTGCTTACTTGTAGACCTAATCTTACGTTTGTTCGGCTAGATGACTATTATATGGCATTATTATTACTAAAAATGAAGAATCATAATTCTTTAATAAGGTTCATGAGTGGAGCTGTTGCAAAGAAACGCAAAGAAAAAAATTGTTACTTATTTTAGTTAAAGAAATGATTGTGCAAAAGTATCTTGGAGATTCAAACTATTTGTTTTATTTTTGTTTAATTAATTTAACTTTTATACTATATTTTTTGTGGGAGAAAATTTGAGTATTTTGTTTATTCATTTGAAACTTTTTTTTTTATCTAATAAGCAAGCTAAAATGGTAAACCAAGCAATAGATCAAAACTTTTATTTAATTTAGTCTAATCTCATAAAATTTGTGTAAACAAAAGATACTATAAGAAATAATTACTGCTTTATATTCTATTCTTGAAAAATTTATAATTTTATTACTATTTTACTATACTTTATAAACAAAAAATGCTATAAATATGTATGTCATTTCTTTCTTTCCTCTTTTATACCTCTCAATATGTGTATTGATCGAAGAGGACATGACTACACTATACAGGGTGGAAAAGAAGAAATTAGAGATAGAAAGGACATTCACCATGCCAACTGCCAATTTCAACATGTGACCTTCACATGATTACCTAGCCTTCCAAAAATATCACGAATGATTTAGTGTCAAGTGCTTGAATGTATGTATATATACACGTATAATAATATATATACGGTAAATTTTATAAAAAAATCTGTCCAATAGGATTAACAGTTAAATATTATATATATATATATATATAATAGACATACGTGGCAACCTATATTAGCCACTGAATCTCTTTCCAAGGGAGAGATATTATATATTGTTAGGGAATAAGTACTGCTCTTACTCTTTCCCCAACTTCCATTACCGCTCTCCCGCCACAAATATTATTATTCATCATATTATGTCGATTACCTACCTTTCCTTGAAAAAAGATTGAATATCTTCCTCCATGGCATCCCAATCCTCACCGTCACAGCCATTCCATTGGCAGTACTCCGAGCTCGACGACCACAACTTCCAAATCCGAGGCCACACCCTCTTCTACGCGGTCGTCCTCTTTGCCATCATCCTCCTCCTCACCCTTCTCCTCCTCTACGCCCGTTGGGTCTGCACCATCCAACGCCTTCCCATCACCTTCACTACTCACACACCACCCCACGCGCCGCCTTACCTACCCCACTCGCCGACCGGACAGAAGGGCCTCGACGCAGCCGCGATAGCCGGAATTCCCATCGTGCTTTATAGGAAAGAGAAAGAGACTATTGAAGAGTGCAGCATATGCCTTGGAGTGATTGAGGAAGGTGAGAAAGTGAAAGTGTTGCCTTGGTGTGGACATTGTTATCACTCTGAGTGTGTGGATCGGTGGCTCTTGACTCAGTCTATATGCCCACTATGTAGGGCTAGCTTTTCACTCCGAGTTGACTCATTGAATAGCAATCATAATCCATAGCCAGAAAGTTTTTCTTTTCTTGTTTTTAATAATTACAGGTTAGAAATTGTAATCTGGTGTTTCTTGTTTTGTGTTTTTTTTTTTTTTTCCTTTCCTTTTCTGTATTTTTTTAAAAAAGAAAAGTCAATTTATTTTCTGTAGATTATAATTGAAGTGAGTGGCAAGTGGCAACTGTTGAGCGGTCTACCCAAATTTTGTATATATTCTTAATGTTTCTTTCTGGTCCTTTTTATTCTCAGTTTTTTTCTATTTAATGACTTGAAGGTAGAAGTCATCGATCCATCATTAGTTATGTGGAATCTTTCATTTGGTTTTCATCGGTTACCGGCACGATTAACAAAGATTTTTAACATCAAAGGTTGAGTATGGATTAACTAAGAATAAGGAAGTCCATCTATTTTTTCTTCATCTTCTGCTTTTTGTTTTCGCAAATCTTTCTTTATTCAATAGTAGATAATGTTTGTTGAATATTTTCAACATTAATACCAATCCTTCTTAGCATCTTATTCATATTAATATGCCAATTTAACACGTTATTCTTTTTTTTTTCCAATATATATTTTTTTTATGAGATCTCTAACTTTTGGGATAAGAAGATAATTTTTCACTCATAGAACAATAAAATTGTAATTCTTTATATAAATAAATAATAATAATGATTATTTTATTTAACCATATTTTGAAGTTAACAGTATATTAGCTATGTATCTAAAAATAGCGATGTGTTCTTGTAATGGTTGTGCTTGACTATTAAAATAATGTCCGATAAATAAAGTACGAGAAATATGTCAATGTCAATAAACCATCAGGTAATAATTACTCTATTATAGAAAGGTAATTATTGTTTTTTTTTTTTTTTGCAGTACTCGTTTTCAATAAATTAAACACGGTAATAGTTTTCTAACTCTTATATAAAAGTAACTGAATGTACTAATATTGAAACAATAAATAAAAGGATGTAAATACATACAATAGGTCTCATTTTACTCTATATATATGTTAAAAAAAAAAAAATCGATATAATATCTACACACTATGCAGCTAGTGCCACATATTCTTCAATCCTACTTTAGTGGAGTGGAGGCTTTGTGGGCATAACATTTTAGTAGGAATTTTCATATATTCTAAAGAAAACCAAATTTGAAACAGGCGGGGTGCGTTTCGATAAACTGAATTTAGATTATTATAATTTCTGCAAGAAACATAATTAACTGAAAATAATTGTTTTGGAAACGACTGCTAATTGTTTCAACATTGAAGCATGAAATCAATCATTTTTTACCTTTCTTGGGTTTAAAGTTTCGTTTTTTAATCATTTTATCTTTCGTGTAAGAAATTGAATTATTTTTTAATGTGTGATCATTGTAATGGATAAGCATGAAGTACTTGGAACGATAAATTATTTCATTTGTTTATTTCAATAATTAGAATCAAGGAAGAGGGAACTACACCTAGCTAGCTGAAGATATTATTATTGCATTGACCACTGAGAGTGCCATTTCTGGCTTCATTAGCAAAAATCTAGGCAGCTTGTCGTAGATGTAGGTTGGGCCGATTTGATTGGTAGCTAGAAGTTTCTATTTTCTACTTTTCAATGTTCTAATTTAACTTACTTTTAATTAAGTTTCTTATGTTCATTCTTTTAAGTTTTCCTTATGTAATCACTCCTACAAATGAAAGTTGATTTACACAAATTATACTACAATCAGTTTTTCAGAAAATCTTTCCCATAAATATATTCAACTCTAGTGTTTGATGTTTACTGCTAAATTGTTAATAAATTTACTACAAGACATCGCTTGTTTTCACTAGTATCATGAAATACATTTAATTTATTTTCTGTTTAATATGTAACTTACTAAATCAATCATGCTGTATCATTTTGCAATATAAGCTTTAATATAATTTATTAATTAAAAAAATCATATTTGGTATCTATTGATAATAAATTTTCAATCTGAGTCCTATGACTCGGTAAAGTCAAGGCCCAATGCCAAACCTAAGATGAGCCCACCAATTTAAGCTATAAGCACCCTACTTGACATATTGCTCAACTAACCTATAAGGTGGCCATCCTTTAAGCTTAGCTTCAAAATGACAAACTATCAACACCTTATCCCTCCTGTTCTATGATTAACCTACTAATACTAGGTCCTTTAGGTTAAGCAGATCTCAAAAAGCAGTGTGATCACGTTATATGATTACTCTAATCATTGAATGTGGATTGGATAGACAAGTGGTAGAATTGTACAAGAATCACAATGCATTAAATGCAAAATGAGAGGTGTAAAACCCAAGCCATTTAATCCCTAGTCGTGTAAAAAAAAAAAAAAACCAAAAATCTTACCATCCCTAATCTCCTAAGAGAATCTCAAATGGGATAAGTCGCAAGCTACTAATATTATGGTATAGTCGTTAGCCTATAAATACTCTCAATCCTCTCCTTGACGAAGAAAGTACATATGAATATTTAGATCCCCAAACTCTACTTAACTTTCCTATCACTTAGGAACTAATTTAAGTATTAGAGTAGTTCCACCGAGTAACCCACAATAGTTCTTTTCACTCCATTTATTTTACAGATCACTATATCTTGGTTTCAATCATCTATTTTGCAAATCATTATAACTTGGTTTTAAGAATCTGTTGAGCTAAAAATCTCTATTGGCAAAATTTAAGGTCACTAGTATCCAACTATTTTATGCAATCTAGACAAATCAAATATTATTTCATAAAAAGGTATATCGAAAGATGAAATAAGGAAGTTTAATCTATGTCTAAGCCATTGATTGGAAGTATATAATAATGCATACTTATGTTTTTGTAATTTCCTATAGGATATTTTAGGTAACTTTATAAATGTTATTTCATAAAGGTATAATGCCTTAGAACCTCGTATACTATAGCCTGCTACGTATCCTTAACATCTACTGATACGTCGGGGAAAAACATCTGCTAAAATCTCCAAAAATAACTATTCAAACCCCAAATAATTTAAATAAAATTTAACTCTTCAAATAATTCAAGATTACTTCTAAGTAAATTTTATAGATCTATAAACAAGTAATTTTCAGATCCTATTATGAAACTCCAATTGTCCAAATTCAAATATTATCCTCACAAGTAAAATTTTATTTGCCTTTCTCCAACTTAGAATGCTTTATTATTTTATTTCAATTCATAACTCTGCAAAATCTACTCAAACTATATATGAAAAATTAATACGAAATGAACCGAAACATAGTACGAAATACAACATACACATGTGCATGAACATATAATCTTGCAATCGCACGCTCATAAGTACAGAATATAACAATACAACAACCATCCATTTATTATCTTTATTTTCATCTAACAAGCATAGAGCTACTTACAACCCTAGTACACATTATATATCACACACACACACACACTCTATAGTATCAGTGTCGAATCCTCTCCAGTATCATAGAAACCAAGAAACATTCTAAATATATCCAAGTTATTTCCATGTGACACTCCACTTGGGATACCATTGTGCCATATCATCAAGTACCACCCCAAGATCATTGATCCTCTCAGTCTCTTGGGCCAAGCCTAACATTACCAACATAGATTTAATTTATGTCCGAAAATTAATTAATCCAATTAGTTAAGCAACTAGCCTAGCAACATAAACAATAAACTAATATCTACTATATCGTTCAGCAACAACATGAACAATTCTTGAATCAACTCTTACTCTTGAAGTAATCGTATAAAATAATAAGCCTCGGAATCCTATTTTTTGAATTTTAAGTACTTATCTTAATTTTAGATATTCTTATTTTTACTTTACACTTATAAGTTAGATAGGTTGCTAGGTTAAAAGTCAATTACTAAGGTTTATCTAAGAAGTCTTTACTATCCTTTTTAATGTGCTTAGTTATCAAGGCAATGTTAGATTTGTGTGCCTATTTAGTTTTATAATATCTAAGAAATCAAAATAGAAAAAATAATTAATATATGAAAATATAGTTTAAAGGACAATATAAAAACTTAAAATACATGGCAAACTTAGGTACCCTTCACAAGATACATGGTGGGTACTTAGCTATGTACATGCTCTATACTTTAAATACACAACATGTACATGAAGAGTATAGGTCATGTATTCTAAACCCATGTGTACAACATGTATACCTTGTACACATAGTGTACTCCCATTTTCCTGTGCAAGGTGTGTACTTACGCTGTATACTCCTACTAATTACCCTTTTTTTTTTCTTTTCTCTTTCTTCTCTTTCAAGTGATTCCAACAACCAAAATCTCGCTCACAACCCACTCATCCTTCATTATCAATTCTCCACAACAACCGTTAATCAGTTCTTAATATGGGAACACTCAAATGTGTTCTCATACACAAAATCAACAATATAAACTAAAACATACTTTATTCACAAGCCCTTCATAGACACCCCATTTTTTCCTTATATTTGGTTCTAATTTGCTAAGTTTACATTAAATTTTTTTTAGTTGGTTAGTTTATTAGGACAAGGGGTTAATAAAATAGGATAATTAAATTAGTTAGTCCATTAGATGAATAGTTTGTTTAATTTAATAGTTGCATGCATTAAGACTTAATTTTTTTAAAATTTATTTGTTGGTTGATTTATTATGATTAGTGGTTAATATAAAAAATGGAATAATTACTTTAATTACTTCATTAGATTTAATAGGTTGTTTAGTTGACACATGCATTTGTAGGTTAGGTAGGATTATTGAAATAAGAAAAAGAAAAAAGAAAAGAAAAAGGATTAGACATCATTTTTGCGGCAAGTATGTGTAAGCCACACACTAGCACGTGGGGCATCTAACATACATGAATCACACACACACCATCTTCTTTATAGGCACCAAAAAGCTTGAAACAGGGGGAGAAATGGAGGAAAAAAATCTCAAATTTTTCTAGGACAAATCTTACGTAATTTTTCAACTAATTTTTGTGAAAAATTAATATAAATCTTCTACATTTCATATAGATACAATTTATCTTAAAAAGATTTACATATATCAGATCAAATTTGAAGATTCACAATATCATACTTTATCACTTGAAACTTTTGATTCAATTTGAGTTAATCTAAAGTACTAAAATCTTGTCTATGGGTATTCTATAAAAAAGAGGACTAAGAGGATACACTAAACCAGAGGACACTTCAAGTAAAAAGTTCTTAAAATCAAAATAATAAACACTTTTTCTCTCTAGCTTGGCACTTGAAAATACACATTATCTCTATAGTATTTCTTCTATTTCACACAAAATCGAAGAAAAACAACACTCCTAGTGACATGTAGAGATCGAATAAAGAAAAAAAAAACACAAATTTTGAGCATGTTTCTTTAAGTATTGGTTAGATCGAAGTTTAAAAGTTCAAGTTTTTTAGCTTCTCAAGTTGATAAACACCAACTCCCTTAAACACAAGCCACCATTGAAGCCCTGACTAACATCGAATCAATTGTCATCCGCTTTGTGTCCAATACTATTGCGACTGCTAACATCCTCTTTATCTTTGACCTATGCCTGTGACCTACAAAGGACAAACCTAACCCATATGTGGTTAAAGAATATGGGTTACTTTCCATTCTTTTGTTTATTTATTTTGTTCTCCTAATATTAAAAGAAAAAACAAAAAGATAAATATAGAATAATTGCAGTGAATAGTTTACTAACTTCTATGGTTTTAGATTTCACATGCTAATAAGATTTTTATTTTCATTTTTAGTTTTTTTTTTTCTTATCATGTTACTCATGTCATATTCATATTTTCACATTCATAGAATTATCTATCTTAGATGTATCATGCATACAGTGACATGGATTAAATTAATTAATTTGGCACGTCACCATAATACTTGCATCATTTAGTCTTTTCCTTTAGTGTCACTTTGAATATTGTTAGTATTAATATTATTTGCAAGGTTCATGTGATTAGTCCTTACTTTAATGAATTCCAGTAGGCTTTGCAATATTTGTTTAGAATTAAGAGTAAAATACATATTTTCATATATTTTTCATGATTCCATAAAAATTGCATATGTTTCATAAGTCCATTAAAACTACATATTTTTCACAAAAATTGCATTTTTTTCATATCTTTTTTATATATTACATGAATCTTGCATAAAATTCATATTTTACACAAAATTGCTTCTTTTCTAAAAAATTGCATATTTTCCATAAAATCCATATTTTCCACAAAAATTGCATACTCTCATGAAAAGTGCATACTTTGAATTTAAATATTAATATTTTCTAAAATCTACATAATTAGGTGTCTTTTAGGTTTTCTTTAGGAAAAAAGATTTATCAAATAGAAAAGGTTCTTTTCTAAATAAAAAATCTTAATTTAGGTTTTCAAAAAATTAGGTTCTTTTACATTTTTTTAAAATGTAGCAATAAAATTAGGGTTCCTTTTTTAGATTTTCTTTAATAAAATAAACTAAAAAAAAAAACATAAATTAGGCATGTTTTCATAAGTAAAAGCGACTACATACTAAAATTTTATAAAAATAACAGAATTATATTAGTTTAATTCCAATTAATGGATATGTAAATACTTCTAAGGTAACCATAAAAATTAAAAAACTTTTTATTTTTTTTTTATAAATTCTTGATAAAAAATAATAATAAATCATTTTATGCATTTTTAGAAAATTATAAAAATAAAGGCCCTTTAGTTAGTTTTTTTTTTTTTTTTTCTAATTCCATATGGTGACTTTTGTCTTTATAGATTAATCTCTAAGCTTAGTTTTCTAGTTAAATATTTTCTAAAAATTTATTTTTAGAAAATTCATGGATTAGTAGCTAAATTAGGGATTTTCCACCCAAAACCTTAATTTTATTTTTCATCGGTTTTTACTAGTTGGTGATTCTAAATTAATTTTCAAAAATTTTTTTAAAAGCATTTTAAGCGGATTGGGCATAATATAAGTTAAATTAAAAAAAATCAAGATAGAGTTTGACACCCTTGTAGAAATTCGAAATTCACACCATAGACATTGAATCTAAATATAACATGATCAAATCAAGAATTCACAATAATAAATTTTATTTTCGTGAATTCACCTTGCTGGATTTGAGGATATGCTCATTCTTCCTACTCATGACATCTCCACTCCTAAAATCTAATTACTTCTACAATAACAATACACTCCTTTTTTATTATTGCAGCATCTAAAATGGTAATCAAAACTGAGTGCTCACCTTGTATAGCTTTACTCGTGTCTCACTCCTAAAGTTTCTCTAGAGGATCCCAATAAATGATAGCACAAAAATCTAGGGTTTTAATAGCCTTTTTTATACTATAAGGTTGAAAAGGAAACCCTTACCCCTCTTAAAATCATTTTATTACTTATTACAACCCTAACTTTTCTTTTTCTTTTTCTTTTTCTTTTTCTTATTCTTTCTTTTTTTTTTCATTTATTTTTATTTTATGAGGTATTACATATTCTCCCCTTCAAAGAATTTTCCTCCTCGAAAGTTGCTTAATCCTTAAAGTAATTTCTAAACTTACTTTCATAGTCTTTCTTGACTTTCATGTAAATTACTTCTTTAGATCTTAACTCCTTTCATTATAACTTAAGATCACCCTTTCTTATTCAACTATTTGAATTTGTCTCATTATAAGATCATTCCTTATCTTTGGTTTATGTTCTACTACATAACACCATATAATCCATAAGGAGTCTAAAATGCATATCTTTGTATTATCCACAATATTGTCCATAAGTTTCCTAATTTATATATCCAATCAACTCTTTTAAGTCTTGTTAATTCCCATAACTTTTCCTTAGTTGAATCATATTATACCTCGTTCATTGTTGCTCCTCTTAACTCAAAGAATTCAAGTTTATTTGGATAATCTTCCTATTGTTTCCAAACTAATATCTTTTAAAATAAGATTTATAAATCTGTCTATATACAACTTTTATTTACAAATTTTTCTTTTATTCTCCTCATGCTATTTATTTTGCAACCATTTAATTTAAAATTTGAGCTTCCAAATTTCCTTCACTATATAACCTTCATGTCTCCCATTACACTCCTTAGATTTTTCTCTACACCACTTTCATTTTTTTTTCCCTTCCAAATTAAATATATAGACTAAACTCTTTCCATGTAAAAGTGATAACTCTGCTTGTTAGTTTGCAATTACTTCTTAGTACTATTGATGCATATAACTCCAAAATCCCACCCCCCAAAACTCTCTCTTTCTCTCTCTCTCTCTCTCTCTTTGCTACATTAAAGTATTCCTATGTCCACCTTCATAATTCTTGTTTATTCCACTTTTTATCTACTTACAACCAAATTATAATACTGTTCGCCTCTAACAACCAAACCTCAATACATTTCACTCCATCATCTCAAATCTCAACGTTTCATCACTATAATGTAGACTCCCTTTTAGTAAACTTCATTCTCATCATCTATGTTACATTTTAACAGATTGACAACCTGTTTTACTAATAATAGAAGCCCTATGTTGATTCTTGCAATATCTTAAGTGATTTTACAACTCCAAGGTAGGAAGCACACATTTCTTCGTCTCTTTCTTACCTACCATCTTTAACTATTAATTGGCATCAAGTAAATACACCTAGTCAAGTTATAATATGGTTAAAATGGATGTGAGTACAAGAGTTAATCCCACAGGGAACTAGTGTGTAAGAACCAAATTACTAGCAGTTTCCTAAAATATCTAATTACCTAACTTATTAATATAAAGATGATTATGATTAATTAGGAAATATGAATAAGAAATGATAACATAGGAATGATAAAATAAATAAAAACAATAACAAAACTAAATAAACTAAACTAATTAACAAGCAAACATAAATAAACATGGATTAATTAAAGTAAAAAGAGTATTATCCTTAGTGAATAGATATTATTTACTCTTTAGTTCCATGCAACCTTTTAATCTCAATTGTTCTCTAGATTATGGAGATTTTTAATCCTATTTCTATGGAAGTTGGATTTTGAATTAGCTAGACTCTACCCTCTTTACTTGCATCGTTTTTTAATAGAGTATCTCGAGATTATATGAAGTATATGGATCCTGCTATTAGGTTTCCTTAATCCAAAGAGATTAAATACCTAGTCTCTTAGCGCATTGAAACTCTTCTAATTACATTCATCTATTTACTGCAGGCTTCGTAACTCTATAGTAAACTCAAACATCTTATTAGCAACCGCAGTAAATACTAAATGAAGACATTATATTTGGTCTAGTTAAATCATCAAAGAATAAAATCATAGAAAGAAAGAATAATTGTTACACAAAAAACTAGATTACAATAATATTCATTAAAAATGTATCAAAAGAGAAACAACATAAAAAAAAAAAAAAGAGAGAGAGAGAAAATTGCAAATAACTCTCTTAAACTTTAACTTGAGTGTGGATTAATCTTTTGAATTTTCAAAGTATGATTTTTTACCCCTCTAAACTTTAGTAAATTAGCAAGATAAATGTCATTTCCTTTTTTAATGAAAAAAAGTCACATTATGGTCAAATTTTAGGAGGTCTTAAAACACATCTTGATAAGTTTAGGAGGTATTTGCACACCAAAATCAAAAGATTATTCTTAATCTATAGGCATTATTTGTTAATTTATCAAAGTTAAGAACTCAAAAACCATACTTTGAAAGTTCAAGAGGTTAATTCACATATAAGTCAAAATTTAGGAAGATTATTTGTATTTTCTCTTAAAAAGAAAATAGATTAAGAGACCCTTAATAATATTTTAGACTATAATCCTATCTAAAAGGGGCTTTATCTGAAAACACTAGCCTAAGAATCTATATATATAGATGTAAGGCTATGTTTATAAAAAGAGACTTCACAAAATAAAAGATACACTAAATATTGCATGTCTTGAAATAGAATATTTGCTTTAGAAATAAAAGATTTGTTGAATATCACATGTCTTGAAATAGAAGATGTGTTGTAAAAACAAAAGATTCACTTACCATATAGCAACCACATGTTAGGTACACGGTCATAATGGCTAGCCCTATGCTCATTCTTTGAGTGAAAACTTAAATTCTAAAGAAAATAGATTTACAAAAGAAACATGTACATGGACCACGATTAGGTGGACCACAACCATAGACCCCTAGTCGTGGTCCTTCCTAAACTTCTTTTCTTACTTAATTCTTGTCTAGACTTTCTCCACTTCATTCTAAGGTCAATAACTTTACTCTAAATTACTCCAAAAACAGTTAAAGATCTTCAAAACTTCATAAAGTGCTCCAAAATCCCTAGAAAATGATAAGTAAATAAATTAAGCACAATTTAACATCAAATTAATAAAAAATAGAGTCGAAATCAACTTGAAATTACTCTAAAAAATATATGCTATTTTTGGTTATCAACCATAACCTCCATAGTTCTCACATCCCTATACTTGTATTACTACTGCACTCTACTCTTGAGCTACTCATTTCCCTCACTTATCCAAATTCATAATTATTACTATTATTATGTGGTTATCAATGTGATTATTATGCGTGCATAATCCTACGTTTAAATATTATATTACTTCAATTATTATGTTACAAATTATGTTGTTGTAGCCATATTGATTGTTATTACTTATTTTTCTCTTAATAGTATATGTATATTTTATCTCGTTTAACTAAGTTTTCTTTAGGTTTATCTCTTATCTAAATTATTGTTGCCATTTTAATAATTACTAAATTTTTTGTCTATTAATTCTAACTTTAGCCGAAGGTTGTGATTCTTATTTCAATCATCATTTAGTTACATAGAAATTTTATATCTCATATAGCTAATCATAAGTACATTTAAGCAAAGCTAATAAATAGCGATATAACCAAGATTCTAACATAAACATAAACGACAACTTGACTTGACTTAAGATGGACTCAACGCGATACTACTAAGCGATGGATGAAAGTTGACAAGATAGGCTATGACATAGATTAAATACAGAAAAGGAAATCTATCAATCCGATTACAAATGTACATGTATTGAATTTGATTTACATTTTTTTAGTGTTATAGTTATTATTATTATTGTTATCATTATTGTTGTTAGACATTTATATAAAGTATAAATTTTTTAATTTGTCATCCTTACTTTTTTGATACATTTCTACTTACTATGTACGGTTTAGAAAAAGGAAAAGCACATAGTATGTATTTCGGCAAACGGGAAAGTAAATGGTATGTATTCTATATATAGGGTGTATGTTTATTTGAAGTACATGATATATGGTGTATATTGCATGACTTATGGTCCACAACGCATACTTTATTTATTTAGGTCATGTATCTCTTTATGATGCAAATCATAATTATTATTTGTTACTTAGTATTATTGTTATTATATAGCCCTTTTTTTTTTAGTTCATCATTCTTATTTATTGGCATGTTATTGCTAACTATTATGTGGTTTGATAAGAGAAAAAGAAATATAGGTTGTGTTTTAGTAAAAGAGGAAGTATATGATGTATGTTTTGGCAACATTGAAAATATATGGTGTGTATTATATGTTTTGGACATGTATATGGTGTGTTGTCAAAATTACGAGTCAACAATATAATTTTATGAGTTTGTAATTTTATGATTTTTTTTAGTTAAAATAGATGTAAAATAATTTATATCTAGACTTTTGGTAAACTTATGAAATTTGATATGCAATTTTACAAATATAAGATTTTATCGATTTTATATGATTTTATATACGATTCTATCAATTCAAATGAACAATAAATTCAAGATTTTGACAATCATGATGACGTGTATATAATTATTGAATATACATGGCATGCACTTTTGCTTTTGGAATGTACATGGTGTATACTTTTGCTTTTGACGTGTGTAGGATGTGTATTTGCTATTTAGTTCTCTTTTTTCGCATTTAGCTCAAATTATAGATTTTATAAGTTTTCTTTTTATAAAAATTGAAGTTATTTAATTACTTGTTTATTTATTTACTAATTTATCATATATACTTTTATTTTGTCTATTATTGAATGTAATTGGACATAGGTAAGGGAAAGAGTGATTGATATTATTCTGATGTTGTTGTTATTGTATTAAGTCTCTTGTCTCTCTTTCTTTTTCTCTTTTTTTTTTTCTTCTTTTCTTTCACCTAGTTCTTTTATGGCTAAATTATACTCAATACTAAGTTAAAATATGTCTTAATTGATAATGGGCTTACTAAAGGGACAAGTTTACCATCTCCCTTAATATTCTCCAATAAAACTTCCTATAGGTTCTTATCCTAAGCTCATTACTGAAGAAGAAAAATAACAAGAAGCGGATAATAACAATGGAAGAATAAGATAAATTTGCCAAAATGAAATGAAATAAAATAATATAGTAAGAAAGAGAAAATAGAATAATCATATTCAAAAAATAAAAACAAGCATATCGTACTCATACCATTTACATCGCTTAATCTAAACAACTCTTACCAGTCTCATGATTTCGAACTTAGCCCTTATGCTATCTACTCTCTTCATATTTCACCATCTTATAGATCAATTACTTAATTTTCTAGTGATTCATAACTAAAGTTCTAGTACCACTTTAAGTATAATGCCTCATAACCAAGTATGCTATAGCTTACCATGTATCTATAGCATTTATTAATACATTAGGCGAAAACATCAACTAAAATCTTCAAAAGAACTATTAGAACTCTAAATAATTTATATAAAATTTAACTCTTCAAATAATTTTGGATTACTTCTAAATAAATTTTATAAATCTATGAACAAGTAATTTTCAAATTTTATCATAAAACATCAATTGTACAAATTCAAATATTATCATCACAAGTAAAATTCTATTCACCTCTCCCCAACTTGAAATTCTTGATTATTGTATCTTAAACCACAACCCTGCAAAACCTATTTAAACTAAAGGTGTGCAAGTGGGTTAAACGGGCTAACCCAACTTAACTCACTTTAGCCTACAAGTTAAATGGGTAAGATTCATTTGACTCACTTTTTAAATGGACTAAAAACCTTACCCTAATTCGTTTAAAAAGTAGGTTAAACGAACTGGCCTGCAGACCAAAGGTGCAAATATGTTAATCAGGTCAATCTAAACTAATTTGCTGCAACCTATGTGTTAAACAGGTTGGCTAAAAAATCTCAACACAAACTCACTTAAAAAGTGTGTTAAACGAGTCGGACCGCGAGACAAAACACATTTACACACCTACAACTCAAACTTATACTTGAAAAATTAATATGAATGAGCCGAAACCTATTATGGAATATAACATACACATGTGCCATGAACATACAATCTTCCATTAACACATACACAAGTATAGAATGTAATAATACAATAACCATTCATTTATTATCTTTATTTTAATTCAATAAGCAACATATAAATACTTACGATCTCGACATACATAATATATATAATATCATATAGTATTAGTGCTGAATCTTCCTCAATATCCTAAAAACTAAGAAATATTCTAAATTTACCTAGATCATTTCCATATAAGACTCCACTCAAGACATCGTCACCATTCGACAGGGAGATTCTGAAATTGCGGAAAGGATCATCGGTGTGTTACCCCAAAATCACTGGTCCTTTCAATCCCTTAGGCCTAGCCAAGTATAAGCAACACTCATTTAATTAATGTCCAAAAATTAATTAGTCAAATCAGGTGTAAACCCCACAAATTTAGCTATTTAAAAGTAAAATTGAACCCTAATACTGTAGATGACTTGATGAGTCGTTAAAGCTGAGCAAGATAAAAATTTAATAAATTATAAATTTAAATATATTATAAATAGTAAAAACTTTAGAAATTGATTAAAACCCTAAATCTAGTTTATACACAATTACCCAAAATTGAACTCGAAATTGATTGAAACCCTAAAATTATAATTTTAAGCCAATAAAATAATTAAATATCACTCAATAATGATATAATTGTAGTCAATTGCAATTATTGACTAAATTGCGTAAAATTTTTAACAAAATTATTACAATAACTTGTTAAAATAGGTGCCAATTAAATTGATAAATTTACACAAAATTCTAAAATTAATTTATGATGATTATTTTTATGATTTTTTGGTTTAGAAAAATTACATATATTTATTTTTAATTTTTATTTTCTCCCTTTTTCTTTCTTTCTTTTTCTCTTTTCTCTCTTTCCTTAATTTTCACATTGAAACTCCAACAAATTTCCTAGCAACCTACGTGAGGAATTGATAATTACATGTGTTAGTTTTGAGAAGGAAAATAAATAAGATATGAGGACTTTGTCCCATCCTCATTAATGTAAAGATTAGGATAGGATTTTATTTTATCTTCTTTTCTCTCTCAATTGCTAATCACGTGAACATAAAAGGAAGAAAGAAATATGGAAAAACAAAAAGAGACCAAACTGAAAGAAGAAAGAAAAATAAAATTCTAGAAACTAGAAAATCGTAAGGAGGAAAACTAAGAAGAAGAAGAAGGAGGAGGAGGAGGAAGAGGAAGAGGAGAAGGAAAAGAAGAAGAAAAATCAAAGATAATTAGGTAAGTAAAATTATTTTAGTAAGTATATATGTATATTATAGGGTATGTACATGTATATATATATATTAAGTATTTGTATTGTATTTTATTAAAGATTTCATTATCTATACATGTATGTATGCATAAGTAACTAATTTAAGATATATATATGTATGTATAAAGATATGTATGTAGACACGTATGTATATAAATATAATATACGGTATGTGTATGTATCCACAAGACTATACATAGTATGTATTTAGTATTTTTTTTTTACAAAATAAATATAGATATATATATATAGTTGTACACGTGAAGAAGAGTAGGTATTTATTTATGCATATAAGCTTTATTTTCATATGTATATATATATATATATATAAATATGTATTCGTATAGTATGTATAAGTATTTTGTAGATATATATACATATAAGCTATATTTTATATACATATAGGTATACATGTATGTGGCGTGAATGTATATATAATATATAGTATATTTATAACATATAGTATATATGTAGTATATCAAATATTAAGTAGTATATATAATATAATAATAATTACTAAATAAAATAAATTCATAAATATGTAAGGAGTAGGTATATATATATATATATATATATATTACCGTAAATTACGAATTACTAATTAAGTAAATTAGAAAAATTAATCAAATATAGTAATAAGTATACATATGAGTATGTATCGTAAAATACAAATAAATAATAAGAAAATAATAAATAATAAAAATAAAAGTAATAATGATAATAATAATAATTTTAATAAGTCTAAAATCTCAAAAATAGGTAAAAATAAGTAACTAAGGTAAAATAAGCTTAAAATAATAAAATTATCAATTATATGATTTCAATAATTATTAAATCATAAATATATTAAGAAAAAGCTAAAATTAATATTTTATAATTTTTTAAAATTAATATTTTATTAAATTTTGTGATATTTTTATATTACAGTTCAAACCATGAGTCACAACGTCCAAAACGGATCTCGCTACAAGAAAATACACTTGAAAACGATCAAAATGGGCTATAAGTTTATAACGATCTAAGCTAAAACGAAAAAGTTATATGCAATTCAATAAAAAACTCAAATCGATGATTTCACATAAATTAATAACTAATTTAAGTAATCAGTACGATTTAGCATGCTAGTTTAGTTATTTAATTCCTAAACTTACTACATTCCATATTCCCCTAATGTTATATGATCCTAAGATCGAGACCGACTTACCTTTGGACTATTATAATCCCTAACATTATTTATGACCAAATGAGTACTCCCGATGACTCTATACTTGTTTTGTGCTTGTAATTAGTGCACATAAATTAAATATTAATAACTTGATGCATGGGGGTTCGGGTTATGCATGTGATTGATATTGATTGATTACTGTGCAAAATACTGTTAAATATGATAGTTGAAGATTTGATTATATAATTGATTGTTGCATAATTTGAATGATTTGTTGATAATATTTGACCACCTCATAAATTGACTTAATTATATTCAACTCAACTAAAATTAAACGGATCATGCATAAAGCATGAACATTGTATATAATGTTCCGGTCGTCACCTCTCGCGGTGGGTAATGAAGGGCCTTTGAGGGATGGATTTCCATATGATTTGATTAGTATAGTGTAGGAGCATTGGTATAATAAGACCCTATCCTTAGTTCGCGAGTTCTACTAGCACTGGAGATACTAATTATAGATGGTTAGGAGTCGTGTTTAGAGACTACCGCTGTAGGGTATGAGCGTTGACTGCGGAGGCCACCTTACCGCTAAACTTGGATATTTGTATACTATTGACTGTTGGAAATAGAAACCTGTTTTGTGAAACAGAGAATATATATATATATATATATAAGGTTAAAAACCCAGGTGCTAGAGCCCAGTTGTGATTGGTGTCTATGTATCTCCAACCCTTACTTCGGAGAGTGTTAAATCCAATGTTATATGCAACACCGATCGACTGCATATATACTGTTTAGCATACTACTTGTTCATACACTCATATGTTTGGTAATAAATTGTTTGATAACTTGTTTGCTGGTATAGTATGAAGGATAACTCACTAAGCTCTTATAGCCTACTCCTCAATAGTTTTCTCTTGCAAGTTGCTAAATGATTGGGCATGGGTTAAGAACTGAGAGTTGAGTGCCAATGTTGAGATGCATAGAAGTTAGAATCTAAGGACAAACTGTATGGTTCATTTGAATTATTATATATATAATTATTAATACTACATTTAAATTTTATGACTTTAGTAAGTTTGAGTTTTAGAACTTTACTACCTAATCTTATTGTTTGGTAGGGGATATCGATTCTCTGCGATTCTGATGGACTGTGGCTTATCGGATATCTATAGTCACATATATGTAGTCGTAAGTTAATTAAATTAAGAATAAATAAATAAATAAATAAAAACTTTAGTAACTAATTGTTTAGAATCTTGCAATCTCTGACTTACAAGATGATTTTCAAATCATGGGTGCAAACATGATATGAAAATTTTAGGTAATCCTACTAGGCCCTCTTTAGGGTCATGACATCAGGTAACTAGCTTAGCAACACAAACAACAAATAAGTATCTCGTACCTCGTTTAGTGACGACATGAGCAATTCTCGAATCATCTCATGTTCCTGAGGTAATCATACAAAATAATGAGCCTTAGAACCCTACTTTTGAATTTTAAGTACTTTTCTCAATTTTACGTATTTCTATTTTTACTTTACATTTATAAGTTAGATAGGTTACTAGGTAGGTTGAAATTCAGTAACTAATGTTTATCTAAGAAGTCTTTAGCTATCCTTTTTAATGTGCTTAGTTATGAAGGTAATAATAGGTTTGTTTGCCTGTATAGTTTTATAATATCTAAATAATGAAAATAGCAAAAATTACTTAATTTATAAAAATAAAATTAAAAGGAAATTATAAAAACTTAAGATATACGACAAACTCATGTATCCTTCAAAAAATACACGATGTATACTTAGTTGTGTACATGTCTTACACTTTAAATACACGACATGTACATAAGAATACATGTCATGTATTCTAACCTCATGTACATGACGTGTATACCTTGCACGCATTGTATACTCCCATCTTCATGCATGTTGTGTATTCTTATCAATTACTACTTTTTTTTTCTCTCTCTCTTTCTTCTCTTTCTTTTGATTCAATCAATTCCAACAAGCCAATTTTTTATCACAACCAACACGTCCTCATTATCGATTTTCCACAACAATAGCAGTTAATTAGTTCTTAACATTGAAACACTTAGATCTGTTCTTGTATACAAAATAAAAAACACAAGCTAAAACGTACCTTATTCACAAGCTTGTAGCTTGGAGAAATCCAAAATTCACACCATGGACACCAAATCTGAATATAACACAATTAAACTATGAATTCACAATCATAAACAATTCAATTCCTCATCTATTGTTTTTTCATGAAATCACTTTGTCAAAATTGAGGTTATGCTTGCTCTTCCCACTCGTGACCTCTCCATTCCCAAAATCCAATTGCTTCTACAATAACAATATGCCTTTTTCGATTAATGCAGGGTCTAAAATAGTTATCAAAATGATAGTGCTCACCTTGCATAGCCTTACTTGTGTCTCAATCCTAAGGTCTATCTAGAGGGTCTAAAAAAATGATAGCACAAAAATAAGATTCTGGGCTTTAACAACCCTTTTTATGCTAAAAGGTTAAAGATACTTTTACCCTTCTTAAAAGTATTTTATTACTTGTTGTTGCCCCCTTTTTTTCTTTTAGGCATCTTTATAAACTTTATTTCATCATAAAGGAAATAACCATATTACAAACAATAATTACATATTTTACAAATAACACAAATGCATTAAAAACTTAAAAAATAAACTCACTAATGGAATTTGGTAGTGAAATTCACTACAATATAGCATAGTTAATCTGGTTGTTATTTGTTACTATACGACTAAAAAATAGTAATATGTCCATACGTATTTCATGGTTGGTCAAACATAGTTGTCACAATAAGGTTCAAGAAAAATAAACCTGTAACGAAAACTTGAGCCTTCTCAGTCCTTGATTAAGGTAGTGAAAACTAACTAGAAAGTTAATTAGGGGTCAATCATAAATATAATTTACGTAGAAAAAACAATAACAATATTAATATAATCCATAAATAGATAATTAACATATAAATATTAATAAAAATATAGTCTGTAATCCTCTAAAAAGTAAAAATTAGACACTATAATTAATATTTATACACTATATATATTAACACCTAATGAATCTCTTTTTTTGTTAAATGCGATATTTCATATGGAAGACCTCATATTTTCTTGTATAGGTCTAAGGCTTATGAGATTTACGAATCAAAAGCTGGTCGACTTTTTTCGGTATTCGGTTGCGCAAATTACTCGATTTCAATGCATGAAATTTGAAAATTGCAAATAAATCCTGTCCTTATTATTTATAGCAATAGGCATCTACTTTGTGTCCATTCACACCTAGAATGGAAGCTAACAACTTACTGTATGGAGGCAATAATGAATGGTGAGGACTAAGGAAATTGCACAGATATTTTTTTATCAATTGTCTCCTTAGTAGACTTACAAATAAATACCTGTGCTCCTAGAAAGAGACTAAATGGGCTTACAATTATGACACATTATCGCATACCTATTATTAGACACGACTTTATCATCTTCCAGCTTAAGCCTAAGGATAAAGATGAATTTTAATGGAAATAATATCTAGAGGTATGCAAACGAGTTAAACAGGCCAACCCGGCCCGGCCCGGCCCATTTTGACTCGCGAGTTAAATGGGTCAGGCTCATTTGGCCCGCTTTTAAACGGGCTAAAAAATATTGGCCCTAACCCGCTTAAAAAGCGAGTTAAACAGGCCGGCCCGTAGGCTAAAAGCATAAATTTATTAAACGGGCTGACCCAAACCAGCCCACTTTGACCCATGGGTTAAACGGGTTGGGCTAATTTGGCCCACTTTAAACGGGTCAAAAAATCTTGGCCCTAACCCGTTTTAAAAACGGGTTAAATGGGCTGACCCGCGAGCTAAAGCCCATTTGTACACCTCTAATAATATCACATCAACTGAATCGATTGATACAAAAGGATTAAAAAATGAAAATTTTTAGGTATAAAAATAAAACCAAAGAGACAGAGACATCTTTCTATATATATATATATATATATATGTAACACCGTCATTTCTTCTAAAAGAGCAAACTATTCTTAATTGACAAGAATAATATTTTAATAATTCCATATTATAATGAGAACATAATGGAAAAGAAGGATATCAAACATAAAAGAACTAATAAATCTAAATACTGCTAATAAAATAATATGTTTGGTTATTAGATATTATAATTTGTTTGAACGTTAGATAAGTAATTTTAATTAAAGAAGGAGGAATAGAATTGTAGTTTTACCTTTTGAAAGATGGAATCGAGTTTCTCCTTAAAATTGAAATTATCGATTCTATAGTATTACGATTCTATTTTTTAAATGCACTTCCAAATATACGAAAAATAAATGAAACTTAGAATCGCAATTTTATTGTGTTCCATTCCCTCATTCTAAGCGTGGCATTAAGATATCTTCATACATATTCATAGTTAATCGAACTTAGTTATCACATTAAGGTTCAAGGAAAACAAAGAGTTTGCTGACTTTTCCGATTTAGCCAACTTACTCACTTTCCATGCATGAAATTTGCAAACGGTAAATGATTCTTATCCTATTATTCATATCAATAGACATCTACTTGTGTCAATCCTCAACTAGCATTGAAAGCTTATAGTATGGAAGCAATAATGAATGAGGACTTAAAGGAAATGGGGTTTTTGTTGAAAAACTTAATGTCCATCCAATATAAATCATTAATTTAGTAAAACTTAATCTACACTATCTATCTTATTAAAATAAGCTAATCTATTACTTAAATAACAGATCAATGGTAGGTTACTTTGGAAAAAGGGGAGAGATAAGAGTAATTTGCTAACCTTCTATAGTAACGTACCTTGGTAAGCATTATAGTTATACTATATTACTAGCTTGTTACGACAAGTAAACAAATGATAGTACACCTTAGAGATATAGGGATTATATCATAATTTAAACAGGAATAATAACAGATCTAAACTAGATCTGAAGTAGTACATCAAATAATTGTAAATTGTAAACACAATATAGTAGATGTAACAAATTAGTTTGTTAATCACTATATAGTCGTTGTAACTAAAGGGAAGTTATTACAAGAGTAATAGAATGTAGGAAACAACTATAAATACAAAGAAAAATAGAAAGGAAAGGGACTTTCCAAGAATAAGTTTCGTTAAGGAGTTTTGGCTCACTTGAAGTAGCCTTATCACCATCTTCATCCCTTCTTTCACCTTATATCATAAACAGCAAACAATCAAGAAGTATCTGAAGTGTATGGTATGTAAGCAACTTGAGGGTTTTGGTTAAGAGAGAGTGTGGCCTTAGCCTGTAATTTAGTAAATAAGCCTCATAATTTGGTGCTCTCATTTTCATTGAGCAATGCCACCTAAATTGATATCAACCATTAGTATGGATATGGAAGCAATAAAAATATGTTACTATGCAACAAAGCCAATACGAGTTCGAAAAAACATTAACAACAATTAATGAGCAATTACATACTTTAACAATAAAGTAGGTAACCTATAATTACATGAGAATCATAATTCTCAAGAGGGAATTCATTTAAATACCAACATCAAGAATTCATCATCTTCTCATTCCGACATGGATAGTTCACTTTCGATCAATTTATTGAAAGGCATCAAGTTGGAAATTCTGAAGTTTGATGGTGTAGATCTACATGGATGGATATTCAAGGTTCAGCAATTTTTTTAAGTTTCATAACATACCAAAGGAGCAACGTATTACAATTACTTCTTTTGCTATAAGGGATGCAATGTTGTAGTGGTTTCAATGGAAGCACAACAATAGGCTGATTTCTACTTGGTCAATTTTCTTACAAGATTTACTCTTGCATTTTGGACCTTTTGAGTTTGATGATCCAAAAGTTGCACTCTATAAGCTTCGACAAAAGAGGTCAGTACAAAAGCATCAAAATGAATTTAAAGCATTATTGAACAGAACGGTGGCCATTTCTCAAGATTCTTTGGTTAAGTGCTTTATTTCTAGGTTAAAACCATTGATTATAAGAGAAATGCAAATTAGTAAACCAGATTCTTTATCAAAAGCTATTTGGTTGGCAAGAATGTATGAGGCCAAGTTTAATGAGTAGTTTGTTTTTTAAACAAATATTTTGAATTCTAATGGCCCCTCTAGAAAGGCATCCATATTACACTTTTCTAAATTGTAAGTTACTAGTACTCTGAGTATAGCACATAATGTTGCAGGGCATAAGCCAATTCTAATTAAAAGTTTACTGTTCAGGAAATGAAAGCTAGACATAAAAAAGAATTGTACTATAATTGCAATGAAAAATTTCGTTGCAGTTGTAAATGCAAAGCACAATTTTTTATTCTTTTATATGATGAAGAGGGTGATAATGACAAAGGAGCGGATATATATGAGGAGCTTGAATGTGACTTAGAGTTGCAAGATGAGTTCATGGAAGATTTTGCTATAATTAGTTATCATATTTTACTAAGCAATTCATTCATTAAAACATTATGTTTTAATGGGAAAATGAACAATAAAGCTGTATCTATTTTGCTGGATTCTGGGAGTACCCATAATTTTGTAAAACAACATATAGTTAAGCACTTAGGTTTAACTATATTTCTATCAAGTCAATTTTAAGTTATGGTTGGGAATAGCAACAAATTGACCTGTGAGGTATATTGTAGTGATGTTTCATTGAGTATTCATGGTGTTCATTTTTCCAAGGCATTCTACATTCTTCTTAGTCAAGGAACAGAAATAATGTTAGAAGTATAGTGGCTTCAAAAGTTAGGACTAATCATTATCAATTACAACAAGCTTGCTATGAGGTTTACTAAAGATGATCAAGTAGTTACTCTGTATGGAGATCACTCGGTGATGCCAATCTCTATTTCTCATAATCAATTATGCAGGCTTATTCAGAAGCAAGCAATGGCTTCTTGTTTTCAATTGGTGGTTCAGGAGGCTATTCATGATAATTTTAGCATTAAAATTGCCAACAATACTAAGATGTCTTAAGTATTGGGTAGATTTTCTAATGTTTTCCGTACACCAACATCATTGTCACCTCTTTGCGACATTCAACATAGAATCTCATTGGTGTAAGGGACTTCACTTATTAATGTATGACCATATCACTATCCTCATTTTTAAAAGAGTGAGAAAGAGTAGCAGGTGCAAGACATGCTCAAATAAGGTATTATTCAACATAGCAATAGTCCATTTTCCTTACCAGTTTTATTGATTAAGAAAAAAGATGGTACTTAGAGATTTTGCACAAACTATTATGCTTTAAATAATGTTACAAATAAAGATGAGCTTCCAATTCCAACGATTGATGAATTATATGGTGCATGCATTTTTTTAAAAATTGGATTTAAGGTTCAGATATCATTAAATAAGAATACATGTAGATGATGTAAGGAAAACCTCATTTAGAACTCATGAAGGATTTTATGAGTTTCTTGTTATGCTATTTGATTTAAGTAATGCATTTGCCACATTTCAAGCGATAATAAACCAAATTTTTCAACCATATTTTAGGAAGTTTGTCATTTTGTTTTTTTTTTTTTTTTATGACATCATTGTATATAGTAAGAGTTTGGTTGATTATATTGAACATCTTTCTAAGGTTTTGTAAGTTTTATTGGATAATACCTTTTATTTGAAGGAGAGTAAGTGTTCATTTGGGAAAGACTTTATTGATTACTAACATTACATGGTGACATCACATGGAGTACAACCAAATCCATTTAAAGTAGAGGCAATATTAAATTGGTCTGTTCTAACTTCGGTTAAGCAACTATGTGCCTTTTTAGGCCTTTCTGGGTACTATAGATGTTTTATTAGGGGATATGCAACAAATAGCTGCCCCACTGACAAACTTACTAAAGATTGATCAATTTAAGTAGAATGAGGAAGCTACCAACACTTTTGAGTAATTGAAGTATATGTGGAGTAATGCACTAGTTCTATCTTTACTAGATTTTAGTCAACAATTTATTGTTGAAATAGATGCATCAGGATCAGGGATTGGAGTTGTTTTATCTTAACATTCTAAGCCTATTGCTTTCTTTAGCAAAAAGTTGCCCACTCATCTATGTAAAGCCTTAACTTACGTTCGCGAACTCGATGCTATGGTAAAAGCAGTTCGCAAGTAGAGGCAATATCTTTTAGGTTCTCACTTCATCATTGGAATTGATCATTGCAGCATCAAAGAACTTTTGACTTAGGTAATCCAAACCTTCAAGCAACAAAAGTTTTTGACAAAATTATTAGGAAATAGTTATACAATTGTATATAAATCTAGGTTAGAGAATGTGGTTGCGGATGCTTTATCTAGACAATATGATTCACCAGTCATCAGGTTGTGTCAATCATTCAAATGGATTTCTTAGACAAGCTCTAAGAAGAGTATGGAACATTACCAACATTTATTTCTATTAATACCACGATGGAGCAGGGCCAACAACTAAAGTAGCTATTATACTGGAAGAATGGCTTATTATATTACAAACAGAAACTATTTTTAGTTTCTAGATCTACAATAATTCCTTCCTTACCATGGGAATTTCATAATGCCCCCAACCGTTGGCCATTTTAGAGTATTGAAGACTTTTAAGAGGATTGCTGCTGATTATTTTTAGGAAGGGATAATAACCTAGATAGAGGATTATGTGTGCAAGTATCCAGAATGTTAACATGTCAAGTATGTTCCAAGGGCCTTAATTAGGAAACTTTCACCTTTACCTATTCCGGAGAGGATTTGGGAGGATATAAGCATGTATTTTATAACCTTATTACCCAAATCCCAAGGTTTTATAATGATTTCTGTGGTAGTAGATTACCTATCTAAGTATTGTCACATAGGTCCACTTAATTCGCACTTTAATGCCTTTAAGGTAGCTATTGTTTTTGTGAATATGATAGTTAAGCTATATGGTATTCTAAAATTGATTACATCAGGTAGGGATCAAATTTTTGTCAATAGGTTTTAGACTAAGTTGTTTAAATTGAGTGGAACTAAGTTGCTTTATCTAGTGCGTATCATCCTTAATCTAATAGGCAAACTAAGGTTTTAAATTGCATTATATAATAATATTTATAGGCTTATGTAATGGATCATCTAGGAGATTAAGTGAAGTTTTTGCTGTAGGTTGAATTAGCATATAATACTTCCTATCACGAAAGGGTACACTTAACCCCTTTTGAAGCTATATATGGTAGACCACCAATCTCTCTCATTCCATATGTAGGTAGGACATTAGATGTTAAAGCTGTGGATGAGGAGCTTCAAAGTAGGACTAAGATTATTCAGTCTTTAAAGGATCATCTTTTGTAGGCCCAATAGAAGATGAAATCTTATGTTGATAAGCATAGAACTTTCATTCAATTTCAACCAGAGGATATGGTTTACGTTAAACTTCAGCTCTACAAACAAACATCATTGACACAATACTCTTATCATAAACTTTCAAACAGGTTCTATGGTTTGTTTAGAGTACTCAAAAAGATTAGCAATTGTGCTTATGAAGTAGAGTTACCATAGAATTGTAAAATACATAATGTATTTCATGTTTCTATACTTAAATAGGCTTTCAATTCTCAAAACCTTAGTTTGGATTTACTACTTAATTCAATGGCTAGTCATCTATTAATGGTGCCTCTTTCTATATTAAGGTCAAGAACTGTTTCGAAAGGGGGCAAGTAAATCTATCGAATTCTAATTTAGTGGTAGGGTTTACCAACTAAAGAGACATCCTGAGAGGACATCGATGTTTTCAAGACAATCTATCTTGATTACGACCTTGAGTGTAAGGTCGAATTTCAAGAAGAAAGGAAAATTGTTATGACAAGTAAACGAATGATATGTATACCTCAGAGACATAAGGATTATATCACAATTTATATAGTAGTAATAGATCTAAGCTATATCTGAAGTAATACATTAGATAATTGTAAATTGTAAACATAATATAGCAGATGTAACAAATTAGTTTGTAATCATTATAACTAAAGGGAAGTTGTTATGAGAGCAACAAAATGTAGAAAACAACTATAAATACAAGGAAAAATAGAAAGGAGAGGGACTTCTTAAGAGCAAGAAGTTTCGGCTTACTTGAAGTAGCCTTATCACCAACTTCATTCCTTCTTTCACCTTGCATCATAAACAACAAACAATCAAGTTAGTCCGATAGACAAACCCTAACTCTAGAAAAGTGAGTAAACACAAGGGAGAGAGAGAGTAATAAAAGATAAGAGAGAGATCACTTACATAAGAAGTATCTGGATTGTGTGCTGTGTGAGCGACATGAGGGTTTTGATAAGGAGAGAGCATAGGCTTGGGCTATAATTTCATAAGTAGGCCTAACATAGTATTATCATAGAAAAATCCCTATCTATATATACATAATCTATGCTCTCTGCAAACTTCTTTTCATTACAAATCTATAGCATAAAGTTGGTTATGCAAATGCAATTGACTCCTTCTTTTTTAAATCTCTTTTCTTCTTTTACCATTGTAAATCCATGAATCCACCATTATTATTCTCAATCTGCTATTTTTGTTTATTCTAACCACCATCAATCCATTGACATTGTATTTTCACCTCCATAAATCTACTTTTATAGATCTAGTCAATTTAAAAATTGCAGCAATTGAGCTTTTATTAATTTTGTTATTAATACTTAAAATAAGTAGTTCTTTTATATGATTGATCTTTTTCCTCCTTTTGTTTTTTTTTTATGGGATTATATTGCTATTTGGACAGATGTTGTTAATAGGAATGCGGTAAGATTTCATAATTGTATTCTTATTTAGTCTTTTTCAATAGAAAAAAAATTCAATAAGTAGTATACGATACGTTTAAGTATACATGGTGTGTAACTCAATTATACTTACATGTGACAACATAAGTAGTAGATTTTTAAGTATCACTTACTATTAATCAGTATGCTCGAATCCAATTAATAGTTATACTATACTTTCACGTAGCGTATGCTACCTACAAAATCCTTTCTCCTTTCAATGGGCTAAGTATTTAATTGTAAGTCCATTAAGGAGCCCATTGATAAATTGATCTATGTAATTTCCTTTGGATTTTTTCTATGATAATGCTGGCAATATATTTTAGGTGCATATTACGTTTGGGATTAGTTGACTTGATTGGAATAGAATAGCCTCATCCTATTTACCTTACACTCTTCTTAACAGCCTATAAAAAAAAAAAAGAAAAAGAAAAATGGCCGTATATTTAATTGTTGTAAAGTCTTTTATATTAAATTAGATTTAAAAAAAAATCAAAAGTTTACTAGAGCCAGTACTATATTTCACAAAATGCCATATTAATTTATTACGTTTAATACTTTAACTTACTGTTCGTTGATTCATCTCTAAACCAACGTGAATAGCACTTTTTCCTTTCTTGCTCATCGCTTCTTTTTTTTTTTTTTTTTTTTTCCAATCTTATCCTTATTCTTTTATTTATTTATTTATTTTGCCTTTGAATGTGATTTATTCTTATATTGGATGTTATATTTGCGTAATGTGGAATAAAATTAAAATTTACACTTAAAATGAATTACAAATATAAAACCATTGCTTAGAAAAAACCAAGCCCCATATACTTTGGCCAATACGCAATTTATATATCCTAAATCTGGTCGTGTGTAATTAAATCATTATACTTTAACAACTTTTTATTTACAGCAGATTAATAAATTTTCCTTACAATATCCTTAATTCAACTGCAATGTTTTTTTGTCTCTTAAAGAGAAAAAGAGAAAGAAGGATAAAATATTCCCTTCATCAAAGCTTAATTCTAAACATTATTAGGTAAAATATTCAATTTATTATGGTAACAATGTTCATCTTATTAGAACTATCATCACTAAAAATAAATAAATTATGAATTCGACCCATTTGAATACAGGGCTTGGAAAACAAGGCCCGTCTACGTAACATAAACCAAGCCCACGAGCCCAAAACACAAGCCCGAACTCCCGAACCCAAAGCTAAAAATAAGCTTAGGTTTAGCATATAAATATCTCGGTCTCCGGCTTTCTAATTTTTCATCCATTCACAGCAGCGATTCACCTCTCACCCTAGGGTTAGGGTTTCGAACGTGAAGAAGAAGAAGAAGAAGAAGAGGAAGAAAAGGCACTTTCTCCGCCAGCAGCCACCATGAGAGCTAAGGTGAAAAGAAGATCCCAATAAAATCGACATCGACTTTCCAATTTTACATTTTAATAAGAGAGTTCGTAGGACTAACTCTTGTCTGTGTTTTCTTATTTGTTTTTATTTTACAGTGGAAGAAGAAGCGCATGAGGAGACTGAAGAGGAAGAGAAGAAAGATGAGGCAGAGGTCGAAGTAGAGTTTCTTGTCGTCTCTTCGTTAAAACGCTGCGTCGTTTTTAGGTTTTGCATTTTCGTGTTTTTTTTCTTTTCCTTTATCTGTGGGTACTTTTGTTTCTTAGTGGTGGTACTGATTATTTTTAATTATTGTGGATCTAGATTTCATTTTCTGGATATTAGTGTTTGGATAAAGAGGCATTTTGATAAGATAATTTTTCTGCTTTTGTACTAGATATGTTTTATGTGCTTATAAGTGTGGCGTTGTCATATTTGTTTCATTGATGCAATATTGATTGAGCCTCCGGATTAGTGTTGTGAGCAGGGCTGATAATAGTTGTGACCATAGGACAGCATGAACACGTTATGCTAAAAACATGAGAACGGCACAATACAATTAATCCAAATACTAGATGCATCGATGCTGACTAGAATGAACTATTTTATTTTATTTAGTTATCTATTTATTTATTCATTCTTTGCAAGAATTGAGTCTTGTAGTTTCTTTGCATATATCATGGATTCGACATGAACCAATTTTTTGTTTCTGACCAGAAAAGCTAATTCTTTTGTATTGTAATATTGGATTTTCTTTACATTTGTCATGGGTTTGACCTGAACCTGCAACCATAACCTTCCACTCACTTTTGAACTTGCGATTCTGTTCTAAATGCTGTCTCGAGGTATTGGGTTTGGCGTTTGAAGGTTCTGACTAAATATGGGGTTTGATTTGTAGTGCGACTAGCTTTCTTGGCTAGGTCTTTCAGCTGGTTAGTATTTTTTTAATGGCTAAACAATGCTGTTCAAGATATAGTTGTGCAAATTTTGCATGATATATTTTACCTGTCTCTGCCCTTTAAGACTATGAGTCATGGTCTATATACAATTAACTTATGGTAAAGGTTAAGATCCTTAGCCAAGAAATCTGTATTTTGTTGCCCAAATGAAAATCTTCATTTATACTAATTAAAACTGTTCATACATGTTTATACATTTTTGATTGATCGTTTGATATATTTCCTTTTAAGAGCTGAATGGTTTCTGAATCTGTTGGTCTATCTTCTGAAATCCAATGCACATTAAAAGCAATTGAAGTTTGCCAATACCATCATGTTTTGTAATTCCTTCGAAGCTGCATTATAATCGAGGGATACAGGTGATTTTCACTCAATCCTGTTAAGGTTTAGCGTTTGAGGTTAATGTTATCGACAAATTTAGTTACGTTTTCTCCATTATATCCAAACCTGGAATCTTTTTCACGGTTTTGTAAAAGCTGATAGTGTGTTGGAGTTGGAAAATTGCCTTCAGCTTCACATTTTAAGGATGCTGACATCCTCTTTCTTTTTGAACCACTCTTTCTTTCCTTCACTATCACCAACTAAGTAATGTAGGAGTATAGTTAGTTGTGGAAAGAAAAAAAGAGTAACTCCAAAAGAAAGAGGCTGTCATCTTCATTTTTATTAGAATGTAAATGTGAATGCAAGTTTTCAACTCCAAGGAACTTTCTTCGATTGTTTAGGCTTTCCTTAGAAAGCATTGTAAGTTGGATATAGAGGTGAAAACACTCTGGAACTTGTTGATATCAACCTCAGAAAACTAGGTCTTATTAAGATTGAGCAAGAAAAACTTACTTACCCTAACTCGATTATAATGTCGCTTGCAAGAAATCGGTGAAACTTCCATGCTGCTTACAAGAAACGTTCATGTGCTCCTGTTCAATGTGCATTGGATGTTATGGGATTTTCCCAACAGTTTCAGAAACTCTTCTCTACATAGAAGAGGCATATCATTTGATGGATCGGAATATGTGTGACATGTGAACATATCATAATGATCTAGTTGCTATAAATGTACATTCATGGTGTAGAGACTAACAGGTAGGTCGGAGAAATTTGTATTTGCATTATTTTTGCAGGTTTTGTTGTGCCGAAAGTTATTTTCAGATTTCTGCTTTTCTTCGACATTTTATTGTGATTGATGCGTTGTTGTTGTCTATTATCAGTGCAACACTCTCCAGCTGTTTTGTAATGCTGTTAACATTTAGCGGTGGTAGAATACATTGGTTGCAACTGCCTTTGGTGTTGCTGGTTTATTAACCACAAAATATATTAACGGATTTACTATATAAGTGATTTTTTTTTTCTTCATGCAAAATTGCTTTTCTGTTGATATTCCTTTTTCTCCCCTTGTTGGTGATTGGTTGTCATCTTCTCTTCTGAGGCTCTGACTATAACTATTGAATAAATAACATTAGTAAATGCAAATATGATTTCCAATTTTAGCACTATAGCAATTTAAAAATTTGATTTCAAATATTGTTAAAAAGGTTCTTGGGAAGCATGTGGATGTCAAAAGGATGTGAATGTACAGTGGCTCTTTTGTGCCATTTACAGATTGGATACTGATTTTTAAACAAAATTTACCTTATCACTCATTGCCTCGTGAAGCTATGTATTATTGTGTTTTCGGTATTTTCTGCCTCTGCCGTGTTACTGTAATCTGAGTTGAATATGGGCTTGTGCGTAGCTCATTGAAAGTTTATATCGGTGGTCACACAGTGAAACTGGTAGCTATGTACAGTGACACGGGTGAGTAGGAATGTGGTTATCTGATCACGGTTCTCAATATGAGTACCATGTCGATGGCGGATTCTTATTTTTCCATTGGATAAGGGAGCTACAATCGACGCGATATTCGATGTATGCCTATGTTTGCACGAGCGTGGGTGATTGTTTTGCAGCAGGTATAAACTGAGCCGCCTTGGTAGCCCCTGATTGGGCCGGCCGTGTGCCCTAGTCTTGTATGGTCGGCCCATGAGGCTGAGTTGGCAATTAACTTCTCTTCCCCTCATGTACTGCCCCCTTGTCTTTTTCTTTCAACTGATCAAGTTCACCGATTCTTAGGTTCCCTTCCTTTGTAATATGTCGAAAATCATGTCTGAATAATGTAAGCTTCTATTCTTTTTTCTGTAAAGGACGCCATGTTGAATATTATTGAGCCGACTTTAGAACTTTACGTAAACTTGAAAGCACGTACGGCTGATGCCCATTTGCGCCCAAGATTTTGCTCGTTTCAGAGGCCTCGTTAGTCGACCGTCGACTGTCGTCTGTGGTTTTTTTTCGGCAAAAATAAAGGGATTGGAAGGCAGGGACTAGATGTTACATTCCGTAGTCGTTTGAATTTTTGTTGCGATTAGAAAACATGGTTTGAAGCCCCCGTAAATTTTGCACTAGATCCAGATCAGGGGACAATGTTCTGGCTTCTTTTCTTTCTTGGCCATTGCAAGAATTTCTCTTCTGATTTTGCTTTACCTTTTACGGCGATATAAGTAGAGAGAATCGATTGCCAGAAAGTTTTCGTCTGAATTCTTATGTTAATGCATAATGCAAAGAAATACTTGTTTGAATGGGCTCGACAATATGACAAAATTCGATGCAACGGTTGCTTCTCAGCTTTCTACTAGGTGTAGGGTAGAGTTGTGTATCTTCACCCACCTGAATAGGAAGGTTGAAAATTTTATACCTATTTAAAGGGTTCGATAGTTGATATCACTCCTATATTAGTTGATACATTTGAGGGTTTTGCTTAAAATGTTAAGATCAAATTCATGAAGTTTAATCAATGAGCGAGTCCTCAATGGTATATTCATAGTTCATTTATATAAAAAAAATCTAATTTCAAGTTCTATGTTATTTAAAGCATACGATAGAGTCCGAAATTGAGATAGTCATTATACTATAATGCCAAGATTGAGATGCTCGTTATGACTAGAGAACGTTGAACTCAAAGACTTCACCACAAGGATTTGAAAGATTAGCGGTTGAAGGAATTAGGTGATATTTTTCAACTCCAGCGTTTCCTTTCGGAGAAGGGAGGGTCAAGATGTCCAGAAACTTTTTTTCTTCCAATAAATATATCTAGACAATTATAAAGATTAGGGCCTACGTAAAATTTGTGAAAAATGCTCATTGGATGAAGAAAATTTGACTCCTTTATTTAAATGCTCATATGATCCGCTAATCCATCATTGACTAGATTGGATAAAGAAAATTTGACTTATTTATTTAATGGGCTATAGTGAGATGGTTGTTATGTTAAAATAATAGGATTAAATTAATCTATTTAAGTCGCTTATATAACTATATAATAAGATGATAATATTACTTTACTTGGATTCTTTCTAATTAGAATACTATAACAACCATCATCATCATCACCACGATGTCTACTCTTTCTCTTTATTCACCATTTCACAACACAAAAAGGGTACGCATATGGATTGTCGGTGTTGTTAGCATGATTGTTTGCGATGGTAATGGGTATCATTTGTCCTCAACCAAGGAACATTTATTCCATGAAATGCACGATATTCCGAATAATGAGTATTTGTCTTCATACCAAATAAACTGTACATGAGTAAGAGGAACGATCGGTCTATTCTTTGAATTTTTCGTCTCTGAAAAGTTTTGCAATTAAGAGTTCTAAACAAACTTGGTAAGCTCCACAACTAATAAAAACTTGCCAACCATGAAATGGACACAAATCCGTATATAATAATAGCTATATATATATTTGATTAAATGAAATTTCATCAGTATATATATATATATATGGTGATCCAAAAATGAAATCCAACCTATATTTGACACAGAAATTTTCAATGCCTAACAATTTGAATTAAGGACTATATTACTCAAAGCTAACTTTTAAGCAGAAATCGAAGCGAACGATCATTGATAGACACTAAATCTGATATATAATCTCTTGGATGTGAGGATCCACAATAAGAGATGCACCACGATATCAGGGTTGAACTTATAACATGTCTACATATCTAACTCCATTTGTAAACATATATCTAAAAAACTGAAAAAGCACACAGAAAAACAAGATTTAAAAAAAAAAAAAAAAAAACCTAAGACCAAACTAATTATTAAAATTAAACTTTTTCCCAGGGTCTTCTTACGAGTCCTTCACTACTGCGGGCTTGAACGCTCCAGGCCCAAGCCCATTCTGAGCCCAAAGTCTATCAACATACCTCCTAACTTCTTCTGCTATCATTTTCTTCATGATCGTCACCAAGCACGAATTATCCTCTACTCCTTCATTCTTCCCTTCATGAGCCCCTTCAATCTCAGCCTTCCGATCACATTCATCTCCATGCACCAGCGTTTGATTCTCTGACTTCCCGCTCTCAGAAGATGAACCCAGTCTCTCTCCCGGCAGCGACAGTGTCAACGATGTCTTTATGGGCCCAACGGGCCCGTCCTTTTTAACACCATCCTCGCGTTGACCATTCCGGTTCTCTTCCTCCGGCGACGACACTCGCCAGCATCGCCTCTTTAGGCTCGAGTCCATTTCAGAATCATCATCATCATCCCGGTTTGGGCGTTTCACCGAGTTGGACTCGGCCGAGGTGGACGATGGTGGCGGCGGAGCATGGAGATTATACTGCATCGCCTGCGCATCATGCAGCGACGCCTGAGCATCACGTGGCGGTGCTTCGGGGATGTGTAGTGGGTTTTGGAGGTCCAATATGGCGGCGCGCCGGCGGCGGAGAGTGGAATTCCAGTGGTTCTTTATGGCGTTGTCCGTGCGGCCGGGGAGGAGGCGGGAAATGGTGGCCCACCTGTTGCCATGGATGCGGTGGGCGTGGACGATGAGTGCGTCTTCAGCCGGTGTGAAGGGACGGTGCTGGACGGAGGGGCTGAGCTGGTTGCACCAGCGGAGGCGGCAGGACTTTCCGGAGCGGCCGGGGATGCCGGTGCTAATGAGGGACCAGTTGCGAGGGCCATGCTGCTCCACCAACTTGATGAGGGTGGCATCCTCCTGTGGGCTCCAGGAGCCCTTCACTCGATCTACACCGTCGACAGTAACGACTTTCATTACTGAAAAAAAAAAAAAAAAAAAAAAAAAAACTCTCAATCCGATCTTTAAAATATTAAAACTCTCGATTGTAATTTCATTGAGAAGTGGAGTTTTCAATGGTTTTTGTAATTTTTAAGGTGGTTTATTTATTGGTTATAGGTGCGGTGTTGTTACGATAACCGTTTCAAAGAGAGGGAGAGGAAGGGGAGGAGGGTTGTTGGCATGAACCGTAAAACCGCAACAGGACATAACCAACCACAATAACATTTAAGTTTTAACACACACACACAAGACTTATTTTCTCTTTTGTTGTTGGTGTTGTTGTTGTTAGTGTTGTTTTTTTTAATGGGAGCGTGCATGCATACGTTGTTGGTGTTGCTGATGTTTGCAATTTGATGAGAGAGAGAAATAAGAACATATTTATTGTGGGAAGTTGTAACTTCCTTCTACTTTTCTCCTCTCCTTCAACTGATCATCTTTTGGATTTCCTATGTAACGGCTTCTCCCTATTCTTTCTAAATTGAAGTTCGGTTTGTCCTATCAAGGCACTTGTTAAAATCTTAGATGTCTTTCAATACTAATTATATATTTTATATATAGAAAAATGAATAAATATTTGTTAAGTTTTATAATAAGTGTTGTCCATTAACATTTTTCGAGAATTTTATGCGTTTTTCATCATAATTAATAAAAGTTACATAATTATAAATGTATAAAAAACTATTATTAAGATATCAACGTTGATATCAAAGATGCGATATTAGTACACCTGTAGAAGTATTGTATCTGAGATATGATATATGTACAAATACGAGATGTGAAATTAATAACATTTATATATATATCATATCTTAAAATACGATATTACTATTAGTATACTAATGCGATATTAATATTATATCTTGAAGATATGATAGTATTTTGGTAATATATTTTGTATAATTTATAATTATATAATTTTTTAAAAGGTCAATAGGCATATATTTTACCCACATTTTCCTTACAACATATATGTAGGGAGATTCTTGTTTAATTCCAATTAGTGAAATTAAATTTTTATGTACAATTATTCTATAATAACAAATAATTATATACACCAGGTGCTTGTGAGTTAAAAAACTGCGTGTAAAACTGAAGTTTGTTTTTTGTTGAGTTAAATCATAAGTTTTGTTACAATAAATAAAGCAATTATGGAAAAAAAAAAAAATCATACGATTTAAGCTTTCGGATTTCAGTTAGGAGTTCTGGTCTTGCTTCTTTTATGTAACTATTTTTCGCCTAAATATTAAAATGTACCTATAGAAAAGTAAAAGTAAAAAATATTTCGAATTAGAAATAGCTATTCTTTTTATTATTAATAATATAGATATTGGATATGAATTTTATTCATATTTCTTTACTAACAGGTATGATTTATTGAATGGAATAAAATAGAAATAAAATTTTAATTTTTATATTATGAAATATAGAAGTAATAACTTTTCTTCTTAGTTTGTTTCAAATCTTGTTGATAGATTTGAAAATATGTTAGAAATGGTTGAAAAATAGCTTCTTCTTTTTTATCTTATATTAGAATTGTAATTCCTTATTTCACAATAATAATGATTCCACAAAGTTACAATTTCATGAACCAAAAGTAAGAATTGTTTTGGAGACAGAGGAATAATCACTCTTCTTTTATCCTTATAAAATCGATTAAACATGCCCTTTGTAAAAATTTCTCATAGGATCTATGGGTCCGATATTACAACTTTTATAGATAAGGAAGTCTTATTGACTAGATTATAAGTTTGATTATTTGAAAATATAATTTAATTTGTGACATCTTATTCATATTTTATAAAATTTTTAAGTCCAAGAGCATGACGTGAAACCTATAAATTTTTTCCTTCTTTTTATTTTATTTTTTTGTTTAAGATAGTATAATAATTTATTGTCAAAATCATGATACTCAAAATTGAGAGGGAATGCAGCTTTTAAATGGAAGCAACAAGGAAGGAAAACATGTTGAATTTCAATAAAATAACACAAAATAATAGCACAATACAATATGCATAAACCGGGAATCAACTTAAATTGGAAATGCGATAAAGATTTAGGTATTTGATAGAGTTAATCTGAATCAGTGGATAATAAGTTAATTAGCTTAGTTAGATTTACATTATATATGCCATATCAAAGATATTTTACGCATCGGGTGCATGATAGCCTAAGAATATTGAGAAATTACCTTGTAGCCTATTACGTATATTTATAGCACACTGATACAGATCTCGAGTAGGTTCCTAGATGGATCGATGGTCCTCCATAGATAAAAGCTCCGGAGATTTTAGAACAAAACTTATCGAATAACATTTATTTCCCATCCTAAGCATAACCGATAATTCATTATATAACAGGTTATATGGTACAGTAGCTGTATTCTATCTACTGTTGACTTGATTATTATACGTGCAATCTTGTTCGGGCTGGATTTGAGTTCAATTGGATTTGGCCCAGGTAAAGGTCAAAATATGGACGAATGCCACGTCATCACTTTGCCTTAGTTGAATTGGATTTTTGGCTGAGTCAGCAGGTAAAAAATGCATAAAACTTTTATTTAATTAGAAACACAATGTAATGAAGAAGCAAAATTATTACTCGGTGTGCCTAAATTTAATATTATTATAATAATAGATGAAGTTAACATGATAAAATCCAGAGGCTTTGCAGAATCATGTCTTTACTCGTTCTGAGAAACAATTTCTTTAGCACCATCTTCCCCATGCTCAAATTATTACTTGGTGTGCCTAAATTTAGCATTATTAGTTTTTTTTTTAAATATATATATATATATATATTTTTCCCGCAAACAATCTGTTAAGATATGTCTAGTGAAGTTTGATTATCTTATCATTATTAATATTTATATAAATTTATCCTTCCTAGTTGGATCCTTTAAATTGATCTTTAATGTCTAGGTTAAATAAGTAGATTCCATATATATTAGGTTAAAAATTTAAAAAGGCTTCACGTATCAAATACTTTCCAAACCATGAAAATCGTGTACTCATAAGTGGACATGGATATGGAACAGGTCTAGCCCATGCCCCAATCACAATATGCCCCAACGAGTCCTAACTCCTAGCTATGAACTTAGCCCGTGGGGACGTGTTCAGACCTACCGTGGACCTAAAGGTTTTATATCGAGTTTCCTATCTTGACTGAAGGAATCGAAACAAAAGTTGCAACATGCTTCCGTGTATTCCTTTTTCATGTCTAATGAAGACTGCAGTAGTATAGGAAGAAAAAAGCAAAAAATAAAAGGAGAAAAAGAAAGAAATAAAGACATCAAACGCTACAAAATTTGCCGTGTAAATGCAATGTAATAATGTGATGTGCAATATCAAATTACATATGAGTCCGCTATGAAAATGAGAAGAATGCATTTATGCATTCATAAAAGACTTAAAATACTCTCTATTTTGTTTTATGCTGTTCTCTATTCTGCTATCGGTTTTGCATTTTATTTTACTTTTAATGCACTTTTTTATTCCTTATTTACACTCTGAAAATTGCTTTAAAATTTACAAAGTAGTTTAGTTTCTTTTTTTTTTTTTAGCTAAACTTTTATATTTTTCACGTACCTGATATTTTAAGAATATGATGAAGACTCATCTAATTCTAACCAAAGAGGATGTTCAGACAAAGATAAGAGAAGGTCTACGACAAAGCAATGAAGGTAAGACAAAGTTATGGTCGATCCTCTACTCAAGTTTGACCACTTTTATATTGAGTCTTCTATATTTTCAAAGGTTTATAAATAGGATTTTTCTTAATACTATTAACCTTTTATGCCATGTTGGACATGTGGTAATGCTTGATTTGTTCAAAAATTAATTTAAAGAAATAATATAATTAATATATATTAATTAACTAAAATAATAAAAACATCTAAAGTTCAAAAAATAATAAATAACCTTAAAATTTAAAATAATAGTTTTTGACTATCCTTTAACCTTCATGTGGCCAAAATGACTACTTGCGATCAAATAGGTCATGATCTTACAAACAAAAGTGGATTGATTTTTTTTTTTTTGTTAAAAAGTGGGTTATTCAACTCGTTTAGAGTAATGAATAGTTATACACAACACTAAGGAGTAGTGTGAGCCTTAAGGTATAGCAATTTAAAATAAAAAATTAAAGAAAACCCAATCTAGTTACATGATCACGATAATTAGGGTTATAAATTTTATATTTAAGTAATTTTTTTGAAAAATTTAAGTGCCTTCAAACTTGTAATCGTGTCAATTATCATCTTCAAATGTTTAACTAAAAACCAAATTTGATCTTCCATAAGCCTCGAAATTCATCAAATTTGTGTTTGAAAATGAGTTTTGAGATATTGATTTAAATAGATTAAACATCTAAGAATACTTCATGATCAACAAAATCTCAAGATCATAAACACAAACCAAAATAAGTATTGTCAAATTTCTGAATCAAAATTTGTTAGTAAAAAGTAGTTTGATCTTCAAAACCAAGTGTAAGTTGTAGAATTGTATTTATGTAAAAATTAGCTAAAATAAATATTTTCCTAAATAATAATTGTTATTATAATTTTTACATATTACTTAATAAATTAAAGTGGAAAATTAAAAAATTATTTAGAGGAATGAATTCGCCTTGTACGTGAACTGAATTGGTTGACCTTCATGCAACCTGTTGAATTGAAATAGTTCGCCTTCGGCTAAAAAATAAATAAATTTTAATTGACTAAAATATATTCCTTAAAATTCTAAATTAATAATCAATTTAATTTGCGCCTAATTAATTGAAATCCAAGAATTAATTTAGGCCTAATATTTTAGAATTATATTAAGTATAAATAATAGGCTTAGGTAACTAGCGAGCCAAAGTTATAAACCTTAAGTTATTGGACTTAATTAATAAACTTAAGACTTTGACTTAATTAATCAAAGCAATTAACCTTAGTTAAACATACCTAACTTTTGATATTATAATTAAATCTAATTAATATTAATTAACTAGTTAGATACAATTATCTCTTACTGCATATGAAACACTTATTGCTTTCAGTCAAATTTTGACTTAGATCATGATCATTGGACTTTTAGGTATGAGTAACATTGTCTATTGCTGGTGTGTTAAGTTAGTAAATGAAAGCTAGACTTAATAAAAACTTGACCTAATAATTACTTATCTTATTTGTGCTTGTCTTCCATGTTAGAGGATGATACCCTTAGACTAGGATTGTGGTTGAAATTGTAATTTATGGGGTAGTGTAGTTGTTAGGTGCTCAAGCTGCCACAAGTGGCTTAGCAAGTAACTGATAGAAGGGAATCACGATTGTTAACTAGTTAATAAAATTGAAGTAAAACATAGTGTTTTTGTTTACAAGTATGGGACTTTGATAAATGTGAACTACGATCCTCAACGATCCATATAGCGGTGAACTCCTTACATGTTTACTTAAGGTTTGTGAGAAGCAAGATCTAGCTATCCCCCATCAACCCCCTAATGGCTTGTTGCATTAGCATTTAGACCCTCCTATTCCCCTATCCTAACCGAGGAATTATGAGATATTCTAATTTTCAAGACATTGAAGTATATTGCTTGTTTACGCTTAAATTAAATCATAATAAACCATGTTTGTTATAGTAGAACTTAAGCATGTTTATGAGTAGCATCGTGTATGTTTATTATCTACTACATTATCGAGTTTGTCACAAGTCACTCCACTATTCTTACTGTTTAAAATGTTGATGTGACTGCTGATATATATATTATACTTTGATTGCTACTTTAGCAATATGGATTGGGATAAGGTTAGATAAAGAGTTCTCAACTTATACATATTTGTTCTTTTACATGTTTAAGATATTGGACTTACTTTGTAGCAGTAGTTGGCTATTTTGGATTGTTGTAAAAGAACTTAGATGCTTATGGATTTTACAATAATACCTTTGTGTGCTTTACAAATAAATATTTTATACAAATATAGCTAATGAACATTTTCAAGAATAAAAACGAGTCAAAGCTAAATAAACTAGTTTAATGACATTGATAGCCTTAAAGTTTCTTACTTAAATTAGATATGAGGTAGGCTTTGATTGCATTTTTAAGTTCCAAGGTATGGCTATTAATTTTCTAACTCTTCCCTACATGCTCAAACACTCAAGTATTATTTAGCATCTTAGTAATGGAATGCGTGCGTTCAAAAGTCTTATATACTAGTATCATCAATCAATTAGCTTCATTTTTCAAAATTCAATGCTTCTATAAAGTAAAATTGAAAGAAGAGGTCATGTTTACATTGTATTAAGGAGGTAAGCAACAATATTAGCCTAAGAATTTCCTTTCACTGCTAGTAATAAAGATAATTTCTCTCTCTCTCTCTCTCTCAAACTTAAATGCCTTAAAGTCAATATACTTGCTTATATAGGTTGAGAATTATGTCTAAACTCTTCATGCAGGATATTACATGAAGCATTCCTTATCCTTCCACACCAATGCTTAGTTTGACCTCTCGAAAATTGATTGTGTTATTCTCAAACCTCAAAAGAGAGGATATTGGACCTATATTCATTTTATCCAACTTTATGGGTATTTTTACTTTTTATTTTTTCATTTTATCAAAATATTAGTAAATTTTGAAACTTTCATGAGTTTACTTGATATTGTTCCTCTTAGGACCAAGATTTGTCCTAAGAGGCTAACTAGAAGAATATGATTTTTTTATACTTTGTGTTAATGTATGTTGTATTGTGAGAACTTCAATGGGAAATGGTAGAAATCTTGCATTTTTCAATGATTTTTTGTTGTGTTTTAGCATTAGTTGAATGTATCAATTTTAATAAAGTATTGTGAGGGAAAAAAAAAACACCAATTTTTCTTAACTTCAAGTGAGTCCTATCTTATGGAAGGCTCTTAACATTGGTGGATTAAAATAAGTACTATTGTATCAACATCAACTTTTTGTAATGGAAGTGCAAAATGTTTGGCAAGCATGCAATAATTCATTTATAAGTGCTATTGATGAGTTCTAAGAAGCTACAAGAAAGTGGAACATGGATGTTTTTGGAATAATAACTAAGGAAAGAAAACATATGTTAGCAATGCTAGCTAGGGTAGAAAAAGCATTGGCTACTAGGCTTAATACTTTTCTGTTGGCACTTAAAAACCATTTAAGGGAATACTGTTTGGAGCTATAATTTAGAGAAGAAATTTTATGGAAAACTAAGTCTATGGTGAATTGGATAAAGGATAGAAAGCGTAACACTAGGTATTATTATTCTTTAGTGATTGCTAAAAGGACAAAAAATTTGAATAATGGATTTAAGGATTTGATGGAAAATTGGATTACGAATGTTGACCAGTTGAAAGCACATATTCAAGGATATTACGAAAAACTCTTCTAGACAGCACATGAACAAAGCTAGCAAATGAATCCTTTGTTAGTTGAATTGAGAGGTAGTTTAACAGATTGTCAAGCTCAAGAATTGCTTAAGCGAATAGATAATAAGGAAATTGAAAACTCTTTAAAAACTATGCATCCATGGAAAGTGCCAAGCAAGGATGGGCTACATGAAATGTTTGATCAAAATTGCCAGGGGATAGTAGGGGATTCAATAAAGACTCTTATTAAATAGATCTTTAAAGATAAAAATGTGCTTACATCTTATACGAATTCATGAACGAATACACAAACCCAATATCATGTGTAACTAATGGATGGGTCTGGGCTATGAGATGACCTGAAAAATAAATGGAAGTCGATAGTTTAGTAATCCCATTCATTAACTCTATAGATATGATGTACTGTAGAACCACACACAGACCTAAACTACTACTTAATATGACACACGAGCATTAGGCCTAAGGTTGCTCACTACAATCCTTGCTAAAGGGATAGAGAAGAGCGGATAGAGAAGAGTTTTCGAAGAGAAAAGACTCAAAGGGTTTTTCATTAATATTGTAAAATCTGTTTAAAACCCTACACAAGTGTTCTATTTTTACAAAGTGGTAAAGTTGCAAATAAAATAACTAAAGGATGCCTTAATGGCATCCCTGTAAATACAAAGAAAACATGAGGAAAATGTAAGAATAATATAAGAAATAGGAAATCCAAATAACATAAGTAAAATAGATATTCGAATGAAATTTTTGAGTGAGGGTTGATGTTTGATTTCGAATAGCTATTGGAGACCTTAGAGCTTTGATCTAGGTAGACTTAAGTATCTAGATGACCTGTCTTGTCTGGGATCGACTAGATATGGTCGTAGCCAACCTAGCATGGCCGTAGCCGACCTTGTATGGCCATGGCCGACCTGACATGGGTGTGGTTAACCTAACATGGCTGAAGCCAACCTTGTATGGCTTAGCCAATCTAACATGGGCGTAGTCCTTATTGTAAACTAATCAACTGAGTTGAATAGAACTAGTCGAGCCGATTTGGAAGGGCGGGACAAACCTGATATAATAGGGTAGGCTTAGCAAAACAAGCCACAACTAGTAAGTTAGAGCAAAACTATTAGAGTAAGGTGAGTCTTCTAATATTAATAAGGTTCATAAGTAGATCTATCCGTGAACCTGATTAGGGTAAAATAGGGTGTACTTAGCATAACAAGATAGACCCAACAGGATAGGGAAAGTTATCCAGCACTGATAGAGCTTATAAACAAGTCATCCATTTACGTAAAGCTCGTGAACAGGCCTCCCATATAGTCTGAAACTAGTTATGTTGTCAGGTCAGTATTTGGAATCTTATTAGCATCCTTATGCTAGACTTTGCTAGTGATCATTCTTAAGTAAGTAGCAGCAAACACCTTATCTCAATACGGGCCAATTAATCTATGTAATGCAATTTATAAGTTGTTCACACAAATTTTGGTTTTATAAATTCAACATTTCTTGGATTAACTAATTTGTCTAACGTATGGTAATTTTATCCCAAATAGAAGGGCAGTTGATCATATCATGTTGATGAGAGAAGTTATGCATAAAGTTAAGAAAAAATGGGTTTTTAATTTTAAAAATAGATCTTGAAAAGGCTTTTGATAAAGTTTGAGTAGAGCTACATTAGATGGGCATTAGGTAGCTTAGGGTTCCCAGTTGAATGGCTGAACATGATTTTTAATTGCATATCAAATGCAACAATTGGAGTGTTAATGAATGAGGCTACTTTAGATTCGTTATCTCCTTATCCATTCATCATAGGAATAGAATTGCTTAGTAGACTCATTAATAAGGAACTAATGATAGGGGTTGGATGCCATTGAAGTTTTAAGGAACTAAAATTTAACTATCCCATTTGCTTTATGCTGATGACATCATACTATTTGCTAAGGCTACCATGGAAATGGTAAGAGAGAGAGAGAGAGAGACTGGACTAAGTAAGTTCTAACAATGGTTAGGTCTTCAAGTCAATCTCAATAATTTAACAATCTTGTTCTCTCCTAATGTGGACAGCAATTCTATAAGTCAAATTAAGGAGTGTTTAAGGTATAAGGAGGTTAATGTGTTAGGAAAATACCTTAGCTACCTACTTGGAAATGAGCTTAGGCCAAAGAAAGCAGACTTTAATTTCATCTTAGATAAACTAAAACATAAGCTAAATGGTTGGAAGGGCTGTATGCATAGTATGGTAGGTAGAATGACATTAGCTAACACTATTTTAAATGCGATATCAATTTATTATACGCAATCTATTAAGCTTCTAAAAAGAGCTAGTTATCAAATTGAACAACTTTAGCTTTATATGGAAGGGAAATCTAGATCATCGTGTAAAGGGATAGATTAATTGGCGTTAAATGGTGAAACCTAAAGAATTAAGAGGGCTAGGGCTGCATGACATGCATGCACAAAATAAGGCATGCTTAATCAAAAGGCTTTATACTTTTCAAGTAGAGACTGCCCCTTGGTCAGTAATATGTCAACAAATATACAAAAAGCAAATAATAGGAGAAACCTTAACAGCTATTAGATCATCATCTCATGTATGGAAATAGTTGGTTGAAGCTTATAGTTGGTTGCATAATTGAATAGTAATAGTCTTAAGAGATGGAGCAATTGCAAATTTTTGGACGGATTGTTGGGGGTAGTCATGGTAAGACAACTGGTTAAAGAGTCTATGACAAGAAATTCATATCACTTGACAGTCGATGAGCTATGGTGTTCAAAATTAAAGTAGAGAGATGATATAGTTGGTTTTAAATTAACAAAAATATCACAAAAGCATATCAAGTTGGTTATGTTATAAGCAAGACAACAAGACATGCTTATCGTTGATCCTAAATTGCACATTAGCCTTTTAATTAAAGAATTGTACATCATGTCAAAGAGATACAAGATTCCGAAAATTGGGGAGTCCAATTGGGTGTGGAAGATTATACTAAGTCTAAAAGTGAAGCTTTTTATTTGGAGAGTATTCAATGAAGGTTTGCTAACAAAAATACAATTGAAATTACTATTTCCAAATTATTCCAACTTATGTCTTAGAGGGTGTGGAAAAAAGGAGGATTCTGATCATGCACTAAGATCCTATCTAGCAATACAGCATATTTAGGATGGCTTACAAATTTGAATTAATACAGAACCTTTGAAACAATTGTCGTTTCATAACTAGCTAACTTAGTTAACCAAGTAAAATAGATCAATGCAAAGATTTACTGAAGTGACGAATGTACTTGTTTTTGCTTTTGCTTTGTGGATCATCTGATACGACAGGAATTTAATATGCAAAAATCAACCATGACCAAGTCAAAATCTATGTTGATATGATATGCATGTGTTGCTGTATATTGTTGACACGAGGCAAGTGCACCTATCAATTTTAATATAGCGGATGTGAGTCCGAGTCGATCCCTCAGAGATTTTGAGTATTAATATTAACTTTAGTTTTATTATCTAACCGGAAAATTATGATAAATTGAATGAATTAAAAATACTGAAATTAACAACTAAACTACTTATGAGACTTAATTACCCAAATTAGAAAGCAATAAACTACTAACGACTTCAAGTATGCAATGATGTATTTAGGAATTATTTCCCTAGTGTTTAACATGTAACCTTTTAAAATATATTCAATTCGGTTTCTATAATTGTTGACCGGAGGGATTCACAATTAAAGCTAATATCTTTCTCAAGCATATTAACCCTAATCCTAAATTATTTACCGGAATCTCTTCACTTAGTAATATAACTTAGAATTGCATTAATGTTTAATGAATTCCCATACAAACAATCAACTTTCCGGAAGAAACATGTATCTTATCTCTAAGTATACATGTAATTCTCTTCAATTATGCTAAGATCTAATTACACATGCAATTTCTCAATCAACATGCATAATATCATATATTGACACTCTAGAATTATCAATCAATAATTAAACGACATAATTGAATCAAGAAAAGATAGAAACTTTATTGAAATTATAATTCAATCCAAGGGTTACATGAAACCCTAGGTTCCATAATCCTAAATACTCGAATTCTAAGCTATCATAACGAATCTAAAAACGAGTTCCATCAAAAATATAAAATAAAGCATGAAAACCCCTCTTGATTTGATGAACAATCTCTCTAATCTTGAAATCGATGTTGTTCTCGCTTCTTGATTGATGTTCTCCTCAAGTCTCCTCTCGTCTCTTGTGTCTCTCCGTTTCTATAATGTCTCCCCCTCTTTTAAACCCTAAGATCCCCTTCTATATGTGTATTACACGGATTTTATTTTCGTCACCAGACACGGCTGTGTCCCCAGGTCGTGTAACTTTCTGCACTAAGGCAAAATTTCTGCACAACTTCAAAACTTCATAACTTCTTCGTTTGAACTCGGAATTGAGTGAAACTTGATTCGTTTTCTTCGTTTTCGAGCCTAGAACGCGTTTAAACCCCGAAATCAACATTTTACTCAATTAAGTATCATTTTCTTTAAAGAAAACAAAAAATGTAAGGGAAATGCTATAAAATCACTATATGAAATATGTTTAAAATCAGAGTTATCAATTGTATACTGCTGGTATATGTTGTTATGTTGATATCAGTCAAGCTAACCAACTATTATTTATTTATTAGTCCAGTTGTCTATATTTAATCGGTCCATTTGTTGTAGTTAGTTAGAGGGACTAAGTTGTATATATATATATGTTAGAACCATATCAAGTTAAGGAGTTTTCATTTTTCGCATACAGTCAATACATGAATTCTTTTTGCTGCAAACTCTGTAGTTGAATTTCATAAGTGTGAGATGTGAGGTTCAATCCTCTAGTAATTCTATATGGTATCGAGCTCCAAGTACCATATACTTATTACTATCTCGTTTGTTTAATTCAAAATACATTCTGGCAAGATGAATGGTTAGATTATCAATCTTCATGTCAATGGTGATAATATTTTGTTAGATCCTTTGCATATTTTAGCTCGAATGGTCTTTTGATGATGATAGGGAATATTATTTTCAATGGCATGAATTTCCTTACTTAGAGTGGTGCAATTAAGCTAAGGCTTGGTGTGAAATTGAAAATAAGATTTATTGAAGGAACAATATAAAAACCTAGAGATGAGTCACCTGATTTTATTAGATGGATTAGGAATAATTATATGGTTTGTTATTGGTTGCTTAACTTTATGAAAAGTGAGATTGCACAAAATTATCTCTATACTATATTTGCACATGAGTTATGGAAAGAGATCTATAGGCAATATAGATAGGGAAACGGTCCTATGATCTATTAAACTCAGTATGAAATTGTAAATCTAAAGGAAGGCAATCAATCTATTAGATCTTAGTATAATAGAATGAAGAGGTTTTGGGACGAGTTATAGGCATAAATGGTTATCCAAGTTGTGAGTGTGGAAGAATTAATTTGTGCACATGTGCTTTAGATGAGCGAATTACAATATATAAGTCTCAAATCAAGCTCATTCAATTTTTGATGGGCCTTAACGAAGCCTTTGAGTTTGTGCGTAGTCAAATCCTTTCCATAGAGCCCTTGCCAATGGTTAACTGGGTGTTCTACTTAGTGCAGTAAGTCAAGAGGTAGAAACTGATAACCTGTTATGGTAATAATGAGAGTGATACAGCTGAATTTATTGTTAACAAAACCAGAAATGCAAGTTTTGATAAAAGGAAACGATGAGGGGTACAAAGTGATAGACTAGTGTGCAAGTATTACCAGAATGAAGGGCATCTAGTAGAGAATTGTTTCCAATTAAATGGATATCTTGATTGTTATAAAGGCAAATAGATTACTAAAAATCAGAATCATATAGTTGCACAAGTTGATACAAACAAAGTTGTCATGATGCCTTATGATAATCATTTGGAAATAATATCTAATGATTCAATTGTTGAGTCTACTTGTTTGATAGGAGGAAATGCATTAGAGCAACAAATGCAACAACTTAATAAAATGTGCAACCAAATGATGAAGGCGTTTAAAGGAAAGATCAGTATTGATGAATATTCTACTATAAATTCTATAGTAAATGTGATTCATTGAATAGGTAATGTTAATTTTAGCTACATGAATAATTCTTTGAGCTCTTCGATAGTTGATAATAGGGCAACTGATCACATAAGTCCTTATAAAACACTACTTACAAACATCACACATCTATCAACACCTATTACAGTCCATTTACTAGACAACAATACTAAATCAATGAGTTTAGTTAGAAAGGTCATTATTACACAACATTTGATATTACATCATGCCTTATACATACCCGATTTTGCTTATAACCAATTGTCAATCCATAAAGCCATTCTTGATAATCATTTAATGGTTACAATTGATCTTTCAAAACTGTAATTTCAAGACTAGAAATCTAAGCTAGTTGTTGATGAAGCTCATCCTTAAAATGGTTTGATATCCTGAAACAAGATGCTACTGAATGTTTGCAAAGCATAGAAACTAGTGTATAACATACTTCTAGTTTTTCTTCTTATAATAAATCCATTCCTTTGAGTCTACTACATGCTTGAATGGATCATTCTTCTATTGATAAACTTAAGTTCTTAGTTCCTTCATGTGACATTAATTATTCTCAGCTGCTATGTGATACTTGTTTGAAGTAAAAAATGCATTGCTTACCATTCAATAAAAAGTACTTCACATCCAACTTCCTTATTTCACTTGCTTCATATTGATGTTTAGGGCCCTTATAGAACTCCTTCTATTTTTGGTGTATCTTTTTTCCTCACCATCGTTAATGATTGCTCAAGGGGAACTTAGACTTATTTGATGAATAACAAGTCTCAAGTTTGTTTTGTTATTCAAAAATTTATTGTCTATGTATCTAATCATTTTTTGGTCACACCTAAGGTCATTAGGATGAATATTGGCATTTAATCCTTATCACATGAATGTTAGAAATTTTTTGACACACTTGGTATTGTTCACTAGCGTACTACAATTTATATACCACTGCAAAATGGTTGTATTGAGAGGAAGCATTGACATATATTGGACATGGCTAAAGCATTGATGATGCATGCCTCTTTGCTTAAGGATTTTTGGGGAGAATGTATCTTGACATCAACATATTTGAATAATAAAATGCCAATGCCTATTCTAAATTGGAAGTCACCACATGAAGTTTTATTTGGAGAAAAGCCTTGTCTTGATCATTTACGTGTTATGGGATGCCTTTACTATGTTGCATGACAACCCAAATCAAGTGATAAAAGGATCTTAGAGGTGTATGTTGTATTTTTCTTGGCTATGCAACTAGTCACAAATCTTATCGAGTTTATGCTCCTAACACTAAAAAGATTTTGTTCAGTAAAGATGTTATATTTTTTGAAGATGTGTTTTCCTTTACTGATAACTTCAGTACCTTATCTAATCATTCTTCATCTCTTGAATCTTTTCATTCTCAATTCTCTTTACCTCATGTTCCCCTTCATTTTGATGCTAATGTCTCTTGTCCTAACAATGCGTTTGTTGATTTTAATGGTTCTTCATCACATACTAATCTTGCTTCATCTATTGACAATAGACTTGAGTCTTCCTTTCCTGAGTCTGTTTCTTCTCTTGATGTTGTACGCATGTCTTCTCGTGCTTCTAAACCTCCACATTGGCTGATAGACTATGTAATCAATATTGTTTACACTTCTACCCAGTCACATTCCTCTTCTTTTCCCTATTCCTTTCCTATTGCACACTTTTCCCATTATCCTTCAGAGTATGTTAGATCTTTGGCCTTTCTATTAGCTACTAAAGAGCCATCGTATTATTCACAGGTTGCTAAACTTAATGATTAGGTTTTAGCAATGAATAAAGAGCTAAAGGCCTTAGAGCTTAATCATACTTGGGAATTAACTACTTTGCCCTAAGAAAAGAAGGCTATCAGATGTAAATGGATTTATAAAATCAAGTACAAACTTGATGGAAGTTTTGAGTGTTATAAAGCTCAGCTTGTGGCAAAGGGTTATAATCAAATAGAAGGAATAGATTATTAAGACACTTTTTCTCTAGTTGCGAGATTAGGGACTATTAAGATTTTGCTTGCAATTGCAACAATTTGAGGATGGCCCTTATTTCAATTAGACATCAATAATGCCTTTATGCATGCTTTCCTTAATGAGGAAATTTATATGCAATCTCCTCAAGGATATACTAAGGCTAAACCTTGCCAGGTTTGTAAGCTTAAGTGATCCCTTTATGGGTTAAAATAGGCCTCTTGCCAATGGAATGTTGAAATTTCCCAATTTTTGTTGAAGCTTGGCTTTTCTCGATCCACAAATGACTATTCTTTGTTTGTAAGGCATGCTCATGATGATTTCATTATCATTTTGTTATATGTTGATGATCTTCTTGTCATAGGAACTAATGTTGTAGCTATACAACAAATTAAATGTTGCCTATATGATGCATTTACAATCAAGGATTTAGGAGAAGCACATTTCTTTTTAGGCTTATAATTGTGTCGTACTGATTAAGGTTTACTTGTTAATCAACACAAGTTTGTTTTTGACATCCTTCAAGATATAGAGATGTCTAGTTGCAAACCTGCTTTTGTTCCTTTGCCAACTAGTCTCAATCTAGTCTCAACTGGTTTCCCTTTACTAGATGATCCTTTGCATTACAAACAATTGGTGGTTCGCTTACTCTATCTCACCCTTACAAGACCAGATTTGGCTTTTGTGGTGCATCACTTAAGTCAGTTTTTGTCCTCTCCATGCTAACATCACATGAATGCAGCAATGCATGTGCTACGATATCTCAAATCTAATACTTCTCTTGGCCTTTTTTTATTCCACTATTTCTAACTTTTCTCTTTCTTGTTTTTGTGATGCAAATTAGGTGGATTCATTGGTTGATTAGAAATCATTTTCTAGTTTCTGTGTGTTGCTTGGTTCTTTCCTTATTTCTCGGAAAACCAAGAAACAAACTACTGTTAGTGCCTCAAGTACCGAAGCTAAGTATCAGAGTGTGAGTTCTACCACTAAAGAGTTGCTTTGGATTAGCTATATTGTACATGATCTTAATGTTGATGCTTAGTTACCAAGTACCCTTCATTATGATAATAAATTTGCCCTTTAGATTGCTACTTACCCCTGTTCTCATAGTCACACGAAACGCATTGCAAGTCTGTCAGGTCAAACTGCGGTTGCTACAATATTTCGAGATGAGAATGGAGCGTGGATAATGAGGCTAGTGAAGACAATGGGTTGCACTGATATTTTATCAGTAGAGTTATGGGCTATTTTTTATGCTTGGCAATATGCCAAGCGCACGAATATGTGTTTTGTTGTGATATCTTCTGACTCTTTGTTGGCTGTTAATCTCCTTCAGAATTTTGCTTATACTAATCACCAATGGAGACTTCATAATTTGTTGATCTTTTGCAGGGACTTAATAACCCAATTTGAGGGGTTTTGACTTGAATATCAGGCCAGGGAATCTAATCAATTAGTGGACTCTCTTGCAAATTTTGGACGCTTTATGGAGGGTTAACAGATGCTAGCTTTTGTTCCTTTGTATCAACTACTGCATATTTTGAAGAAGGACATCAGTCCCTGTGTTAATAATAGGGAGTATGCTGATGAACGATGAATGAAGATGTAAATAGCTGTCCCTTTCGTGTCTTGTGCAGGGGTCAGTGTTATAGGCATTTGTATGCCTGTTCGTTTACCAGGGTGGAGTCATGAATGGGGTAGTGGTCTGTTTCTTCTCGTTTGTCTAGATTTCAAGGATGACAAAATGTGGTACTAAATGCTTCTGGTTATTAATATAATTATCCTTTTTCAATAAAAAAAAAAAAAAAACTACTTTTACTAATAGAGCATCGATTGGTAGAGTAGTTAAGGATGAATAGGGGAAGTGGAATCAATTCATGAAGAAGCTATAAAAGCATGGATATCTCAGTCGTAAAACCATGGAGTATCTACTAAAGGTTGTGCTTATTAAGTTATTATGCCCGCCATTGAAGATTTCAAATATGGAAATTCAAACTAACTCTATTAAGGCGACAAAAACGATATTATCAAAGAATTACTTTTAAGAAAAATTTGCTAACAGTGTTTATATCTTCCGGGAAAAATTAGTTCAATTTGAAGAATGGACTTTTCTCGATAACACTAAGGGCGGCTGATGTTGTGGCCGATTTTTTTCGCAATATGGACTCATTAACTCATCTTCCTTCCATGGTGGTTGAATAATTCTCGTCCTTACGGTGGTTAGCCACGTGTTTGGGGTTTTTGCCAACCGTCTTGTTTTTTTTTTTTGTATTTTTATTATATTATTCTTATTAAATATATTCAATGATATTATATGTACTAAATTAGTTAATTTTAGACCAATCAAAATCTAATGCATGTTCCATAACTGATAGTACTAAATAGCGATAAAACACAAGTATGTAAAGTGACAAGTGATGAAAACATAGGTATGTAAAATGAAACTTGCCATCATTTTTATTGTAATTGAATAAAAAAAAATTAATTACTCTTTCTCTGAAAACAGTGGTAAAACACATATATTGTGCTACATACGTTAATATATAATGAGTTAAGAGAGAAAAAAGCTTTAATATTAAATATAATATATAAACAAATTAAGGGATTAAAACTTCTTGTTTCTTAAAAGGTGGTTTCATTTTTCACTTGTAGTTTCCAATCTTTTTAATCAAAGTTGTTTGTAGTTGAAGATTTGTTTTTTCCCCTTTCTTTCTACCTTTTACATAGTTTGGCTACTGGTCAATTTTTTCATACCAAAATGGGACAAAGAAAAGGATAAATAAATTTGCGTCTTTCTTATAAAATTAAATACCTAGAAAATGTTATTTATGTATTTTATAATTTTTATTTAGTTTTGAAAAAATGCAAATAAAGTTTTTTCTTCCTAAACATTCACCTTGAAAATGAAGGGATTTTACTTTTCAACTCCCAATTCCTCGTTTTATTTTTAAGGTGACACAAGATACACTTTTTATCTAAATATTATATTTGAAATATTTTTTTAAATATTAGATTTGAAATGAATACAGATCAATCAAAGAATAATAAAAAATAAAGATAACACATGATAAAAATAAATAAATAAATAAATAAACACACCAAGAATAATATTTGCCTATTTCCGCACTCAATATTTGATAATCACAAATTGTCATCTCAAAAGAAATCTAAATTCACTCTTCAAATCAACACATTATCTATCATATAATATTCATCAATTCACTATTTAAGCACCTTTTCTTTTGTCACATGAGGCCTGTTTCAGTGGGCACAACATGTCTCGCATGGAAACAAAGTACAGAAGAATACGATAGGAAAAGGAAAGAAAAGAAAATAAACCACATTCATTGATCCAATATAATCAAACATAAAATCAATAATAGAAAGTGATGTTAAATCATTATGGTGGATTTTGATAAGGCAAGAAAAACCTCTGCCTTTTGCTTCTAATGCGGCAACTTGATGCCATTGAAGAACATGCAATTCTACTAAGTACCACTTTAAGTGACTGCCTAATTGTGTTTAAACAAACACTTTCTTCGCCATCCTTAGAGCACAGAACAAGTATGCTTTTGATTCGCCCACCAACACTAGACATATCGGCCCGAACCGTGGTAAGTCTTAGGGATTTTAGAACCCGGTTCAGCTCAGGGAATAGTTCCGGTCTATCGTCACAGCTCACTGAAGCCTTAATGTAGATATTCTGATTGATGGGGTTGCTGTTGCTAGCACTAGTCGTGGGGGTGGCTAGATTTGGAGAAATGTTGTAACATTCGATTGTGACCTCATCTACCTCGGTTGGGATGATTGTGGATTTCCCTACCTCGGATGCTTTTCGCTTCAAATCCTTCACATGGTCTATTACTGTTCCTAGTAGAGCTGCCTTGTCCATCTAAAAACAAATAGAAGAAATTTGCCTAACTTAGATGAAAATAAACACATCATTCCATAAGTAAAACACAATACTGTGTTATGTTCGCTTATATAACAAATAGAAGAAATTTGACTTGTTGCTTTAACATGGGCATTTAAATAGTAAAAATATCAAAAAGAAGAAGAAGTAGAGATTGATTGAAGTAAAAGTCGCAACAAATATGCAGTAGATATAAATAAGATACAAATAAATAAAACACTAAAACAAAGTAGAAATAATTTAATAAAATATTTGTTCTTAATTTTGATATTTATGATCATAGGATATCACAGAGATAAGTGAAGCAGTTGAGATGAATATTCTAACGGATAATGTTTCTACTCCAAATTATCAAGGAAAAAAAAAAAAAAAGAGGGAAAAAAGCCATCTCTATTTTTTCTAAAGAAAATTTAAAACTATGTTTTCTAATGATTTTCAATATCGTAATTCGTCTTAACTATCAAGAATTTGAAAGACATTTTTCGTTAAAAAAAAAAAAAACGTTTACTTAATTTTCGGAAAAATATAACTTAAAACTTGAAGAAGCAGCAGAGCACAATAGAATATATATTGTAGTTCACCAGATTCTCTTCGATAAAATTAAATAAACCCCTTTTCCCATGCCATTCTATGTCAAATGATGACAAAATCTACATATCTATAATATATCCTAAGCAAAAATTGAGCTGTCAACATGCGCCTAGGATTTTTCAAAATATGCATACACATGATACATAATATTAATAATATGTCTCACCATATGTGAGGAGAGAGAGAGAGAGAGAGAGAGTAGACCTTATCTGATTTTGGAATTAATTTTCTAAGAGAAGCAAGCTGTGCATTAATTCTATCTCTTCTTCTTTTTTCAGCTTGGCTATGGCTTTTTGAGACACTTGTGGTCTTATCTTCTTCAATGGTTCCTGACCAAGGTGGAAATTGTAAAGAACCAGAACCACTGTCCTCGGATTGCTGTGTAACACAACATAAGTGGTTGTTCGCCACGACATTGTTTTGCACATATGGGAAGTAATACTCCTCCATGATCCAAAGAGTTGGGGAGAGAGAGAGAGAGATTTTATTATATTTTTTCAAAATCTGAGTTAGAATAGAACTTTTCTTGGCTCTATAATTTATATATCGATACCCACATGTGCAGTTATTTCACAAGGTGCTGTTTGAATAGGACTAATAATAACGTCATCATTGATATTCATTTCATATGGTAATTGGTGTCGTATCCTTTTTTATTTCATCTGCATTTTAGTTGGTTGCAAGGAACGTCTCGTGAGAAAATTATTCCTGTGTTAAATTCAAAATAGGGTTCTATTAACCGGATGTTCTCCAATCTTTTGTTGAATTTCTAAAGAAATTTTGATACTTTTTTAAAATTAATTATACATTTTCAGAAAAAGTATGTACATAAAAAGATAAAAGTTTTTTTTTTATTTGATTTTAAATAAGTGCCTTTAAGGTATTCAATAACATCTTCTTCAAAAACAACTTATTACTCTCTCTCTCTCTCTTTTTCTCAACTTGAAACAACCTGTTACTCTAATATTGGTAATTTAGCTCTAATTTGATTAATCATTTATTAAAATGATATAATAATTAAAAATAAATACCCTATGAAGATTGAACATGATAAACTTAAATTTAAGCCCCCACATAATATTGGAATAAGATGATAAGAGTTTGACTCCTTGCACCATTATTTTTATTCCAATTTCATTTAAGTCAACCATTCAATAAGTTTTAACTAAAGTCCCATGTGTGCCATAAATAATGCTATATAATAAATGAGAATCTCATAATATATGTCCAAATTTAAAATTGAACAAAATTATGGTTTTAAGTGATTTTTTTAACTAATAAATATTAATATTATAACTATTGGATGAGGGACAAACTAAATCTGATTCATTTTATTGATAGATTAATTTCATGCGACTAGACTATAAACATCTTAGTTATGATTTGAGTAATCTATACCTCATTTAAATTGGTGAATGAAAAATTTCCTGCCATCACTTCAAAAATGAATATTTAGATGACTTTAAGAAACAACTAGGCCACAGAGAATCGTGGAGGGTGGAGAAAAGAGATTTGTTTTCTGTAGGGTCATCAAATGTCATGCTATAGAAATGGACAATAATAGTAATGTTTAAAGTTTATTAAATACGGGTTGGTATGTGCACAGTCCTGAAAATGAAATGCATGGTCCCTTCCACTCCCCAAAATTTACCAAATAATGTTGTTAAACTTATGATTTCTGTGGAAATCGCTTTGTTTCTGTTTTTTTGCCTGTTTTCTCCTTAATATATCGTTCTAGTTGTTTATTTAACTATATATTGATCAATACTATGTAAGGAAACAAAATAATGTTATATAAAACTCATGCCCCACCAATCTTGTTTAACTTATTTAGTCATATAAATATATCTTTTTTTTTTCTTTTTTAAACCCTCAAGCTATTTAGAATCCAATTGTATAAGTACTGATCTTTCAACTGAATATATCAAACTTCATTTTCATTCTCCGTACTAAGCAGCAGGTTTAAACTTTGATATATATACACACATATATAAATCCTTTTTATATTCTAATCTTTTCATGAAGCAATCTCTATATAAAGATATACATTTTGGAAGAAAATGACTTAAATGTAGAATGAGACCATGAAGAGGATTTATATTATGAGCTTACTTTTCTTTCCTTTGTTTTTTTTTTTTTTTTTAATTGATGTATGGAAAACCTTTCTCCCGTTGAGATCAAACAAGATTAACCACCGACATAGAATTTAGAGTCGGCAAAATATTACAAGAAAATGGGTCTACTACAGCAATAGGTTGTAATGAATTGCCTTATTATGGCAATTTTTTTTTTTCTCTTTTTTGTTGCAATGAAGTCCTAACTGCAGTTTTTTTTTTTTTCTAATTCTTACAACAAGAGTTTTACTCCATAAATTTTCTGGAGAATCTAGCAATGCATGGTGTCGAAGGGTAGAGGTCCATGAAGTGAACCCTTTGCATCAAACTCATCAATGCAATGATACGTGTTGGGTTTTGTTGCAGGGTCAAAAGAAATTTCTCGTATAAGGTCTGTTAACAACCACTTTAGGAGGGTATTGATTGCTAAACATTCTTCCGCATTTCTTCCTTGTGTTGAAAACAAGTTTTAGTCTCGTTGGAGAGAACCCGACGATCTCCGATTAATGCAAACCAAAAGTTTCAGGAAAAACAACGATATGTTTTGTTCCCTAATCTGAGTTTTCTTATTAGGACATACAGACCAGGCAATTACTACAATTGCTATGTCAATACCTGCACACCCAACAACTGACACATGTACATATGATCTGTCCTCCTTACACATCAGCAAACCAATAATAAAAATACACATTAGCAAACTAATAATAAAAATACAAACGCAAAATACATACCACTCATAATATAAAACACACACATAATATACGACACATCTTAAGTAACTTCTGCAGCATCTTTTTTCCTCTTTCTGCGTGCATAGACACGTGCAAATCGGATAATAGGTTTATTTTAATAATAAATTATATGAATTCATATGTTTTATTAAATAATAATTATGTATAACTATCATGTACACATTCAGTACTCTTTGGCTTCTCATCACTAGAAAGAACAAGAGTTAATAACTAAGGAATTCATGTGAAAGAATTGAAAGACTAAAGGTCAAATCAATATTAGAAATCTTTCAACATGAATTTAGGTGTGCTTCCACACCTTATTTCTTGTATATGATCGTGCCCTAATAGTGCACATGCATTGTTTTTGGGGTATTTAATTTAAGAAATTAAAATTTCTTAATTTCATCAAACACATGCTATAAGGTAGAGTGATAGGTGCAAGGTAAGTCAGATATAAAGTCCTATTTTTATCCTACCTTATAAGTATAAGTTTTCAAACTTTTGAAATCAAAACCTATCTTTTAACACCTTGAACCCACCATGGAACTTATACTAACTTACAAAGTATGGGGCACTTTGTAGAACTCGCAAATTTCTTTCTTTTTTTTTTTTAATCTTCTCACAATTTCAACTTCATGCATTTTTAAAGCAAATTCTTGTTATATTTTTCCTTTTCCATATTAAAAATATTGCTTTTCAAACATTATATGAAATCTGAACGTTGAATGATATCCTTTATTAGCAAAACAATTAAATAGTAAACATATGAATATTATGCATAAAAGAAAAGAAAATACATGTTCTTTGAAATTAATGACAAATATTGTTAGTTGAAGTTTTAAGTTACTATTTTGAGGTTTCAATTATTAATTTTAGGTATATGATTTGTCTTGGATTTGAGCAACTTCTTTTCAACATCAATATATATATATATATATTTTATGATTTTAGTTTTCTTTATTGGAGAAAAACTAGGGTTATTTTTCATTTATTAATATGTATTACACTATTTAATAAATTTTGATGGGTAGATATAGGGTATATAAGAACTTATACCCTATAGGCCTTAATGTACAAATTCTAAGGTAGGTATAATCTATGAAGATGTGATTATTCGTATCTTACCCTATAGGAGTAGATTTTCAAAGATTGCAACTTAAGACCTACTCAATGAGTCCCACACCCACTTATAACCTACTTGGTCCAGTAAGATATAGATAAGTATTTTGTATAATAGGGTTATTCGCTCACCTCTACTATAGGGGAGAGAGGTTTCAACAATATTAATATTCCATGTGTTTTAATAATTGGTGAGTAAGTAGAATAAAATTATAATACATAATACATGGACCTACTATCATTAATGTATGTCTAGATATCATTGATACTTGTTCACTATTCATTAAGAAACGTGATGTGTTTATACTAACGAATCTATTTGATTGGACCTTGCTCTAAAAGGACAATTTCACAAACTTAATTATGATTTGTATTTATACTTCTTGCTACGTGCTACATGCCACATGTTATAGTAAGGCTTTTGTTACAAAAGATACTTCTTACGCTAAGATGTGCCATTTCGAGAAACTTAACTTCAATATTAGCTCTTTGTTGCATTAAGTATTTTGCAACAAATCCATCTTGCCAATATTTTTTTCCTATTGTTTTATGAAGATTTTTCAACATTTACTATCTTACATAATAATTGATAGTGCATTGAAAGAAATAGGAAATATAGTCTTATATAATCCTTATCTTATATCTGGAATACTTACTAACAATCATGTAGACAAATAAGTGGGATTGTACATCCCAAAATATATTTACATTATTGACCAATAGAAAAGAAATTATGTTAACTTAGTGAAGTCTTGATACTCATGGTACGAAAGCACACTAGATAATTCATGATGAGTTTCCATAATGTAAATTAGTGGATTTTCGCTAGGTTATAGGGAACTTGCAAAATAAAAGAGATTAGGCTATAAAGGATATTGGAATAGGGTTTGGCTAAGCTACTACCCCAATGCTTAAGTTAGATATGAGAGAAGGTGTATGTAGTGTGTAAAAATGTAAGGGTTTAGAATCCTTTACTAGCAGTATTGACTTTTTATTTATAGAGGAATTGGTAGAGCTATTCAAGGAATGAGATAAGCATCTCAAGATCTTCTTTTTGACTCCGAATTTTGTAATTAATTAACCTTTAAAGCTTTAGTGAGAACATCAACCACTTAATGTGAAGAAGGAATATATAATGGCTGAATAAAGCTAAAAGCAACATGATCACAGATAAAGTACGCATTTTTGTCAATGTGTTTAGTGCATGCATGCAAGCAAGGATTGTATGCAATCATTAAGGCCAAGCAACTGTAGCAAGAAAAAGGCATAAGAAGTTGAATGGAAAGACCCAAATCTCTAAGAACATAAGAGACCCAAAGCAATTGCTTGGTTGCCGTAGCCAAACAATGATATTCAACTTCAATCGTAGATGTAGAAACCATTAGTTGTTTTTTAGTTTTCCAAGAAACTAAGGCATAACCAAGCATCACATAATAACATGAAATAAATTTTCTATCCTCATTATTAGAATCCCAATTGAAATAAGAAAATCCCTTCAATTCTAAAGTGTTATCAATAGGAAAATAAAGACCTGAAGACAAAGTATCCTTCAAATATTTTAGTAGATGAAATAAAGCATCCAAGTGTAGCTTATGTAGATAAGACAAGAATTGGCTATATGAACAACAAAGGAAATATCTAGTCAAGTGAGATTGGCATACAATAATCACCTTACTAGTTTCCTATACATAATAGAATTAGAAAAGGGAACTCTTGTAGAATTATCTAGCTTGAGTCGTGTCTGCATAGGAAATAAGGCTGGTTTAACTCCTGTCAGACCAACACTGTGCAATATATAAAAAATGAACTTGTGTTGATGTACTAAAATACCTTGAGCTATCCGACACAATTCCAAACCACTAGTACCTTAATAAGTAAACAATGAGTAATCATGAGAATATTGAGAAAATTCCAAAGAAATAAGAAATTTACAAATTTCTAAATTCCATTATTGAGATGTCTATTTGAGTCCATATAGGGACTTTTTCAACTTGCAAACTAGATTTGGTAAGGCCTTAATGTACCCTTCAAGGGGTGTAATATAGATGTCCATGTAAAAAAGCATTATTCACATCTACTTGATACAAAGTCCAAGAAGAAGCTATTGCTCTAACTAACAAAATATGAACTGAATCAAGTTTAGCAACCAAAGGAAAAATATCATTGTAATATTCTCCTTCAACTTAAGTAAAACCCTTTGCAACAAACCTTGCCTTATATCTTTTTATGGTGTCATTTGGTACATATTTAATTTTATAGTCATTTGGATCCTACAGCCTTTTTACCTTTAGGCAAAGTTAGCAACTCCTAAGTCTCATTAGATTCCAGAGCATCTAATTCGTTTTGAATGGCAAGTTGCCACTCTTTACATTTAGATGCTTCTAAGTAATTATTAGGTTCATGAGTAATCAACACCTTAGCAAAAGAAGCCACAAAGTTCATAGGGTAAGTAGCAAAACTGGTCAAATCAAATAAGAGATAAGGATGTGTGTTAATATAATTAGAATAAGGGATTGATCACTAGCATAGCTAGGGCATTATTGCCTTATGCAAGTTGTACAAAATCATTGAGCCATTGTGGTGGCCTCTTTCCCCTACTTGACCTTTGAAGCTGCAACTTTGGCTTATTAGGAACAAAAGAACACTTAAGAACTTGGGAGGAAGACAAATAAGTAAAAGACTGATCACAAGACTTTGTATTTTAATGTGTCAAAGTCTTAACAACTGGAACAGTATGTGTCTGATTAGTAGAAGACTGATTAGCCTGATGAAGGAAGGAGGAGGAATGAGGTTGCTAAAGTATATAATGTAGTATGTCAAACTTAACAAATGGAGTAGTATAATGAAAATGGTCTGAGGGAATAGATGAAGAATAGGTTTCTTTAAATGGAAAAATGTCTTCAAAGAATACAATGTCCCTAGAAATAACAATTTTGCTTCTGATCAAGATCATAGACCCTATATTCTTTTGTCCATATGCATATTCTAAGAAAACACATTTAATGCCCCATAGCTCAAATTTATATTTAGGTCTAAGATGTTGAGCAACAAAACATATATAGCTAGTGACTCTCAAGTCATCATATGTTAATGGATGTCTAAATAATACTTCATAAGGCGACTTCCACCTTAGTCTCTCTATTGGAATTTTGTTAATCAAATAAGTTGCTGCAAGGATGTATTCTCCCCAAAATTTCTTAGGTAAGTAAGCATGAATTCTTAAAGCTCTTACCGTATCCAACAAATGCCTATGTTTCCTCTCAACTTGTCCATTTTGTTGAGGAGTACAAGCCATTGATGAACAACTCCAAGATTACCAAACAATAACTTGCATATATTAGACACAAATTTAGTTCCATTATCTATCATTATAAACATTGGAACTGTTGAAAAATTATTGGATATACAAGAAAGAAACTCATGAAGAATGGTAAGGACTTGACTCTTGTGATGAAGCAAGTATCTCTAAATAGATTTAGTATAATCATTAACAATGGTCAAAAAGTATATAGCCCCTATGATAGAGACACCTCCATATGGCCCCCAAACATCAACATATAAAAGCTCAAATACAAAAGAGGAAGAATGATTACTATGTTCAAAAGGTAAACTATGAAATTCAGCCTTTTGATACACACCATAAACGATGCTTAAAATTGTTATGTTATAAGCTTTTAAATGCTGAAGCTTTGATATATAGTTATGTCCCATCTTAGCATGAAACAAATCAAGAGAAACTGTGGAATTACAAATGTTTACACTAGAGGAAAGAATAGAATTATAAGGAACAGCATCAGCCAATACAACTTGATGATTATTATCTTCTGTATGAAGACCATATGACTACACAATACTCTAGCTGTTGCCACTATTCTCTTACATTTATAGTTCTAAAAAAGACACTCAAGAGATTAAAAATGGTTACAAGCCGGTGATCATGAACCAAATAATAAATTGATAAAAGATTGTGTGTAAATTGAGGAATAAGGTAAACATCGTGTATGAAGAGGGAGAAATGTAGGTAGAAACAACTTCACTCATCATAATATTTTTCCCATTAGGCAACTTTACATTAATGGGTTGTAAAAGATTGGAAATATCATGTATAATGGAAGAAAAGGGGTCATGTGGCTTGTGGCTTCGGTATTAACTATCCATGATACCAAATTATTGCTAAGAGAATTTAAACAAAAGAGAAGAGTATCAATTGTACTTGCAACATGTACATTATTAGCCATGACAGTAGCATCTTATTGTATAACAGTAGCTCCTTGATGTACCTTTCTTTTCATCAACCTAAGCATTTCATGATACATGCTTTGAACTAATTGCTAATCATTTAAACTCAAAGATTGAGAATGCTCTCCCTCATATGTATCCTCTTTTTCATATTCAAATGGTGTGCTCATAACTCTACCACTATTAACACCTTGAAAATTTCCAGATTTCATAGAGTTAACTATTGAATTAGGAGTTGATACAATTGGTAAAACACCCTTTGAAACTAACATTGTTACTCCAACTTTCCCTCTTGTAACTCATTTTCCCTTAAACCAATTAGCTTACCCAATTAGTTGGGAGCAATTCTCTACAGAATGACCATTAGCATTGTAGTGTTTACACACCAATTTGTTATTTCCTCTCTTCTTATCAACTGTACTAACAAAACCTTTATGAAGAATAGTTAAAGCAGAGGCCTTAACATCAGGATTCAAAACAAAAGACACTTGTCTTTGTTTCTCAATTTGTTGTACTAAGTAAAACACCTTATTTACATATGGCATAGGATCCATTAATAGAACTTGGTTGCAAACTCCATCATATATATCCCTAAGTCCCATAAGGAACTACATAAGCCTAGTTTAAAACTCAAGATCCATCAATTTTTCCTTCAATAGGCAAGTACACATACTTATTGTACAACAAACACACTCTGGATACACAAGAAGTTGTTATAGTTTGTCCCAATACTGCTTAAGATTACTATAATAAGCCCCTACAGATTGATTAACTTACTTCAAATTGTAGATATACTATTGTAATTGAAATATCACTGATCCATTAGATACAACACACTACTTAGTAATCTCATCCCAAAGTTGCCTAGCAATTTGTGCATATAGGAATGTCTAAGAATGTTCACTAATCATAAAATTTAGGATCCAACAACGAACTATGTAATTGCATTGCCCTTTGATTAGATCCAAAGAATCATCGCTAAGTTTTGTAATTGTACAATTTATGAAACTAATTTCAATTTAGCACCAAGGCTCATCCTAATTGAACAATTCCAGCCTAAATAGTTATTTCCATTGAATAACAAAGTTCTAATTACCATATTAAAGCTATTGGGGCTAGAGAGATATAATGGATCTGTGATCAAAACATTGATCATAGCAGAATTACTAACACTTATTATCAAACTCATGACTACAAAGAGGAAAATAGCCAAAAGACAGTACCCAATTGCTCCTACGACTCTAATACCATGTGAATTCATAGCTACAGTAGAGTTTATGCAGCAAAGAGACCAGTTTTGTATGAAAAATGAGTTGTTAGGTTAGTTACAAGATTTACAGAAGAGTATTTATATTTAAATTATAGTAGGAATAAAGGAAACAACATAAAGTTGACAAGTGGCCTTGTCACATGAACACACGTGTATGTTCAAAATTGGGCTTGAAAGCCTAGCCATCAAGGAGTAGGTCAGAGAGGAGTGCTTGAATTAGGCTTTTGATGAGGTCAGACTTGAAGTTGGAAACTTGGCATGTATTGTAACGAGGTAGCCCAAACTCTAAGGAGCTTCGCCTAAGCTCCAATGAGGTAGATTTAAGTTTTAAGAGCATAATCTATACTTTAACGAGATCAGCTTGAATTTAAAATATTATGTTTAAAATAACCTATCAATAATAAATTTTTTTGTACTTGTATGATTTTACTACACATGACATTATATATGCAATTGGTGAGGTAAAAACATCATTAAAATCAATGTAAATGATTAGCACATTTAGATTATTTTCCATTTGGTCTACTAGTAAATAATATGGACCAATATAACTTGCTAATCCAAGAAATTATTAAGATTAACGGAAAAAAAATGGAAAGGTAAGCTTTGAACATAAACATCCGATCGTCCAATTTTTATTTTTATTTTTTCCCTTCCTCTCCAGAAATCCAATAATCCTTTTTAATGATTCATCTTTAGTTAGATTGGATTGAATCTAGCCAAAATACTTATGGCTCTTTTTGCATGCTTATCATACTCTCGTTATTGCTTATCTCTCCTTCACTTTTTCGAAACCGTCATCTTTCATTTCTTTGCTTATTATTAGAAAAATTTTCTTAATTATCAGAATGATTAGGCAGCATTTATTTATTTTTCTGGAGCCACTTGAAATGCCGCGCTAAATGAAAATATTGAGTTACATATGAAAGTTTTGATAAGATAGCCGTCATCCATACTTATCCTGTTGTCCTTTCTCCTTTGCTTTTTTAGCATCTAATTTGAGTGACAGTGGACCCAATGAAACTTTAATATTTCATCTTTCTTGGGATTTGAGGACCCTCACAATTTTTCCTTTTTTTCCGCTTTTTAGTGGAGCAGACTACTCAATCTCTAATATAATCTAACGCTGTCGGCAAAACGTGGTTTTTTTTTTTTAATTAATGAGATTGGGAGATTCCAATTCTGATATATTTTAATAAGAGATTAATAGTAAAATTAAAATTATATTACTTTTTTTAATCCGATTTGTAATCTCATTTTAAATCAAACTATTTTAAATCATCAGTCAATTAAACTAAACCACTTAAAAGCAATTTTTATTTCAATACTAACCACTGTTGTTTCCCTTTATTTGGATTCCATTTTGCTATCTTTTTCATGATTATATTTTCATGTATCTTATCCCTATTTGCATTTAGATTGATTTTTTACTTCTCAATCATATTCTATTTGGTATGGGTAAATAACTATATATCAACGGTATAAATACAAAGAGATTTTAGGATTAAAATAATTTAGACTCTATTAACATTAAAGTAAAATAAATAAATTAACTTGTATAAAACCAATCATATGGAATGTAGAGTAGAGACTCTCTTGTAAAAGTTGGAAGCTTTTTTCCTTTTATTCTTTTAAGAAAATAATGTAATTTGGTTTGATTCATCCTGCCTATTCAAAAGAGCTGCCTTAAGAAACCGCAAATTGGACCGTGATATTGAATTCCGTATGGCCACCCCTTCTTACCGATCCTTTATTGGATTTTGCTGACCTACGGAGATTCATCTATACTTTCTACACTCACAGATCACCTGTGAACGAGGGACCGTTCTTAGCAAATATAAACTTATATATCGTGCACAAAATGTTTTAACCTTAACCGAGTCTATCATCGTATACGAAAATCTAATTTTATATCATCCTCTATTAGTATGGAAATCTAAGTGGTTACATGCAATTGCTTCATGGTATTAAACGCAAAAATCTCACGTAAATTGTCTTTTTAAAATTTTCTTTTTTCACCTTCAAAGGTATTGAAAATGCAGGTATGGTGTTTTTCTTTTTTTCCTAAATTCATCACGCACTCCTTTGTTTGTTGTGGCAATATATAATCTTTCATAACTTTGTATAAAGTTGCCTATACGTTAACACTTGACTGAGTTAATCGACAAAAACCTGAAATAAAAGATGAAGCCCAGGAAAACACATAGCTTTTTTAGATTTTATGTTAGTGATTTCGATCATCTGTAATATATTAAAGTATGTGGGACATTTATATTTTTACTTTTCAAATAGAGTAGTTATTTAAGGAAACTATAGAAATAAAACCAGTTAAGAAAAGTTATTTAAGGTAGTCATATGATGCATATACCCACCCTTTCTTGACATAATAAAAAAGAAAAATTGCATTTTCTTAGGAAATCATATATGTAATTATTCCACTTAATTATTTACCATTTTTCCCCTATTTTTAGTTGATTTTGATAGGACTTTAAGTGTGGGTAAGCTGATATGTTTGCTAATTCAACTACACCGTGATACTTAACAGATAAAAGGGAAAAAAGAAAAAAAAAAAAAATTAAAGATTGTTCCATTTCATCAAAGATGGAGAGCCAGTCTTTTTCTTTTTTTCATTTATTCTGGCCTTAATTTTTTTTTCTTTTTTGTGCTAACTATTAAGGATAAAATGTTAGTCATCATATTTTATGAGAATTCCTCCATTTAGCCTTTCTTTTTCTTTAAAAGAAAGTCACCACTTCTCTTTTTACTTTATCAACATGAGCCCCAATCAAGCTTCATTGGTTATTTGAAGTGTAAAATATTTTGTCAAGCAAATTACATTTATGGATCTTGAAAAGTTTTGAAATTATATCAACAGGCTCAATTTTTAAAATTATGTAACATTTCCCAATTGACACGAGAGCCGAAAAAACACAAAGCTCGAAAGGAAAATCAAATTAATTATGGAAATAAAAGGAAAAAAAAATATTTTTTCTTTTCAAATATTGATAAATTTTCTACTAAGAAATCTATCTGTATCCAATACACACGCACGTACGTATTCCCGCACGCGTGTGCGCACACATGGCCATTAGAGGGCCATGTAGAGTCCTGGCACAACAAAACAAGATAGCCCTCAATAATAATACTACTAATCGGTCACTTTGTAGGGCCTTTAAGTCACATTCATACATTGTAGAGAAGCCCCCCCCACACCATATAAGACTCACTTTTATAGATTGATACGACCTTTGATTAGCCACTCACTCATATCCACCTCTATCTCTCAATTATCTTGTGGTGCCTATATGCTTCCGTATCTTCATCCTCTTCCTCCTCTCTAATGCTTAGGGTTCCTCTATTCAACACTCTTGGGCCCCTCGGCGCCCGTGTTAATTGCATGGTTTTCGCATGGCATTTATATATATATATATATATATATATATATAGATGTTGATATAGCGAGACAATGAAAGGAACGAAATTAATATGATATATTGGTGTTGATCATAGTTTCAGAAAATTGAAGGCTATGATTTTGTTCCAAAGATTATTGGTTAAGGAAAACGTGAAGAAGAATTTAGTTATATGTCCATGTCGAGGAGAAAAGCAATGCTGCTAGTCCATTTTCCAGATGGTTAAATTGAATGAGATCCATATTTATTAGTCAATAAGTCGGTCCGTTGGGTGCCAAGGCTAATGAACAACTTAGTCCGCATATTTTCCTAGAATTATGGAGAAAGGGTTGAAGTTTTCATGTCCTAGTCATATTTCCCTTAATCACATACAATATGAAAAAAGGAAAAAGAAAACGGAAGAGACATTACCAATTTCTCCATAAGTGAAAGTAAGCGAGAGACACGTACAAGAATAGAATTTAGGAACAACCAAACTTAATCCTAAAAAGACATCCTAAACAATTCTACTAACTGTATAAACTCCAAAGTACTATGTAAAAGTTTAGGCAAAATAATAAGATAAAAGAATCTAAAACATAGTTAGCTTTTGTTTTTATACTTAAAATCAAGCTTATTTCAAATTAACATTATTTGACATTTAGACTCAAAAGAACAAAAAAAAAAAACTATTATTTCATCCATCTTATTACCATGCATTTTTCTATCTAGACTTTGTGTGCAATACCCAAAATGGGATAAGAATTTGGGTAAATGACAACTATACAAAGACAAAAAAAGAAAAAAAAAAAAAGGCTATTGTTTTAGTGCAGATAAACTTCTTCTAAACTCAAAAATTAGATTTCCCTTATCCATGACAACACGCATTTACTTCCTCAACTGCCACTAGAGCCTCAACCACTGTCTTATGAGTCCTAGCGACTGTTTTGGTTAAGTGCATATTTTCAAAAATAATGGAAAGAAGGAACAGAGAATTTAAACTTAACTAGAGGTAGGCCCATATAATGACCACCAAACAAGGCCAATTGCTCCACCACAGTATACATTGTTCATGATTCGAAACTGAAAATTAGGTACAAGAAACATATGGAGCCACTAGATGCTGAGACTTCTCCCGAATAACGTAACTATGGTTCATGCCGTCTTGAAAAAATTGGCGACTAAAGCAGGGATAACTGTTATCAATAGTTTACGTCTGAGACCGTAAAAATCAGAAAGTTCAGAAAGTATTGAGAAGACAAAACACGAACGATTTTCCATCAGTGAATGGTGGAACTCTTCTTCTCCAACCCTACATAAAAGATGATGTTAACTTCTGTGGGACAGCATAATTTTCACTCTCCAACAAGAACAACTGCAACAACTGATAGGAGAGTCCCTAAAAGAAAACACATCCTCCACTCAAAACAAGGCTTCGGTTACTTAACTTCATACAGGCTTATGATTATTCTTAGTAAAGGGTAATCTTAAACCTGTTTGCACAGATCTACAAAGAGTAAACAAACTTTCACCGTCCCCAGATAGCGTTTCTGATTGCATCCCCTCCAGATCACATATAGCTATGTACGAGAATTAAACCAAAATGTTGGATGCCTATCTAATATCCCTTGTACATGGCAGTATATGATCGGAAGAGACACAAACAATGACACCATTAAAGGACAGAGGAACTTGGTCTGAAAATTGTAATTAAGGGATACAATAAATTTTCTGTATTGATCTCATCATTTGACAAGGATACTCAAGTGTAGTCACCTAAAGCATATAATCTGTATATGGATGTCAAAATAAATTTCTTTACATCATACAGAGTACTTAAGCATTAGACAAGCATTTGCCTAAAATAGAGGCATTTCCTAAGCTCATGTATGCAAAGCTCATGCCTCGCCTTAATACTCGTTAAAGTGGATAGCACCAACTTTCCAAACTAGATAGGTCGTCGCAAACATCACCGTGCTAATAAATACAAATGAAAATACGATGAAGAAAAGATCAACACCACCCGGAAACTGAAATGTGAAGCCCTCCTTTGGCAAGCCTCGCTTGCTGTCATCAAACAAATTAGTAGGAGCTTCGGGAAGTCTAGATCTTTTCTTCCCACGGTCACTTTCTTTGAGTGCATCTAGTAATTTGCTGCCCATGTCAGATTTAGATGGCTTTGTTTCTGTATATCTGCTAAGAACTCGGGCTGCCCTTAGTCTCTCTCTGGCTGTTAATGGAGATCTTTTTGATGTAGACTGTGTAGAAGAGGCTGATCCATCGGAATCCTTAAATGGGTTAGGAGCAGAATTATCAGGAGCAATCTCGGATTGGCTGTTTTTTGCTACTGAGGCTGTAGGATTATCCATTTCAGCCGTTGATTTGTCAGTATTACTGGATCTGTTATCGTTGGAATCAACAGCAACCCAATCTCTATCTGCAGCAGCAAGATGCAAAGCCTGATTTCGCCTGCCTGATCCAGACCACCATGATGCAGATATGAACTGAGTTTCTCTGAGTAATGAAGCTTGAACGTGATATCTAGATCCTCGCACGTTTGTGGCCTGGAACTTCTGTAGAAGAAACCTTCCATTAGTTCTTTAGAAGAACTGCATTGAGCTGAAATAACCATTGCAGTATCTAAAGACATAATTCTTCACACTACAGCAAAAAACAAATAAGTTGCAGGTAGTGATATATCAACCAAGGTTCTTGAAGGATAAGGAAACTGTAGGAGACCTAGATATTGCTAAACCATAGCTGGTCTAATCAGACACACACACACACACACACACATATGTATATATATATATGTATATACAAAAGAAAACCATTACAAATTATTTACCAAACTCAAAACACATTTGAGCTGCCATCAAGGATAAAGAGGACAAAATATTCACATGCAACTAAAAAGATACAGTTGACCCTTGAATTGCATGTGAAATATTCAATTAAGCTCTCCAACACTGTCATATGAAAAATAGGGCAGTAATCAGTTGTTTTTTTTCTAGCAAGAGATAAGACTCGGGTCAAAAGACAGCAACAATTAGAACTATTGTTAGTTGCTCGTGGAATTGGCATAAACTGCTAAAGCTACATGAAGAGATGTGTAAGTGGTTACAATGGGAACTAGGTAATGGAAATAGCATTTCTACCAATCTGCTCCTTAATAGAATCACTTTAAGAGAGGCAGCTGCTTCTAGAGCCCCTCATACAGCCAGACTATGCTCATTGAAGGTAAATCATGGTCCTTTCCTCCAGATGAATTGTAGCAAAAACCTTTAATCCCACCATCCACTTCTCCATCTCCTTAGGTCGGCCATAAACCCATTTGGACTCCCTCAGCTTCGGGGCTACTCTCAAGTAAAAGTGCATTGGATAAAATTAAAACATCTAAACCAAAAATCCCTTGGGAAAAGGTAGTTTGATGCTCTAACACTTGCTTCAGCATGATTCTCTGGTTGGCTTGGCAGGGAAAACTCTACACTCTTGACAAGTTAATGGCCTAGGGCATAATTCAATACTTGTAATGCTACCTGTGCGCATCTCGTGATCACTCTCATTTGTTCTTTGGATGTCAATTCTCAAGTGATGTTTGCTCCAGACTGGGCTCCCCTCCATTTTATGTTTCTTGGCCAGGAGTTATGTCACCTCAAGTTTAGTCCCCAGCATATCTTACATAGTTCTTGTAACTCTCTGCTTTTCATGTTCATCTTTTAGAGTTGCAATGTTATACGCACTTTGCCCTTCATGTACTTGCTAGTCAGCGATAGCTTTTAAGTATTTCCTTGCATCAATATGATTATTGAATTACCCTAAAGAAAAACAAAGAACGCGACAAAGGTGTCAAAGCAGAAGCCTATGAGTCTAAATCCTGCTTATCATTTCACTTTTGAATTAGTTCCATGTGATGGTCCACAGTCACCTAAAGATCAAATCTCCCCATTCTTTGATTGAGGATAATTCTCTCTGTTGAAAACAAGCAATATACTTGTGCCACAGAGATCCAGATTGAAAAGATAGTTTTGTTAATACATTCCTCTCATGAATAGAGAAGATCTTCTCTTAAACAGGAATACCTGGTTTCAACCCACATGCAAGGGGCCGTCATATTTATCAACAAAATAAGTGTGTGTGTGTGTGCATATATATATATATATATATATAGAGAGAGAGAGAGCACAAAACCTACCTAGAAGGTTAAACTTATAGATTGAGGTGGATATGAAGTTTATTCATTCTGAGCATAAAAAATTGGTCAAGAAATAGACATGTGAAATCATAAGAAGAGCATAGAATTTTCTTTAGGGTGTTTATCACAAAGCACAAACACCATGTCCAACGGGGAATTTTCAGGATAAAAAAGCTTTCAATTGCATCAACAAACTAAGTTTCCTAGCTATTATAGAAGGTGACTGCTGCTATTCATCAACTTCAAATTCACTTTTTTCGTGGGATAGAAAAGGGTAGTGCTCAACTTTTTAGTTCTAACTAATAAGACTCGGTCAAAAAAAAAAAAAAAGAAACTAATAAAACTCAGGACTTCCCAATCAATTAATAGACATATCCAAAAGGAAGTACCACTCTCATGTTCTTTTTTCTTATCTCTTGCACTTGCAGATTGAGACCTCAGTGTGGAGGATTTGTCAAAATAATATTGCTGCAATAACAATTCTGTTCTCACTGAATCAACTCTCAACTTTTAGTTACAAAAACAACCATAAAGGGAAAACTCTAAGCTTTCATATTTTCTGGCAGCCATATTACTGATATCCCAAAGATTGACCATACTTATAGTGACAATCTACAATTACAAATAATATAATGAAAAAAAAGCAATCAATTATAAGTCTAGAGCAAGATCACCATACAAAACATGAATCAACTGTCATTTGCTCCAGAGAGGATTTAGCTCAAAATAGAACCACAGAAATAACAGAATGTGGAATCTTAAATCAACTTTACTTGCCACACTATGGTTGTAAACTTGCCCTTTGTCAAATGTTAAATTTGTAATCATTTTTTTTTTTGTATATTTAACTATCTTAAGCAATTTGAAGAGCTTTAATTCCATCATTGTGCACATATGGGTTTCTCCAGGGATGCATGTGACACGCTACCTGTTCAGGATGGACTAAACAGCAAGATTTTTTTTTTTTTTTAAACTATTCTTCTAAACAGGTTCATAAGATGTTTGATTGCATTCACTTTTTTGAAATGTGTATTGTAAATCAACAAGTATCCAAAAGAGTACATTCAACTGCAATCGCTGCAGATAAAGCAAGGGGAGGAATCCCGCTGTCTCCTCCCTTAATTCAAGAATCTTTTCAAATCCTCCTTGAAATTTCAAAAGTTTTCAAAAAGAATTCCTAGGTTTGATAGGTTCTCCCCATCTAATATCTTTCTTCTTACAGTTAAAATCTATTTACACCTCACGCCCTTGGGGAAAAATCACTATGTTCTACCAAACCGTTTTCCTAGGGAAATTCAAGTACCCGACCACTGACAATATCATACAAAAAGTCTGTTAATGAATGTCTTGAGCATGCGAGTTTGCAGAAAGGAGGAGGTTTTCTTTCTTTTTGACCCCTTAACAACTGCATGGTCATGAACTAATTACGTTCCATAGAAAAATTATCTCAGCAACATGATACACGCTTTATGAAAACAAACTCTGTTCTTGGAAATTTCCATTAGCTTAGTGATTATAAATTCATGTGATTAAACATGGCATCTAAATAGCAACAAGAACTTCAAGATGTGGTATATGCAGCACGGCGATGCGCTTCGACAACAGCCAGGCAACAATAATTTAACTTTTAGAAACAACAATTTAACGTGGTAATTGATCAATCTGAGAAGTAAAGATCAATTAATGAAGTCAGAACCCATGAAGCAAAAAGAATAAAGACAAAAAACAGAAGCAACTTCTAAGAGATGAGACTTAAAATATAATACAATACAAATGCATACATCCGTTAACAAGCAGCCAACACTCATTAAAAGCTAAAAGAAGATGCAATTCTATATTTTTCATGGAAGACAACATATTTTACGGAAAAAACAAGTTGATAAAAAGGTGAAAACTTTCTTTCTTGCTACTTCTTAATAAATGCTAATCATCATTTTCCATATATACTATATCCGAAAAGAGAAGAAAGTAGTGTTTTACCTTGGAGTTAAAACCCAGAACTGGGTTTAGGGAAACAGACATGTCTTAGGATCTGGTTCCGTCTCCACCATCAGAGAGGGAGCGTGAGTTTTGTACGTAAGGTGGAGAGTAGCTCTTTGCAAAGAAGAAGATGACAAGTAACATGTACCACTGCCTTTTTCCCGCGCGTGGGTATCACTGATCTTTTAATTTTTTACTGAATTTGATATGCAGGCATATTCCGGAGATATTTTTTAATTTTGGGTTAAAATTATAAATCATACCTAAACTTTAGTTAAATATATAATTTAATATTTATACTTTAAAAAGATTAATTTACTACATAATTATTTTATAGTTATTGTTACAACCTAAACTCTATTAATTCTATTTGTTAAAGTAAATATTAGCACAGACTAAAAATTAATCCATAACCATTAGTGAGTCAAATAACTTACTTTTTTAAGAGGATTGCAATCAATTTTGGTTTAAGCAACCATGGTCAATGGTCACTTAATGAAAGTTCGCACAACTCCCTATAAGTGGCTACTAGCGACCCTCGACTTAAGTTGGTTGAAATATTTAATTCTTGATTCGTTTATATGTCCACATTAATAAATAAACCTAATGGAGTTAGTTCAGATTATAAAAATAACCATATAAACTTTAATTACGTAGTAAGCTAATATTTTTAAAGTACAAATAGTAAATTGCACATATTGAAAAAGTTTAGATCTCATTTCTCCTATTAGCTCTTTAATCTTTTATACATATAAGTGTTCATAATCCACTTCTATTGGATATCTACAAAAGGTTAGTGAACCTCTCGATTTATTTTCATTATCATACATCCACACTAGTATTAGAGTACATATGGTTGTTTCGAAACATATAAATAATTATTAAAAATAAATAATTTTTAATGTGAGTTTTGAGATGCATATAAAAAAATTAAATATATAGTATAATCTAATTTAAATATAAAAGAGTTATTGAATCAAGGTAGATATAACAAATAATTAAAGAGAAAAATATAGACATAAATGGTATGAAAAAATGTGTTTAAAAAAGAAATGTAAGATAATAGTAAAGCATTATAAATTGTTAGTTAAAACAAACTACGATATACAAGGTTTGTATTAGTTAATAGTTGACTTCAATAAAAATCACATAGCTTCTTTTACATATTAAAAAAAAAAAAATTCAAAGCACAATTTCAAAAGGTATTAGGATGTTCAAAGTTCATAATTTACTACTACTATGTCCTTTGAATAATTGGACTATTATTAAAAGCTTTTAAACCTCAAATCCTCTTCATCTAAAGTGTAATGTATTTTCTAAAAATAGTTATTTAATTTAAGTATATATAAACATAAACTAACATGACCACCCTTGTTGGTTACCTCCACCACCTTCTCCTTTTTTCATTTTCTTACACTCCTTTTCTCTTTCACCTTTCTCTTTATCAACCTAATAAGGTGTGGGACTGCATCAATTGCCTCATTGTAGTCGTACCTCCTCATTATTGATGTTGTCTCTTCATCCGTTCTTTCTACCTCCACCTACCTTCCTCACTGTCACCGCCTACATCACTCTTACTACTTCACCATCGTCGATGTCTCATTCTTCATTGGTGTTATCTCTTCATTGCCTCATTGCTATCTCTTCATCTTATTCTAGATTTAATCTCTTTCTATTGTAAACGAAGCTTACTTTTTTTTTTTTGTTTTTGGTTTTAGTTTTTATCATTTACATGGGTAATGATGCTAGGATCACTATCAAATGGTTGTCTAGTGGTCCAGCAATCACATACGATAGTGGACTTATAAGAAAGCCTCTTGTAGAAGTAAGGCGTGTACTCTACTAGTGTAATAGATACTTTTCCAAAGCTACCAATTAGCAGAAAGGTATTATCCCTTCCTATCCTATACATGCCTTACTGTACCAAACATATACCTGGTTAGGACACATGGTAGGCCAGGATTAGCTCGTCCGTGGTTAGTATAGTAAGGCATATGTAATATGGGAGGGGACAACATCTTTCTACTAGTTGGTGGCTTTGGAAAAAGTATCTATTACATCAACATTAGTAGTTGTTAGAGTTAGGGTGGCTAAGCTTTTAGGCCATACTGTAGATTGTCAAATGGCATTTAATGAAGAGAGAGAGAGAGAAAGAAAAACGGTAAAGCAGTTATGGTACTGGGGTCCTTAAGTTATATATCAAGCACTTAGCATGAGCTCGAGGGTTGAGGTGAACACTATAGGTTAGGCTTAGATTTGACTACCTTGAGAACTATGGGTTTCTCAAGGCCTCCAGTCTCGAGGAGTTAGGTACTTGAGGACATGGATAAGAGCTTTTGATGTCTTGAGGAATTAGGGTAGAGGAATGCTTAAGGTAAGCCTGAAAAGACTGGTTGTGGCATTAGGTAGAATGAATTTCTTCAAGCATAGTCTTAATTGCATGCTTGAAGGGACTTAAGTAGGCAGCTGGACTTAGGATGGAGTGGATCCACGAGGAGAGACCTAGTTGGTTGGTTTGCTAAAGAAAGTCAAGCTGTCAGCCTAAAGAAGGGCTCAAGTGACCCGAGCAAGTGAAGGCACTTAAGCCTTAGCCTTTAGAGCTTGGCCTCAAAAGGCTTATCAATACTTGCCCCCCCACTCTCCTTAATATCAAGGCGACAAGGAGAGTAGTATATTCCTAGCTTGGAGGTTGAGGTTCGAGCTACAATAGGTTGGTCCCAAGGAGGTAAACGATGAATTTAGGTTGAAAGTGACACTGTTGAGTACTTGCTCGTACAACATGATGGTTGATTTAAATGACATGACTCTTAGGATGCTTAAGGCTCATTAATGGCACTTTGGGCAGTATGTACGGATTTAGAGGCATAAGTGGCATCTACATTGACAATCTGCGTGACAAGTGAATCTAGGTTATTCAGTGTTGATTAATGACATGTAGACGATTGTGGTCGAATGGTGGGAAATGACAATCCGTGTGCCTTTTCTCCCTTTATATAAAAGCCTTTGAGGGTGGCCCATTTCTTCACTTTTCATTTCACCCTAAGCGAAAACTTTGCCAAATTTTCCAAATCTTTCTCAAGCACTAACCACCAAAAACTTCACTTCATTTCTTAAAGCGAGCATCGAGAATGGCTGACTAAAGGAATGTTGCCTTCTAATGTAATGACTCATCAGAGTCTATCTCTTCTATGGTAGATGATACCTATAGGGAGATCATATCCAACCTTACTGTCTTCTGAAGAACGGCGACGATGGCAAGCAACAATGGTGAAATGTGATTGTAGGAGATGAAGAGGATGGCTATTGAGGAGAGGCTATAAGATAGTACACCCCCGATAACATAGAGAAGGATCTAATGGAGAGTTGCTCTCGAAGAGTGCAAAAGAGCATACCGTAGACAATGTACTATATAAGCACAACGAAGAAGCTTAAAGCAAGGTGTATGTGGAAGTAAGGGATAATGTAACAGGCTAGGAGGTGGAGAGGCTTGGGAAGGAGAGAAGGCGTGCGACCTCAGGAGCCCGAGGGTGTTTTGCTTGTATTAGACGCTGATTGAGCTAAGGTTAGGATTACCCTTCTCGGAGTTTCAACTTGAGGTTTTCAATTATTTTAGGGTATGCCTAAGGTCCTTACACCCAAACACTTGGCTGTAGTTAATCGGGTTAAAAGCCATTTTCATCTACCACCTATAAAGGTTGATTGCTCAATTGTTAAACACTTCTTCCAATTGAGTCAAGCTATTAAGATTTGGTGTACTGCTCGAGTTGGGGTAGTCATGTTGGGTTCTTCCATAACCTGAAGTCTAAGATAGAAGGGTGGAAGAATAGGTTCATTCGGATCCGATCAAATGTTAAATTGCCCTTTGCCATTGAGTGGACCAAAATGATAAGGATGTCTACAGTGGATTTTATAGGTCCCAAGGACACGATGAGAGGAATGAGATCTTTGACATGGCTTATTGGCTCAGGGTTAGGTTCCACATTGGCAACATGATAAGCCATTATGTCCACAACAAAATGTTGTTTGGTTGGAAGACAAGTTTCGGCTAGTTGTATAACTAAGGAGGGTGGTCGAGAGTTTGCCATTATACATCGTCATTGTAAGGAAACCTCAAGGCAACTCGTCCTCAGCTTGTTTGAGCTTTTATTTTTATTGTATTGTTTTTGTTACTAACTATTTGTTATATATTTGCAACTCTTGCAATCTATGGGGATGACTTCAAATGTACCTTGGGGAAGGCTTTATGAGAAGACAAAGAAAGGGAAGAAGAAGGCTCGGACGTAAGAGGCCTCAACTATCAACCGGGATGATCAAGATGCTCCTTTAAGGAAGAGGAATGGGAAGGATAATGCTAGCTCCTTGAAGAGGAGGAAGAGTGATAAGTGGCACTAAGGGCAAACAAGGGTAATCGTATTAAGGTGAGTCCAAGCTTGTAGAATGCTTAAAATGAAAGGTGAGAAATGCACATAAACAATGAAGTAAATAAGCAAAAACCCATGAACGATTCCAAGGATATGACATACCAAGGATACTCCGTAGACCCATAGAACTAACTCAATATGACACATGAACAGCTCAGTAAGGTCACTCACCACCTGGTTATACTTAAGGGTTATGATAAGAGTAGGGAAAGAAGTAAGTCTAATAGCTCATAAGGAGAGGTATGTATTCAATATATGGATTCTGATTGTTATAATTGCATATTACAAGGGTATTTATACCTAAAATGTTAGGGTAACTTGCCTAAAATGGAAAAGACAAAAGAGTATTATCTAAAAGAAGTAATGTATAAGAAGTAATAAAGGGTACAAATGAAAAATCAAAGAAATGAATGATTGGTGCAACAAATCCTTTCACGTGGGGGTTAGACATGCAGTGGTCAATCATGAGGGTGCTCTTACAGAAACAGACAAAGTTGTACAGTTAAGCTGAAGGTTGTTGAGCAGAGGTACTAAGCAAACCTAGTGGTTCTTCTGAGGAGATGTTGGCTTGAATGCGTTCCGGGGTTCTTAGCACAAGTGTTGTTGAACTAATGGTCGGTACAAGTAGAGCAAAGCAAATAGCAGGGCTAGACGAGCAGTCAAGGGAATATGAATTAGGTTGGCACATAATGGTTGATAGAATTAAAACAGCTTGACTCAATGTGTGAAGTTGTTTGGCAGTGAAGATCAACTCAACCTTGGTTAGAGTTGGTTGGAATGAGAGAATTCACTTCATTAATCCTTTAAGCCTTCGAGCTCTAGTCAATGATCTAGTTATCTAATGATATGAAGACCTATCAAATTATATTAAGATGGATATAAGTCCGAATGTCGATCCCTCAAAGACCTCCGATACTAGTATTAACCTTAGCTCTATTATTTAACCAAACAAATTCAATTCAAGAACTCAATTCTTTAAATTAAAACTGCAACAACTAATTAATTTACTAATTAATCAAGAGCTAAACAAGAAAGCAAAATATTAAAGATTAAATTCAAGACTCAACAACATATTTAGATTATGATTCCTTAGATCTACACATGCAACTTTCCTTAAAGATAATTTAATTTAATCTTTAATTTTTCTAGATCAAGAGAACTCTCTTTTAAAGTTAATAACTTTCTCAAGTTTATTAGCCCTAATCTTTAGATTACCTAATAGAATATCTTCCCCATAGTATAATCTAATATCACATTAATGTATAATGAATTCTCTTAAAAATAATATTAAAGAAAATATTATTGATCTAGAAAAATCTTGCGATTTATCTTTAAAATTGCACAAACTCTCATCAACTATGCTAGGTCTAATTATACAAGAAATCTCTCGATCTTCTTGTACAATATCACATTTAAATTAATAACTTGCAAAATTATTAATTTGAAACATGCAAGCACACATAATTGATTCAAAAAGAATAAAGATCTTCATTAGATCTAAATAAAACCAATCGTCACATGCGAGATCTAGGTTCCGCGAGATCTAGTATCAAAGATCTATTCTCTGCTCATTATAAAGTAACAATCTAAAATCAAAGAATAGAGAAAAATAGATGACAGAATCATGAAATCTAAAAAAATTTGAATCTTAAAGTCTTCTTTAGTACTATTAGTTTGAAAAACTATCAAAAAGTCGTACTCAAAGTTCTCTTGTGAAAACTCTAAAAAGGCTTTACATAGACATAAAAAAATATGATCACTACAAAACACACGACCATGTCCTTTGGTTGTGTACTTGGCTGTGATCGACTCTTTTCTTTTCTTTTTTTCCTTATATCTGGAAACGACATGACCAGGGATACGACCATATCCTTAGGTTGTGTCATTGGCTATGGTTAATGAGAATATGGTCCAAAATCACCTAGAAACGACACAACCATGTTGTTTAATTGTATTGATTTTCAAACCTTCATAACTTACTCATTTTAGCTGTAATTTGAGTGAAACTTATTTTTATCTTCTCATTTTCTCACGTAAATCATTTCAAAACCTAAAAAATAAAATTTTACTCAATTAAGTATCATTATCTAAAAATAAAATCAAATTTCAAGAGAAAATCATGAAAATTTACCAAATAAAATATATTTAATTTAGAGCTTATCATTTTATTCCCATCATAGAGCAAGAAAGGTCTAGAGATGCCTTGTTTTGCCAAGGAGGTTGATGTTATGCCTGCAGGGATCCCTCAAGTGATCATTACGGCATAAGCTCCTAAAGGGGGCTTAAGGAGATCTGTCCTGTAGTTGTGGGTAGCTTAGGCGAATTAATGCCCAAGCTTCTTATTCGTTGACAAGCCTCTAAATAATGGGGTAAAGAATGGGCAGCAGCAACAGCAGGCACGAAGCTTGGAGGAGACCTAGCAAAATCGTGAGGTTAAGGTAGTTAAGGTTGATGATGAGCCTTAATACTCTCTTGGACATCATTAGGGGAAAGAGCCGACATCGATGCCTATGAATTTAGATCTTATCAAGCTCTTACCCCGAGATCGTGTTAACGGTGATGAATAAGCAATAAGAGATCATGGTGATCTGTTAGTGTGCCTCCTCGCACAGTCGTGAAAACCTCCGACTGGTATGTCACCTTGTTTTTTGCTATCTTTTTTTTCCTTGAAGTGTTGAAAAGTGCTCATAGCTAATCCTTGTGCTTTTGTTGTAGTTAGTCTATAAGAGGACTGCCCAACTAAAGGGTAAGGTCAAGAAGCTCTAGAGGAGGTCGAGGGTAAGAAGAAGAAGATCGACAACTTGATCTCGACCTATGACTACATCTTAGAGGAGAGCTAGAAGGTTCTCGATGAAGCAACTCATGTGAAAGTTGCTGCTAAAGCCGCAAGGAAGAGTGTAGAGGAGTCCAAGGCTATGGTAGATGCTCGTGAATGTGAGCTAGTTGAGGTGATGAAGGAGGAAAAGGCAAGCAGGAAGGAAGCTTAAGGTAGGTTCAAGGCTCGGGAATCTAAGCTTAGTGATGGTCATAACTTAACACTAAAGGCCATATAGAGGATCTTTTAGGAGATCATTGTGAAGCCTAACTTTAAGGAGGTAATTGCTGTGGAGTCTTATTTTGTTTTCCTTAATTTAACTTATATTAAGCACAACTTACTCAATATAAATTACTTGACATTAAATTAAGGAAACACGTTTTTTTTAAAAAATATTATTTTGAAAAAAATTAGAGTTGCCAATTAGTTCTACTGGTAAAAAGCCGAAAACCCTAATTTCGACACTAATTTGTGGATTTTCTTAAAAAAAATAATTTTAGAAAATTAATCAGAAAAACAAAATTTAAGAGCTAACTTATTAAGACTAAGTCACTGTGTAAAGATAAAAAAAATTAATAGGCTTTATTTTTATAATTTTTCTAAAACACTAAGCTATATATAAATATGTAAAATATAAATAAAATGAATTTTTTATTGCAAATTTTCAAGAAAAAAGAAAAGAATATTATTTTTTATACGGTTGCCTTAAAAGTGCTTACGTATCTACTAATCAGGATTAAACCAATGTAGTTCATTTTTTATAAAATCTTTAGTGGGTAGATTTTTTTATTTTTGAAAATTAAGCCAAATTTACATTTATTTAACCATTTATTATTTTTAAAAAAAGCCTAAAAAAATATAATTTCACCAATTTATTTAAAAAAAAAAACCTAACTAACTAAATATTTTTGAAAACTTTGGTGAAGATTTATTTATTTTATTTTAAGAAAATCATTACATTTCAAAAAAATATCTTCCTAAATTGTACATGCTATAAGACTTACAATCAGTTACTCAGAGTTTAATTCATAGAATTTAGAGTGATCGGCTAAAGGATCCGATCGAGCCTAAATTATAAAGTAAAGTTATAAATATTAATAAAAATGATCCTGTAAATCTGAATTTAAGAAAATAAGTAATAAAATAAAAGAATATAAAATTTTCAAAATTTAAGTATATTACTCGTTATTTATCGAAAATGCATAAAATGTATTCCGATAACTAACGAATCATTAGAGATAAATTATATGTATACTAAAAATTATAAAATGACCTAAATAATATTTATAAATATTTATTTGTACTATATATAAATTTACATGTAGGTAAAAATACACGTAATTACTTAAAATACGCAAAATGTGCTAAAATAATGCTAAATAATTAGAGAAAAATTATAATTAATTAAGAAAAAATAAAGAAAAATAAGAAAAAAATACGGAATGATCCAGATTTAGATTGTGGCAACTAGGGAAAAGAATAAAAAATTTAGCCAATTAAATTAGAATAACAAAAAAGGCAAATTGGAAGAAGATAAGGTAATTATCTAATCAAATTAATGCATAATAATTTCTCAAGACCTCTATAAATACCCTAAATTTTTCAAAAGCTCATTTTGGATATCTAGAATTGTAGAAAATTAGAGAGAGGTGAAATTGAGAGGAAATTAAGGCTTTACAAAAAATTACAAGAAAACTGTACAGTTGAGATTTTTATGGATAACCTAGACTCGACGAGCACCTAAGAGTGGACGGCCATCACCACCACACGGTGGTGGTAGCACCTAGACTGGCCGATAAGGCCATGGTGACCGGAGCTACTCATACAAGTGAGTCCGATTTCTAACCCGATTTTGTTTAATTTTGTAAAAATATTAAATATTCTTAAAAAATTATGAAATTTGGTATTCTAAGGTTTTTAAGTATGTAGATTTAGGAAAAAATTTTATTTTGATGATTTTGTATTTAAAAATATACCTTCCTTAAGAAACTATGCAAACTTGAGCTTTGTTTATATTAGAAATAAATGATCTTAGTAGTGTAGTTTTGAGCTCAAAATTTTTGTATATACTACTTAAGGGTTATAGAACAATGCTATGGAGCCTATTTTCAAAAATTAATTTTTTAAATTTTTAGATAATTTTTAGGCCTTAAAATGATACATAAAATGGGTAATTTAGGGATTATTTAAGTAACTAAATGAGTAATTACTGATTTGATGCATAATTATATGTTTTAGAATGTTGAAATCTGATGGAGTATGCTATTTGTAGCATTTGGAGTGTTAGATGTAATTATTAGAATATTACGTAGTAAATATGTAATAGGTAAAAATAATAAATTTTAAGTTAATTTGGTAATTTAGGATAAATGGGTTCAAAATTTGATTTGGGATGAATTTAGATATTTGAAATGTTATTTGATGTTGGGAGATGATATTTGAAGTGATGGAAATGTTAAATGCATACATTATGTACACATTAGGTGATAATGTGTAATATGTAAGTATGAGAAATTAATAATTAGGAAAATATTAGTTAGAATTGATATTATGATAATAATAGGAATATATAATAAATCTGATAGGAAACTTAAATTAAGGTAATTATATGAAAAATGTAAGATTTTCTCATAACAGAGATGAATTCGGTAATTAAATTAGGACTCGAGTGTATCGTACAGACTAGAACACTAGTTAGAGACTAAAAATGACATTTAGGATATTCGAAAATAATGCGATTAATTTTACATTATGGGTCGGAATGATTTCTTAGGGTATACATATAAATCTTTAACCAAAAACTGAGTTAACAACCTAATTTAAAAATCGATGCGAAAACTGAAATGGAACTTAACATGATTCAAGACGAATTGTAAAAGACTTAAAAGCCTAGATAATTAAGTGTATTAAACCCTAAACAAAAGATAACAATAAACGTTATAGGATAAAACCAACTTATAATAGTTATATGAAAAACTAAAACTACGTTTATATTATAGGGATGATCAGCGATGGCCTGAGCAAATTGGATTTCGAGTGAGTGAATAAGGAGTCTAGGTAAGTTTGGATTAATACGTTGCTGTATTTTGGAAGCTTGAGATTATACTTAGTTGTACTTCTTAGATGGTTAGTTGTGTGCATGTGCTTGATTATGAGTGATGTTATGATTTTGTTGTTGTTTTAGCTTGTATTGTATGAAATGATTGATCACCCTAAACTGGATTTAACACATATATGACTTGTAACCATAATCGGACCTGCATAGAAACCCATTAGGGGAAACCTAGGATTCTCCAACCAAATACTAACCCTTTCAAAAGGGATAGTGCTGGATAGCATAATGGGTTCCTTCTTCATCCTTAGTTGAACTAAGTGACGGGTAAGGAGGTCACGGTAAGGGTAAAGTCAATGGTTCGAAGGTAGTCGCGGGAGGAGCGGTGTCTCCATTGCACAACCTGGGTTTGATCGTAAGCCGTTGCATTAACAGCAACTTCTTAACCCGGATTAGAGCGGGTGCAATTTCTCTAATCTCATGATGGGCTGGACAACGTCATACAATGCCATTTGCATGTTCATGCATTGCATCTAACTAAATCGAGTGATAACCTTGTTTGTGTTGGTGGTATAGTTTTAAGTCTTCCGTCCTAACTTATTGAGCTGTAGTTGCTCACATTCCTATAAACGTCATTACAAATGGTAGCTAAAAAGCGATTTACAACTACCTCGAAGTTAGTAATTGTTGAATCCTGAGGAGTAAGGAAAAATATTTGAAAAACAAACATATATTTTTAAGGTCTAAACTCTTATTTTAGAATTTTTCATTTTTGAATAATGTATTAACTAGGAAATAGATTATGGTGAAATGTTATAAATGTTAATTGTAATAACTGAATTCTACTGTATATATATATATATATATATTTTCTTACTTTTTTAGGTAAATGACTTATTTAAATTATGAACTGTTTACTTCAAAACGAGTTAGTCGTGGATGCCTTATGTAGATTAGGTCTAGGATAGAGGTTGTAAAGCCAATTTCTATACGGTAGGATTATTACAACTTTGCCATTTTGGGGTGTGATACATGTAAGATATACGAAGATATGTATCTTCTCTAAAGATATGGATCTCGAAGAAAAGATATGTAACTTTTTCTATAAAAAAAAATGTAATTTTATTAAAAATGAAATTTATCAAAAACTCAAATTATCTAAAAATGATGATTATTAAAAATATTTAAAAAATGCACTAAAGGAAACAAATTAGTGAAAATAATTAAATTAACTAAATAAATGAAATAAATAATTAAATAAAATAATAATTTTTATTATCTAAATTATTTGAGTTATGCATGATCAACGTATTCGTGTTGACCGTATTGCGATTGTGTGGACTACGTTTGTGTGCTTGATACGGAATTGCTCATACACATCACAGTGAATCACGTGTGTGCAATGTGTATCATGTATGGCATGTTAGTAGTGATTGTGATCGTGGGAGCTTGTATAAAATTTGGTGGTCGTGCAAACGTGTATGACATGTGACTTGTGGCCAAGTACTGTGTGTTTCGGTGTATCGACGTGTGAGAGAGTGTGTGCATGATAGTGAATTGCCGATTACATATTTAGTGTTGGTGAGAGAGTGAAGTGTGTGTTGTAGAGAGAGTTGTAAGCGAGTAATGAGGCATGTCAATGTGTGTTTGGCAATATAGAGTATGCTAGTGTATGTGTTTGATTAGACGATCAGTAGAGTGGCATGTATACTAGTGGAGTTAGGATGTGGACATGTGCTGTGGTGTCAAGACGTGGACACTTGTTGTGGTGTGTAGAGATTGAGTTATTGTGTTCATGTCATATGTGTTTCGTCGTGCAAGCGGTATTAAGTGAGGGAGAGAGTTGTGCTTGGTGTGTGTAGTGTGGCAAGGGACCTATTAGTCGGGTATAGCAATGTGTTGTGGTTGAGTAATGTACATGGGTAGTAAATTGTAGAATTGGGGTTGATCGTATGTTGTGATTGAGGGGAGTATAATGGCTGTTGATAGATATGTATGGATTTCATGCAACGTATAGATGTTTTTGTGACCGTGGGGGGTGTGTAATTGTAAAAACATTTTAAACTTTACTGTTGACTCACTATTTATAAGCTACATAATCGAATCTTCGTATCTTTTTAGATATAAATTTGATCTCAACAAACTCTAGATACGAAAGATATAATAACGACTCTCAAATCGGAAGATACGATTTAGATTTTTTGAAGATTCGACCTAGTTTCTAAAAACCTTATTTTAATTTGAGCTTTTTATTTTTTGAGCTAGACTGAGTCCAACTTGATTTTGCTCAATAACTTACTTAATAAATCCTCAGTCTATTCTAGACCAATATAAATTAGATAAAAATCCACTTTATATCATACTAGACTAAAATATTTTAATGAAGCCCAATCCTTCAACAATTTAGAATTTACTAAATTGGACACATACCAGTCGAATTGAATTCGACTCTAAACAACTCGACTCGAATTTGACTTGACTCGATACGACTTGATATTTTTATTTTTATTATTTTTTCAATTTTTTTTTTATATTTTATATTTTTTTACTTTATTTTTATTTTTTTGGCTTAATAAAACTACTAAAATAAAATGGCAAAAATGAGGTGTTTACAACTACCTCTCTTTATAATGAAGTTCATTTAGAACTTCGCTACAAAAATAAAAGAGATACTTATTTTTGTCAAACCCTACTTTCAATTGATAGAATGAGGATTACTAACTTAAATAGTCAACCAAGCTGTATTTCATCTTGAAAAAAATATACCGACTTGAAAGGTCGATGTAAAAAATAGACAGTCCATCTTGAAAGGCAAAGCAAAGGAGTGGGGGAAACCCATCTTAAAAGGACGGGGCAAAGGAATAGGAAACCTATCTTGAAAGGACGTGGTAAAAAAGCTAGGGCACAAATCTTAAAAGGATAGGGCTAAAGATTTACGATGATTAGGAAACTCATCTTAAAAGGATGAGGAAAAAAGGAGCCTGTCTTAAAAGAACAACGTAAAAGGTTAGGGGGCCTATCTTAAAAGGATAGGGCAAAAGATTTAGGGTGCTTATTTTGAAAGGATAGGGCAAAAGATTAGTAGGCCTATTTTCGAAGGATAAGATAAAAGACTTAAGGTGCCTATTTTAGAAGGATAGGGCAAAAGATTTAAGATGCCTATCTTGGGAGGATAGGGTAAAAAACAGGAGGCTTGTCTTGAAAAGATAAGGCAAAGGGAGCTTATCTTGAAGGATAGGGCAAAAACCACTAACGGTTAATGATTTAAATAGGATAGATCTCTTCGAGATTTTAAAAAATATTTTAATTCTCCTAAATATCACTTTTAAGGACTTTTAGGATCATTTTTCCTAGGAATGAAGAATTTACATATAGCAACCAATCGACATACCTCATGTTGACTCCCGATATTTACTCATTTAATTAGCAGAATATCACTAAAGTATTGTGCTTGCTTCTTCTTTTTCTTCTTCTTCTTTTTTGTTGGAATAAGATCTTCTTCATGATTGAAAACTTTTACTAATGGGTCTTATATCTGTACCATGCTTATGTCTTGATTCTGTTTTTGTCATCACAAGATCTCAATTTCCACCTCTCCATAATTCCTAAAAAAAATAAATCTCTTTTCGAAAAAACTAGATTAAATCATTAAGAACATTTGATTTCAATTTATTTGGTGACTCAACTTTATTGGTAAGTGTTTGGTGTTTAATTGTATGAGGATAAGAAACATGATATATGAGGATTTATTGGTAAAGTGTTTGTCAGTTGATGACCGTCTAAATTCGAGAACATTCATAGATATCAACTTTACTCGTAACCAATGAAAAATTAACCACAAACAATTCTCAAGAAAAATTGGAATCTTTATTGAAATCAGTTTTCATAGATAATATAATTTAACAGCATTTGAATTCACAAGTCCCCTTAATTTCGGGCTATCTATTTCTATTAATACTAATGCACCTCTTGATGATACCCTTTTTACCACATAAGGGCTTTCATAATTTAGAGCAAACTTGCCCCTAGGGTCTTTTACATTCAACAATACTTTTTTCAACACCAAATCTCCTTCCTTGAAGTACTTCAGGCGCATTTTCTTGTTAAAGGCTCGGATCATCCTCTATTAGTAACACTGACCATGACATATCGCTATAAGCCTCCTCTCATCTAGGACATTCAAATGTTCCATTTGTTTCTTCACCCACTTCGCTTCATCAAGTTGAATTTCTGCCAACACTCGAAATAAAGGTATTTCTACTTCCACCGGTAACACTGCTTCAGTTCCATATACCAATGAATAAGGTGTTGCACCTATAGAGGTCCTAATTGAGGTTCTATAAGCCATAAGAGTAAAAGGAAGCATCTCATGCCAGTCTCTATAAGTGATTGCCATCTTCTCAATGATTCTCTTGATATTCTTATTAGTGGCTTCAACTGTGCCATTGATCTAAGGTCAATATGGAGTCGAGTTTCTATTATTGATCTTGAATTGGTTGTATCCTTCTGCCATCAACTTATTGTTCAGATTCAACCAGTTGCTCGTAATAATAGACTTGAGTGCACTATATCTTGCAATGATGTCTCTTTTCAAAAATTTGACTACTACTCCTTTGGTTACTGTAACATACAACACTGCTTCTACCCACTTGGTAAAGTAGTGGATCACGATTAGAATGGATTTGTGCTCATTTGATGTCGTTAGCGAAATTGGACCGATTATATCCATCCCCTACGTTAAGAAAGGCCAAGGAGCCATCAACACATGTAATTCTTAGGGAAGAGCATTGATTTTATTAATGTATACCTGACACAAATGATAATGCCTTATGTACTTGATACAATCTGATTCCATCATCATCCAAAGATAACCCATCCTCATGATTTTCCTAGCCAACATGTATCCATTCATGTGAGGACCACAGATTCCTTCACGCACTTCTTTCATTAATTTCCTGACTTCTTCTTCATTTACACATCTTAACAACGTTGTATTAGGTGATATTTTGTACAATGATGCTCCACTTAATAGAAAATGAGCAGCCAATCTCCTTAAGGCTTTTTTATTGTTTCTATCAGCTTCATCAGGAAACTTACTAGTTTAAAGTAACTTTTTGATATCATAATACCAAGGCTTCTTTTGTTCCTTCTCTTCAATGGCCAAACAAAAAGCCGGCCTTTCCTTTACCTTAATCTTCAAGGGCTGAATTTCTATCCCCTCTGTGACTTTCACCATTGATACTAATGTGGTGAGTGCATTGGAAAATTGATTATGGATTATTGGAATGTAAGTGAATGAAATTTCTTAGAATCTTTCAATCAACTTACTTAAATGCTCATGATAAGAAATCAACTTCTCGTCTTTCATCTTATATTCTCCCAGGATTTAGAGAATTATAAGAGAAGAATCCTTATATACTTCAAGCCTTTGTATTCTCATGTCTAGAGCCATTTTAAGCCCCAAAATCCAAGGCTCATATTTTGCTATGTTGTTCATACATTGAAATGCTAACCTCACTGTCATAGGGAAATGGTTACCTTCAGCCAGTACCATTAGTGCTCTTATCCCACATTTAAACACATTAGTTGCTTTATCAAAATACATTCTCCATTCCGATTTCTCACCACTTATTTCATTTGCCACCATCACATTTTCATCAGGAAACTAGGCTTCTAAACCATCATCTTCATCTTCTAATAGGTATTTTGTTAATTAATCGACCACCTCCTGTCCTTTGACTAAAATTTGACTTACGTACTTGATATCAAACTCAGATAGTAGCATCTGCCACTTTGATATTCTCTCGGTCAATGCTAGCTTTTCAGCTAAATATCTCAACGAGTCATGTTTTGCCAATAACTCTACGAGTAATAGAGAGTATACTGCTTGAGCATGTGCATCACCCATACTAAGGCACAACATGTTCTTTCCACTTCCGAGTATTTTTGTTCGCCTTCTATGAACTTTTTGCTTAAGTAATATATAAAATTCTCCTTTTTGCCCCAACATACATCCCATTGATTTAGGAAGGATCGTTAAGTAGAGAATTAATGGCCTTTACGATATGACTAGTACTAGAGGATTCATGAGATACTTCTTAATTTCAGTAAATGCTTGCTTACATTCTTTGTCCCATTTTATTGGTGCATTCTTTCTCAAGAGTTTGAATAATGGCTTGCATTTATTCGTTAGTTGTGATATAAACTGAGCAATGTAATTTAACCTCCCCAATAGTCCCTGTACTTCTTTTACAGTCTTCGGTGCAGGCATGTTTACGATTGCCTTGACTTTGTCTGGATCCACTTCGATTCCTTTTCTACTAACTACAAAACCCAACAATTTGCTTAAGGTTACTCCAAAGATGCGCTTTTCTGGATTTAGCTTCAGTTTAAACTTTCTCAACTACTCAAACAACTTACATAAAACATCAACATGATTCTCATTCTTCTTGGATTTAGCAATCATATTGTCCACATAAACTTCAATTTCCTAATGCATCATGTCATGAAACAAGGCAACCATAGCATGTTGATAAGTTGCCCTAGTGTTCTTCAACTAGAAAGGCATCATGCAATAAAAAAATGTTCCCCAAGTGGTAACAAATGTGGTTTTGATTTTATCTTCCTCTGCTACCTTGATTTGATTATATCCTGAGAAATCATCCATGAATGAGAAAAGATGATTTCTAGCCGTATTGTCCACCAATACGTCAACATATGGTAAAGGGAAGTTATTCTTAGGTGTCGCCTGGTTTAAATCATGAAAGTCCATACATACTCTAACTTTCCCATTTTTCTTCAGCACTTACACAACATTGGCTACCCATTCAAGATAATCCGACACTTCTATAAACCTAACTTCTAGTAATTTCTTCAATTCTTCTTTTATTTTAAGAAGTATATCTAGCCTAAACCGCCTAAGCTTTTGCCTTTTAGGTTTAATATCTTCTCTTGTCGGCAACTTGTGAACTATGATTGACAAATCTAAATTGGGCATGTCCTCATAAGACCAGTTGAATATGTCCAAGTGTTCTGATAACAAACATGACAACTCCTACTTCTGATCATTTGCTAAACTATCCCTAATTTTCAAGTTTCATGGATTCTCTTCTATCCCCAAATTAATCATAACTATTGGTTCATTAATAATCTCTCTCTCTTGTTCAAATTGATGCCAACTCTTTAGTATTCCGCTTAGAGTCTCAATATCATCTCCAACGTCTGACTTAACAAAGCCAAAGGTGATATTGGTACTTTCATCATTTACAAGCGTAAGATATCCATTATGTCCATCATTTTTATCGAATCTGAAGAATAAAGGAAAAGGTGAAAGCATAACAAATAAATAATAAAGAAGAATTGATAGAAAGAAAAGAACTAATTTTATTGAATGAATTTCAAATTGTTTGAAAGAAAAGGGCCTAGCTAATCAGACTAATTATTGAAATCGAATGCTCTTAGTTGATCTAATACTACTTTTCTAAAGAGACCTATTAACAGGAATGGAAAACCAGTTGCACAAGGAAATTGGGATGCCAATATCTTTCTTTTCGTTCGAATTGATGCTACATTGATGAGCCAAAGCCTTAGATAAATTGGCCACTTCGGGTTCTTGAATATAAGTTGGTACTCGGAATGTCTGACGAATGTTTGGAAAATCCATATGAGCATAGTACAGCTAATCTCCCCTCTTCCCTTTGGTTTTGGCCTTCATTTCTTGGATTGCTGCTTCAGTGGGCTCATATCCAAGCCTAAACATTCCAATTTGTTGCTTAAGCTGTTCTGAGCGACCCCGTGCCCTTTAGCTTGACACTTCAATCATTCTGACCTCATAAAAAATCTGCAATCTTAGTTCCTCCAATTCTGCACTCCTAATATACGGAATAACCGTCTCTTTGTAAATCTCGTAGTCTTGCTCCCTAATCATAGTGACTAACTACTCATCGACTATGAATTTTACCTTCTAATGTGGACTAGATGGAATTGCCCTTGTTGAGTAAATCCATGGCCTTCCTAATAGAAGATTAAAAGTACACAATATATCCAGGACTTGAAATGGAATAGTGAATATCTGTAGATTGATTTCAACCTGCAACCCAGTTTCTCCTAGTATCTCCTTCTTTGATCCGTCAAAAGCCCTTATTGAAATCGAGTTGGGCTTTATCTCAATTGAATGTACTCCAAGCAAATTTAGTATCACCAATAGACATACATTCAGTGAAGACCTATTATCTATCAGTACTTGAGCAACCACTTTCTTTACACACTTGACCACTATGAAAAGGGGCTTTATGTGTTGGTCTCCTTCTACACCTAACTCATCCGATGAAAATGAAATCTGATCCATTGCAAGTATTGAATTAACCACCAATCTCAGCTTTTTAGTAGAAATCCCTTCAAATACTTTGACATCTTTTAGAATTTTGATTGAGCTTCTCGGTAAGTATCTAATGACAATAGTGAGCCCATTAGGGAAATTTAGGCTAGTATCTTGGCTAACTGATCCATAATCTTATACTCACTAGCTTTTATTATCTTTTTGCCAATATTCTAATCTTTCTCATCCATATGAGAGGGGTATAGCTGATGTAATTAGCAAAATTTTGCTTGTAACTCTCTCAACATTCTCTCCTCGAGAAGGATGGCTTATCTTCTTCTAGGCCAAGGTGATCCTTAACTAAGAGCTTTTGTAGTGACTGTCAGTCTCGAACTTGGCCTTGATTTCATCCTCCTGGGTAACATACTTTTTTTACCATCCTCCTAAACTCATCGAAAATCTTGGGACGGTTGAGGGAAATGGCTTTGAAGAACTTATTGGAGTGGTCGACTCCATTGATGATGGCCTAGAGTGTAACCCTTGTGTTAAGCTTCAACACCTAAAGCTTGGCTTAGTTAAAGCACTCTAAAAAGGTCTTAAGCATCTCATTAGGCTTTTCCTTGACATTATAAAGGTTTGAGGAGTCCCTACACGATACATTGTTGTTGAGAAAGCGCTGCTGGATCCTAATCGTTGTCGAGCCTAGTTTTTTCCCTCATAGGTTTTTTTTAATAAATTAAGCTTCTTTAAACCGACCAATATTAAACCATATTCTTTTAATATTGACCTTTAACTAAGGTTTAAAGAAAACCATTTTTTTTTTTAACTTTGAAAACGTTTTGGAGTCGCTACTTGACCGGAGTTTGGAAAAAAAGTTAAGTTATAACCAATTGGATGGATTGATTATAACTTAGCTACTGATTTTTCAATAAAACCGATTTTTTTTGTTAAAACGATTTTTGAAAACCAAAGATTTAGATTTGGGGACTAATTTTTTTAAACCCTAAATGGGTACTACTTTTAGTCTTTTCGAATTTAAATTTACCTTTCAATATACCCTTACAATAATGTTTATTTATAAGAGATAACTAAAATTATACCTATTTACAAAAAAACAAGAATTTAAAGAATTATCTACTAAAGGGGAAAAATGGATTTCTTTTTCATATTTTAAGTCACTTTATATATACGGGTGCCTACGTATCTACTATTTGGGATTAGACTTCCGTAGTTTGTTTAATAAAAACTTTAATGGGTTGTTAATTTTAATTCTTGAAAAAGATGGGGTTTACATTTTTATCCATTTGGATTTATTTAAGAAAATCTCTAAAAAGTCCTAAATTGGGAGTTTTATTTTTGGAAAATCTTAAAAGGGCCTAATTTAGAAAATGGTTAGTTTATTTTTTGTTCTATTATTATTCTATTGGAAAATTGATTTTTTAAGTGATAAAATTTATTTATTCATTCATTCATTTATTTATTTTCTATTTTATTATTATTTTGACTAAAAAATAAATAAGATGAAACTAATCTTTTTTTTCTTTTTCTTTTTTTTTCTTCTTCCCTTTTTCTTTTTCTTACTTCTTTTTCTTTTTCCTTTTTTCAGTCTTTCTCTTTTTCTTTTCTTTTTTCTTTACATTTACATTTACAATAAATAATAATAATTATTATTATTATAAAAAAAAGGAATTGAAACAAGAAAAGGCCCGACCATGAGGAAATGTGCGCAGGTCGGATCTGGGTTAGAGCGGTCGGTCGAATTAGGTCAGCTAAAGCTCCACGGGTTAGGTTGGATGAAGAAGATGAAGAAGCAGCTACCATGGCTTGCTATGGTGATATCTAGACCTCCAAACAAGCGAGAAACATCAGTTTCTTTTATTGAGGAATATGGGTGTAAGATTGACACCTCGACCAATGGCGACCGTTTGGAGGTAGTGCAAGGTGGTGCGTAGTTAGAGATGACTACGGATTAAAGTAAGGTAGGAGTCATTTCCTAAGTTTTTAAGATCAAGGAATTCTTTGGTGGAGTTATTTTTCCATAAGAAGTGGTTCAAGTGGTGTTTTGTGAAGGTTAGTTGTAGGTGACGAATTTGGAATTAGTGGTTCATTAGTTGCAAGCCGGGAGATGGTTGTTAGGGAAAAATCAATGAATGGGTTAGGGGTTTTGGGGGGTACTGATAGTCATGGTGTAGTTTATTTGCTTCAACAACCATCGAAAGTGGTGGATTTTAGAGAGAGAAATCAGGTTGAAACTCTAGAGAGAGAAAATGACGTTAAAGCTCGAATGGGTGTGATTCAACTATTTCTTGATGGTAAAAATAAGTTCACAAGTCCCTTTTTATACTTGTTGATGCTCAATTTTTTTGGGGAAAGTCCAAAAGGATATTAATTCAAGAATTTAAGATAAATGAGTCTTTGATGAAATTGATTCAAAATCGATGCAATTTGGATGGAAAAATGGTTAAAAGGTGTTCCCCATGGCCTGCTCTTTCCTAAAAACTCAATATGGAGCTTTAAAAACCAATGATAGGGCAAGAGTTAATCTTGATTTATTTGAAGTGAAATTCGTGCCTTAAAGGTTTTTTTTCAATTTTCAAATCCTTTTTTGACGCTCTAAATGATTGTACATGGACACGATTTGGGCATGTATTAAAAGTACTCCATGTCTTCTTTTGATTCCCATATTCAATTTGATAAAATCTTGTCGTAAAGTGTGTTTAATTAGGTTCAAAAGAGCATGGTTCACACTGGTTTTTTCTTTTCTTTTCTTTTTTTCTTGCTCAAGCTTAAAGGAAGGACTACAATGGCATCCTTATTAGTATTGGCCAATAGAGGGCCAACACATGGCAATCAGAAAAAAAAAAAAGGGAAGTTGCACATGGGTGCACATGCAAGATTCAAACCTGGGTCTTCTGCTGTACGTGGATGCTCCTTTGCCAGCTAGGCTAGCTTTAATCCTTTGTAAGTGCTACATGGAATAAATTATAGCAAATATAGATGGCCTGGATCAAATTTAAAATTACAAATCCAAATTTGGTTCAAGCCAAATCAAACCCCTTATTGACCAGTTCCCAACAAATTAAAAACATCAATATTAGGACCCAAAACTCTATTATGCATATATTCAAAATGAACATGACTTAAGAGATTTTTGAGTCTTAGTTTGTATTTTATCCAATTAAATTAAGATTAATTCATTTATAAAATAATCAATTTAAATCCAACCAAGGCCTTATTTGAGACCATGATTAGCTTAAATTGACTATCTTTTTATGAAAAAAAAAATTAACTTAGATTTTTTTATCAAAATATTAGGTATTTTTTTCTTAAAAAAAAATCCAATATTTTCAAATATAGCTTAGAGATCGATCAAATCGCATATGCATAATTGACTTTTAAGTACACTTAGATCCTAAAACCTTAAATAACTCACTAAAAAGGACCAAGTGACCCTTATTTTCTAAATGCTACATCTTCTTTCTCTTTTCTTTTTCTTTTCATTTTTCAATAAATTTTCTATTTTGTTGAATTTTTCTTAATTTTCTCATTTTTTGGCTTTTTCTAAATTTTCTATTTTTTTTTGTATTTTTCTAAAATTCTTTTTTTTTTTTATTTTCCTTAATTTTCTTTTTTTTTTGTATTTTTCCTAATTTAGGACCCTTTAACCTATTTTAAAAGTTTTGAAAAAAGTGGGGGAGGTGAAAAATAAGGTATCTAGAATCGTAAGCTCATTAAAAGACTTAATCAAGCTGTCTTGCAATGTGTTGAAACATAACAATGTTGCCTTCATCAATGTACTTGGGAATACCTTGCACATTATGATCTTGAAGAAGTTGTGCAGGCTCATCATAGTATGGAAAATGCACCAAATGGTCATTAGGGTCACTTCAGCTATCGTATGTGTTGAAGTATAGGAGCTTGACACCTTGCGAAAGCATATTCTCTAAGATGATCAATGGAAAGGGGCCCTTGTTCCTACTTGGGCTCAATAGCTAAGCTGAGCACTTGGCTCACTTCTACTTATGCGTACTAAAAGAGTGACAGATATTCTCTTTAAACTCTTAGATGTTCATCTCCTCAGGTTGCTTCCTCAAGTTGCTTTTAGGAGCGACCTAAGGAGAGTTCCCTTTGTACCTTATTGGTGCCTAACTAGTCACTTAGCATGTGCAAACTTACCGCAATTGATGTTCAATAAATCATAAAGGTGCTTAGAAGGGTAACAATCAGGTTGAACATGCTCGCATGGGTATATAAGGTTCGCAGGAGGTGTAGGAGAGCGCCTACTCAACCTGTTAGACGAATTGATGGAAGGGTGCTCATGGTGAACCTAAACCTTTCCTCAAGCCTTTTACAAGGTCACAACTTCTCTTTTTAAGGCAACATTTTGTTCTTAAGTTTTCCAGTTTACCTCTATGATTTAATGAAACATTACCTTAAGTTAGTTAGACTTTAAAGGTTACCTAGTCAGTAGTGGTGGTGGTGTTGGTAAGCAACCACCATCACTATGGTAGGATGCTTTAGGGTTTTTGTTTTTACTCTTAGCCATGTAGAAGGTTAGCAAAAACGATGGGAGCCAAATGGTGATATTGAAATCACTATCAAGTGGTCGTCTGGTGGTCTAACAATCTTGTGTGGTGGTCAACCTACCCCTCCCCTACCCCTTACCTATAACAATGCTAATGGGGGCTTACCCATGCTTAAATTAGCAAGTATAAGGGAAAAAAGAGAAAGAGAGAGTGTTTAGAGTGTAATAAACAAGTGTAAGGAGAGCTTAGAGCTCGATCCTTGTACTTGCGACTCTATGACTACTTTATAGGACATAGACCTTACCTGCTTGGGATACATGGGCCAAGATTTACTTATACATGGTTAATGCAATGAGGCATGGCACAATATGGGAAGGGGACAACACCTTTCTAATAGTTAATGGCTCTAGAAAAGGTATCTTTCACATTAGCATAAGCAGCCGTCACGGCTAGGTCGACTAGGCATCTAAACCTTATTGTGGACTATTAGGCAATATTTAATGAAGAGAGATGAAGAGAGAGAATCAGCAGAGCAGTCATAGCGTTAGGGTCCTTAGGTCGTATGTCGAGCACCTAGCATGAGTTTGGGGGCTAAGTCGATATTGTAGGCTAAGCTTGGATTTGATTGCCTAAAGGACTATGGGGTCCTCAAGTCTCAAGGAGTCAAGCACCTAAGGACATAGGCAGGAGCATCTAAGATCCTGAGTAGATCGAGGTGGAGGAGTGCTCAAGGTAGGCCCGAATAAGTTGGTCCTGGTCTTAGCCCTGGGTAAACCAAGTAATGAATTCCAGTCTAAATGGTATGCTCGAAGGACCTGAGTAGGTAGTGGATTAGGTTAGATTAGATCTACAAAGATAATCGAGCCAGTTAGTTTGCTTAAGAAGGCTTAGTTATCAGCCTGGAGATCTACTTAGATGACCCGAGTAGGTGAAAGCACTTAGACTTAGACCTTTAGAGCTTAGGCCTAAAAAGGCTTATCAACATTAGATGTGTTCTTCAATTAGTGGATCCTCTTTCATTTGCATTTAGAGAATTTTCTTTGTAAAAGCATAATTTCAACCCAAGGTGTTAAAGAGATGTGTCCATAATGAGTTGGTTCTCTATAGTCCATTTTTTGTTTTGGTTGTTGATCACCTATTGTACGATATTTGTCTAATGTGAGTAAAGTTCTTCTAGTAAAAAAAGAAAAAAAGAATCCAAATTAACATATAAAGGAACCCATTTATAATAAATGTAAGATCACATACCACAATGTTGATAGAACTGTTCCTAGATAGTTGGAAAAATTATAATTTAAGACCATGTTTTCCTCCTTTGCTAACACTTAAAACTATATATATATATATATATATACACACACAAATATATTTATATTTATATTTATATATGACAAAATTGGTAAATTAAAAGATATAGAAGTTTACAAAAATTGAGAACGTAGTGCAATAAATGGCATTATATTTGATGTAATTCAATTAACATATGTAATATTGTTATGAGAAAATTGGAAGATAAATTATGCAGAGTTTGAAGCTAATAATTCAAAAATCACAAATAAAGAAGTTGTATGAAGACAATCAAGTATAAAAGAAAAATTGAAAGCAGGTATACAACAAAAAGACACTTGAATTCTAAGGTTCCAATAGAAAATGTAGGAAACTAAAATTTTCTCCTCCTCTTCATTTAACTTTCCATCTACAAACTTAATTTCAAAGAAAATTAACCTATGTTTTCTTCTTTATCTAATGATACAAACAAAAAAATGAAGGGAAATGAAGAATACCAAAAAAGAAAGTTAAATAAAGAAAAAAAAAATGTTTTTTCACAATTGTGAATTTATTAGTATAATTTATGCAATTCTCAACTTACATTAACCGTATGGCAAAAAAAATATATACTTACATTAACCAATGAAGACATATGGAAAGATGGAAAAAATGAAAGAAATCTACAAATAGCTGGTCCAGCAAGTGCCATTTGATGATCACATCATTGAATTTGTTAACATCACCCTGTTCTATATTTTGTCATTACCCTTACTCACAGCACCACATTATGGTCATTTACTATTAGTAATAGTTGGTTTGGTAGGTGCCATCTATCTAGAAGAGGGAATATGTGCTCTATAAGAGTTATTGCTTCTTTGAGCTCGACCTCAAGAGCCTATTGAAGTGATTCATCAAGTTTGTCAATCCATTGTAACTCAACAACACTGGAAATTTCAAGCTTAAGCCTAATCATAAAGATAACAAAACAAAAAGATTTCATTGAGCTATTACAAGTAAATGCTTCTAACTCAAGTAACAACGAGAAAATGAACATGACAAAGGAAAAATTATAGCATCGTCATTATGCATTTCAACAAACCACTATCATTCATTCATACATTATTGATACCCACATCAACCCAGCACCATTATTAACACCTCTCTAACAAACATCATTACTAGAAATGCCTAAAACATAACCTGTTTAAACACCAAAACCATCCCAAAAACAACTAAAAACTACCAAAATACACCACCATGCAACTTCACAAGCCTATAATCCATCGCTACACTAGCTTTAACCCATACTTAAACAACCTATACAATAACTTGTACCTCTATCATAATGAATCCAAGCCAACATTAACAAAAAGATCCATATTACCACCTCCACTCCCATACGATGCCACCAGTAAACACTGGACACCAACTTATTCTGACATTCAACAAGCCCTTATTTTCTCTACCATCTTCACTCCCATTAACCTTAAGCATCATCAATAGATTACTATTAAACTTAGCAACATGCCCTTTCATATATTCATTCATCTTACCACTAATCTATCAAATTATAACCATTATAACCTTCAATATACACATATAATCAATCATAACTAGAAAACTTAATGGGAATCAAGTACTAGCTAGGTTATCACTTAAGCATAAATCAGAGCGCTAAGTAATCTAGTTCATAAGGTTCTCACTAGATTAATGACATTTGATAACAAGTATTTCAAGACAAATTTACACTTTAAAATCTTAGTTCTGGAGGCTAGGTGTTAATAGTAAGATTGATGTCACTAGCTTAGCAATAAGTAGTCAACTATGATAGGATTTGCAGCTTTTGTTCAAACAAGAGTTTTGTAGTATCCAAATGGTAGGCTACAACAAGGAGTTCACTTCCTAGTTCCAAACACTTGGATGTTATATGCGCTTAATCCACTAAACCATTTATATTTCTTGCCATTCGATTGGTAGGTTTATTACCTTTGGACACCATTAATGTAGTACATCCATCTGAATAGTAGTACTAAAGCCATTTGGACACTAGTTTGCAAACAATATTTTTTTTTTTTATTACTTGTTTATCGTTCTAAATACGTATTACTTGAAACTTTTAAGGCAATTTGTTGAGCTTGATTTTTTCCAATTTTTATTATTTTTCTTAACCTAATTAGCATTAAACCACAACCCATTTAATACTAACTCTTGACTAGGAGTTAAGAAAAACTTGGTTTTTAAACGAGTTTTTTAAAAAATTTAGAGTCACCACCCAATCAAAGTCGAGAAAAAGTTTATATTAAAACCAATTGGGTAAATTGATTTTAATCTAAATATTGAGTTACATAAAAAACCAATTTAAGAAGAAAAAAAGAAAGGTTTTTGAAAACCAAAGATTTGAGTCCAAGGGCTAACTTTTTTAAACCCTTAATGAGTACTACTTTTAACTTTCCAAATTTATATTTACTTTTCAATATACCCTTAAAAAAAATTATCTATCTACATGCAAATAAGCAAATAAAATTGAATCCACAAAAAGAAAAAGACAAATTGAACAAATATTTACAAAAAAATGGAAAAGGAAAAATTTTCATATTTTAAGTCGTCTCGTATTTGTGTATGAGTGTCTACATACCTGCTATTCGGAATTAGATTTCGGTAGATCGTTTCAAGAAAATGTAAGTAAGTTGGTTGATTTTAAATTTGGAAAGTAGCTGAGTTTATGTCTCTTAGCCATTTGATTTTATTTAAGAAAAACACCTAAGACAAAAGGGTCCTAATTTGGTGATTTTATTTTTTGGGAAAATTCTACAATATCCTAATTTTTTTAAAAAGTTCCATTAATTTTTACTTATTTGAAAAAAAAAATTTCTAAGTGATAAAACCTTTTTCGGAAAATCCTCAGACACTTAAATACAACTTTTCATAAAATATATAATTACCATGACTAACATACTTAACTATATAAAAGATAACTAAACCATGGAAAAGATGTCTAATTATAAACAAGTAACTTAAACTATAGAAAAAATGCCTAATGATAGAAAAGAAGCTTAAACCATGGAAAAGAAAGCTAAAGTATTGCAAAGATATTTGAATCGTAAAAAAAATGTTTGAATCATAGAAAACATGCCTAAAAAGTTTATATATTTTATTGAAAAAAGAATTTTTCTAAGTGAGAGGACATCTTTGTTTTTTATTTTTTTTTTAATTTTTAATTTTTATTGTATATTTCTAACTAAAACATAAAAAAAAAAGTAAATCAAATAAACTAGGCTTTTTCCTTTTTTTTTTTTTCTTTTTCCTTCTTTTCCTTTTCTTCTTTTTTTTTTCTTTTTCTTTTTACAATTACAAATAGAATATAATCATAACAAACACAATAACAAAAAGAAAAGGAAAAAGTATGATATTACAAAAATAAATCAAAAAATACAAAATACGAAGAATAAAACACTAATCAAAACCAAAGTAGAGCCAGACTAAGCTGTAGTTCATACGAGTTAGAGCTAGGTACTAGAGCGATCAGGTCGGATTGGAAAACTCTCGCCGTGGGGAGTTTCTAGCACAACTTATGCTACCTTGGAAAGTCTCCAGCTTGCGTAAATCTTACAAAAAGGGGCCGTATAGAGAGAGATTGTGGCATTGTAAATGGATTTAAGTAATTATAAGTGATGAGTTAATAGTTTGTAGTAAAATGGAACCCCCTATTTATAAGTATCATGGTCGAGTTAAGGATAGAAAATATTGAATGTAGTATGATTTTCTTTCATCTTTAGGTTAGGACGCATGTACCAATGAGGAATGAACAAGTGTCCAAGTGAGAGAAGAAAAATAAAAGATACATTTTACACCTTCCATAGATTGAACCTAAGATCTCCAAGTTATATGCAATACTAATGTTTAAGTGCTTTACCGAATGAGCTATTGGTTTTTCTTATCCATATGTGCATTCAAATTACACACATGGATTAGGTTGGCCTAGATTAGATTCAAATCTAAGCTCAGGCTTAATATCTCTCTTCTTTTTTAATTATTTAAGGCCCTAAAAAATACTAAGGCTAGATTAAAAAAGATCTTACTCTATTTAAACTATCTTAAAAACTATTTTATTATTATTATTTTCTATTTTTTGTGCTTTTTCTAAATTATGACCCTTTACCATATTCTAAAAACTTTAAAATTACAGGGGGACAAAAATGGGGTATCTGTAGCTATCTCTTTTTGTGGTAAAGTTTGAGTAAAACTTTACCACAAAGATAAAAGAAACACTACTTTTGTCCTAATGATGAATTTGTCCTAAGAAGTGCTACAACTAGCTAGCTATTCTAAGCTTGGTCCATTGGGGATTTAGGAGATGAAAACAAAAGACACTTTAATGTGCGATTCAGGTATTTTAAAGGGTAACTAAAGTTCCTAGATTTGACTTAATAAAGGATAATAAGTGTTCTTGAAGTTTTAAGGGAGGACAATTGAATGATCAAGATTCATAATCTAAGGATAACTTCAATTCCTTAAGGTTCCTGTGAAATAACCTAAGTTCCTAAACAATAAGACTACTTAGTTTTCAAGACTGAGGACAACCTAAGTTCCTAACTTAAGGATTACTTAGTACTTGTAAAATAACCTAAGCTCCTAAACAATAGGATTACTTGGTTTTCAAGATTAAGGATGGCCAAAGTTCCTAATTTAATGATTACTTTATTACTGTGAAATAACTTAAGTTCCTAATAGAAGGATTACTCGATTCCAAGACTAAGGATAGCCTAAGTTCCTGATTTAAGGATTACTTAGTTCCTATGAAATAACCTAAGCTCCTAAACAATAGGATTGCTTAGTTTTCAAAACCGAGGATTGCCGAAGTTCCTAATTTAAGGATTACTTTGTTCTTACGAAATAACCTAAGTTCCTAACAAAAGAATTACTCGGTTTCAAGACTGATGATAGCTTAAGTTCCTAATATTAGGATAGCTAAGACTCTTGGATAGCCAAAGTTTCTTCAACAAGAATAACTAAGGTTTTTGTTGAATAGCTAAGTTCCTAAAAAGAAGGATTACTTGGTTTCAAGATCAAAGATGACCAAAGCTTCTTGACAAGAATGACTAAGATTCTTATTGAATAGCTAAGCTCCTAAAATGAAGGATTAACCAAAGCTTCTTGACAAGAATGACTAAGATTCTTATTGAATAGCTAAGCTCCTAAAATGAAGGATTAACCAAAGCTTCTTGACAAGAATGACTAAGATTCTTATTGAATAGCTAAGCTCCTAAAATGAAGGATTACTTAGTTTCAAGATTGAAGATAGCCAAAGCTCCTAGTCTAAGGATTGCTAAAACTCCTAAATAGCCAAAAGTTTTTCGACAAGAATAACCAAGGTTCCTATCAAACAGCCAAGTCTTAAAAGGAAGGAGTACTTAGTTTCAAGATTAGAGATAGCCATAGTTCCTGATTAAGGATAGCTAAGACTCCTAAAGTTTCAGTATTTTTCCTAAAAGTAATAACCAATGGCCTTAAGTTCCTAAACTTAAGGATAACTTGGGTTTTAAGATAATCCTAGATTCTTAATTTTAAGGATGACCTGGATATTCACAACTTTTCCAAAGATAGCATGTAACCTAAGGTTAATCTAATAGATGATAAAGGCAAAATTTCAAGTTTTTTGAAAAACATACATTTATTGAAAGATAACTTGGAAAATTCTTTTTTTTTTTTTAAAAAAAAAAAAAGAGTTGCTAATAAGTATGGATACTTTATAGGTCCTTATAGCTGCCAAACAGATGATGAGCCCACTCCTTTCTTTTCTTACCTTGGGGACAACTACATGATTATCCAACAAATCATCCTTTTAAAAAGATCTCTTGAAGCATTTAGGGCAGTAATGTCATTGGAGCTCATGATTTTCAAAATATGTATGAAAATGCTATCTCATAATTGATTGGTTTAATCAAAGAGGACTTCTTTGCACTCTCAACTTAAATTTCACTCTACACTACAATTTTAAAAGTTATAGTTCGTCTTGCAAGTGATACGTTATGATCAATCTATTAGGTCTTTTTAGGATTGTAATATAATAAAGGTTTTGTCATTGGTTTGAACAAATGGATAATAATGTATAGGTCTTTTTAAAAGAATTCATTCATCCAACTAACCCAAGTTTACAAGTCAAGAACTCTTTAGGAAAATTAAAATTGTGCTTGCCTTAGTTTCAAATGTAACATTTACCAAGGATAAGTTATTTCCTTTAATAAAAAAGGCCTTTAAGGAAGGGTAGAATTGTAGGTGGGCCATGAGCCATGTGTCAGTTGCAATTTTTTTAAGGATCATAAATTTTAGGGGGAAACTTTAGTATTTTCCCCGGCTTCTTTCAAGCTTAATTGTTTTGATTATGTTTTTAGGGCCTTTTTTTTTTTTTTTGAAATGTGGGTCTTAATTCAAGAATGGGTTTCTATACCCCATATCCTTTTGGGCTTTAAGGCTTTGGACTTGATCACTTTGTTTGTGCAAATCTATCTCTTGAGCAAAGTTTTCATTTGAAATTTGAAATTTTCTCATTTTTCCTTTCTTTCTCTCTCTCTCTCTTTTTCGTTTTAAATTCTAACTCAAGATAAAGGTGATCATTCCTTCTTTTGGCTTGCAACTCAAAGTGTATAGTGTTTAGGATATAGGCACTTTGCCATTTCAAAGGAAATAAGTTATTAATGATGAAAATTACAATTGAATTGATGCAACTAGAGTAAGCACAAAATAGTTTTAACCTTTTCTCCCTTTTTAATAACCCTAACCTTTAGATTACCCCATTGTAGGGTAGTTCTTGATATGGTTTAATTTTGAACTACTTCATTAAAATGCTCAATAGGGTTGGTGAGGGATTTAGTGTTAAAGATACTAAAAAAACGAATGCCTATCTTCATTTTGATTTGCAAATCAAATTCAAAACAGACCTCCTTTAAGGATCATGTCCGAATCCTCACATTGATGACACTTGACACTCAAGTGTTTAAGGGTTAGTGTTTGAGATGTAGTTTGCCTCTTTTCACTCAAAACTTTCAAAATGAGATACTAAAAATATACATTCATTTTCCCCAATAATAAAAATTTCCGGATGAACACTCATACTAGACAAATAGAATAATTTTATTTCAAATGATCATCATTACAAAATTATGTCAATTTTCAAATTTTGTCTTTCAAAATGTCCTTGCTCCATTTAACTTAAGGATACACCCAACTACTTTAAGTGATAAGCCAGCAGGTCAAATGGTAGCAGTAGATTCTCAAAGTTGGGTATAGTAGGTGGTTCTTTTGAAGTGCCTTCACAATTAGGCTTGCAAAAAATGGCTTCTAAGGTATCAAGTTGTATTATCTTAGCGTTAATCATATTTTGAATTTTGTTCTTCAACCTCTAACATCCTTTTGTAGAATGCCCCTTTTTACCCATATGGTAGTCAAATTACACTTTTGGGTCGAATTTTCATGGATTGTAGTTTGGATTAAAGGCTTCGTAAGCTAGGAACTTAGCCTCCTTTAACTGATAAAAGATTTAGGTTATTGTAACTTCGAATTAGGTAAATTGTCTTCTTAAGGCATTACAAGTGAGCTTATCTTAACCCTATCTTTTTTGGCTTAATATTTGCTTCTTCCCTTTTGGTGATGTTTGAATAGTAATGGGCGCCATTTGAAGTCTTTTAAACACAAAACCCATGGTTGTTTATAGATTTGAAATGCCCTTTTGTAATGTTGTCACTTTTTTTTCCACTTTCATAAGTCATTTTTCTAGACCTGGATCTTAGGATACTTCTAGGCTGTTGATTATGGAAACCAACATTTGCAATTAAGCCATTTAATATACCTTTTTTTGCAAAGATTCAATCTTATCATCAACCATTTAAACTTGATTTGGAAGGATCCTTATACATTAGCAATTCTAAAAAAAAAAAAATTTCTTTTCTCTCTCTCTTTTTTTTGTTTTTTTAAATTTTGAAAGCCGTTAATTTGAAATGAATCAAATCAACTACATCCAAGAGAAGAAAACTTTGGTGAGGTACTTAGTATTTACAAACTATTTTAGAAAAATGAGGTAATGAAAATACAAGAATGAGATTTATTTACATGATGGATAAGAATATGACTTTTAGTGTAGAGAACATTTTGAAAATGAAAGGGAATCTAACGAAAGACTAGGTATGACAACTGAAGAATAACATTTCAACTTATGGGTATTTAAAAGGTTAACGACTATTTGGAAGTGGAGAAAATTTCCAAGAAGGTATAAGTAACTACCTAAAAGGAGAAAAAAGGAAGGATATTATTTGAGAAATTTTATGACCTATAAAATATTAACAAGAGGAGGAAAATCTAAGATTGAGCTAAAGATATTGATACTTATTTAAAAAACTAAATATTTTACAATGTTTAGAGAAATGTATTTTTTTTAAATAAAGTGGGATTGAAACAGGATTTATTTACATAGGAAAATAATAGGGTCCTAAAAAATATAAGGACTAACAAATAATGGAAAACGTAGCACACTAATGCAAATCTAAAAGCGTAGTGATAAACTAGTAATGCAGCAATTTGAAAATTAGGTTTACGACTTTATTGGAATTCCACTATTACGACAATTATTTTAAATTGTTATATAGAAATATAATTTACAAGAAAATTCTATATTTACAAAAAAGGAATCACAAATTTACAACTAAAGTAGAAAGAATTTATGTAGGTAGCCCAATGAAAATATATTACAAGATATAGAGAAATTTTGATAGTCATAACCTTTGGTTAATGGCATGCCACATTACTACTTGTCCACTAGTTCAGGGATTCATGTATGAAAAAAGGGTGGGTTCTAAGGTCATTAAACTCTGTAACCTTACACATGTTTTAAGAAAAAGGGTTTCTTAGTCACATTAAATTTTAAATAAGGTAGCCTATTTAACCCTAAGCAATGGTTACTCCTTTACACCTAGAGCCTACACAATGGCCCCCTTTCTATAGTCTTAAGACAGCTCAGGTCTGACCGTATCTGCCTTGCATCTTTGATGCAATTATTTCCCTAATGTCCTGAGTATGTTACATGCAAAAATGAATACAAGAATTTAAAAACAAGTATCTTACATAAAATAAATAAATGACATGGGTATTTTGAAAGGCAAATTTAATTTCGGAAAGTTTTTAAGTGGCTAGCCTTCTTGACTTTCCCAATGGAGTCACTAAGCTATGAAGCCTGATTTTTTCCGGTTTTTATTATTTTCCTTAACCCAATTAGTATTAAACTCTAACTCATTTAATATCAACCCTCAACTAGAAGTTAAGAAAAACTCAGTTTTTAAACTTTTTTGAATAAAACTTAGAGTCGCCACCCAATTAAAGTCGGGAAAAGGTTTAGATTAAAATCAATTAAGTAGATTGATTTTAATCTAAGTATTGAGTTATGTAAAAAACCAATTTAAGAAAAAAAAAAGGTTTATGAAAACTAGAGATTTGAGTTCAAGGGCTAATTTTTTAAACCCTTAACAAGTACTACTTTTAACTTTTAAAATTTATATTTACTTTTCAATATACCCTTAAAAAATTATCTATTCACATGTAAATAAGCAAATAAAATTGAATTTACAGAAAAGATAAATTGAATAAATATTTACAAAAAATGGAAAAAGAAAAATTTCCATATTTTAAGTAACAATGTATTTGCATACGAGTGCCTACATATATACTATTCAGGATCAAACTTCTATAGTTCGTTCTAAAAAAATTTAAGTAAGTTAGTTGATTTTAAATTTAGAAAGTAGCCAAGTTTACATCTCTTAACCATTTCATTTTATTTAAGAAAAACACCTATGAGAAAAGGGTCTCAATTTGGTGATTTTATTTTTTAAGAAAATTCTAAAATATCTCAATTTTTGAAAAAAGGTCCATTTATTTTTATTTATTTGAAAAAGAAAACTTCTAAGGGATAAAACTTTTTTAGAAACATCTTAAAATACCTAAATATAACTTTTCGTGAAATACGCAATTACTATAACTAACATACTTAACTATAGAAAAGATATATAAACCATGAAAAAGATGTTTAATTATAAGGAAGAAGCTTAAACCATGCAAAAAAGGCCTAAATCATTGCAAAGATATTTGAATAATAGAAAAAATGTCTAAATTATGGAAAACATGTCTAAAGAATTTATTTATTTTATTGAAAAAAAGATTTTTCTAAGTGGGAAGACATCTTTGTTTTTCATTATTATTATTATTTTTTACTTTTTTTATTATATATTTTTTACTAAAATATAAAAATAAGTAAATGAAACAAACTAAGCCTTTTCCTTTTCTTTTTTTTCCTTTTCCTTCTTTTCTTTTTCTTCTTTTTTTTTTCTTCTTCGTTTTTTTTTTTCTTTTTACAATTTCAAAAAGAATGCAATCATAAAAAACACAACAACAAAAAGAAAAAGAAAAAGTACAATATTACAAAAATAAATACAAAATACGGATAACAAAACACAAATCAAAACCAAAGTCGAGGTAAACCGAGTTGGAGCACGCAAGGGTTAGAGCAAGGTACTAGAGCGGTTAGGTTGGGTTGGAAAGCTCTCGCCTTAAGGAGTTTCTATCATAACTTGTCCTAGCTTAGAAATTCTCTAGTTTGTGCGAATCCTAGAAAAAGGGGCCGTGTAGAGAGAGAGTATGGCATTGTGAATGAATTTAAGTAATTATGAGTAATGAGTTAATAGTTTGTAGTAAAATGGAATCCACTATTTATAGGTATTATGGTCGAGTTAAAGATGGAAAATATTGAATGTAATATGATTTTCTTCTATGTTTAGGTTAGGTGAACCCAGACATGGGAAAAATATTTGTATTATATAAAAACAAGTTGGGAAAAATACTTTGGCTTACTTAAATGCGGGCTAAAATGGGCTACTCCACTTAACCTACGAGTTAAAGTAGGCCAACATGTTGCAAGTTGGATTGGCTCACAAACCTGCAAAATTTAAAAAAAATAAAAGGAAGAGGAAATATGCTATTAACTTTTGTATACAAATAGGATGTTGTGAATATCTAAATATCTATGTAGCCTACATTGTTGACTTCTTCATCGCCATTTGCTATATACAAATCAATGATCTGTTGTTCTTCAATTAATTTTGTTTTTCTTTTTTTGGCAAAATCGAGACATCATCTTTTCTTTTCTTTTTCTTTTTAAGTAATACAAAGGACATCATCTTTGCTCCCTTGCTTTTTACACATTTTCAATGTTCATCAATGATCCTCCACTGGACTTAGGTAGTATGGCACTCATTAGAGTGATTAAATGAAAAAGGTAATTCTTTATATGACTTATTAAAAAGTACATGGATGGGAAATTTTCATCTTACGTTAGATAAAATCAGGATACATATACATATATATATATATATATGTAATATGTGTTTGACTTTCAAGAATAATGCTAATAATAGATCTTTAGTACTATGAGTGTTTATGTAAAATTTTAATTTAAAATATAATATTTATTTTTAGCAAGTTTATCATAAAATATTAAATTTTATGTAAATAGGTAAAATATTGCTAGCCAATTGGCTAGCCTGCTTAACCCACCAACCTGCAATAGAGCAGATTGGGCTAGAAATTCCATCTTACAATTGCAAGTGGGCCAACCTACTTAACCTACATGTCAATGCGGGACAGGACAGATTGGCATATTGAGCTTGCTTACATAGCTCTATAAATATCTATTGTAATATATAATTTTGAAAACTTTTTCATTACTATGCCTCTTCAATTACCTTCTTCCATTATCATACCTTTTTAATAGGGATAAGTATAGAAAAGTCTTCAACATTTATCTCATTTTCTATTTCGATCCTCAACGTTTTAAATTTTTTATTGAAGTCCTCATTATTGGTAAAAATTTCCAAATAAGTCTTTTTAACTGACGATGTTATATTTTAAATTAGAAAATTACAAAAAAATCTTCAACATTTACTTCTTTTTCTATTTTAGCCCTTAAAGTTTCAAATTTTTCATTTGAGTTATCAACGTTTACAAAAATTTACAATTTAGTCCTTTTAACTGATGTCATTAAATTATCATGTATATATTGACACGTGACAACATTCTATTAGTCTACATGTTCTTTTTATATAACTAATATAATGAAATATTAAAAATTATGAAAATTTATCAAAAAATTTGAAAAATGAAGAATAAGAAAAATTCTACAAAACTAAAAAAATTACTAAGATAATAATTTTGTAATATATATACTTATATATGTACATATATTAATATTAATTTTAAACAAAATTAATAAAAGTCACTGGCCTCTTTTTTTTTTCTTTTATATTTTTCCATTTTTGGCAATTTTTGTTAAATTTTATCAATTTATTTTTAAATTAATATTAATATATATGTATGTAAATATATATTAGTAAATATATTATCTTATTAATTTTTTTTAATTTTACGTATTTTTTCTTATTTCTCATTTTTCCAATTTTTTGATAATTTTTCATTATTTTTTAATATTTTTCTATAACTTTTTCAATACCTTAATTAATGTTTAATACTTTATTATAATATTTATTTAAAAGAAATACATGGACCAACGGAATATTGCTACGTCTCAATATATAAATGATAATTTAATGTCATCAATTATAAAAAGACTTTTGTACATTTTTGCAAACTTTGAGGACTTAAATAAAAATTTTGAAATGTTAAGAACTAAAATAGAAAAAAAAAAAAAAAAGCAAACGTTGAGAACTCTTTTATACTTTCCTAATTTAAAATCTAACACCATTAGTTACAAAGACTTATGTGTAAACTTTTACATACATTGAGGATTTAAATGAAAATTTTGAAACATTAAAGATTATAATAGAAATGAGATAAATGTTAAGGACTCTCTTGTATTTTTTTCCTTTTTAATATTACTTTTTTCCTTCATTTATATACCTATTTAGCATTGACTTTTGATCATTAAAAATATTACATTACTGTTGGTTTGACAAATTTTTTCATTTTTTGATTTTTTTTTTTTTGGTGTGTAAAAATGAATCCCATCTCCTATGCTTTTGTATAAGAATAAAGATATATATCATACCATCATTCACTTTTCAGAATTATTTTCTCTTTTGATTATTTTCCAAAAAATAATTCTCATCCTTAATGCTTTTACCTCGAATAAGTACACTTGTTTAATCTAACCCCATTAAGGTTAAACTTCTTTCCATTATATATTTATATTTGTATTTGTTGTTTTATACCTTAAAAAAATTAGATATTTATCTTTTTTTCTTTGATTATTTTCCATAAACCATATCACTTTACTACTTTTCATATAATAATTTCTTGAATTCTCTTTCTTTTTTGTTTTACTTTTATTTATTGTTTATGTTTACTCTATTAGCATTTTTATCATACTTGTTTAATAATGTTTTCAAATTATTGCCTTTAGGGTTTACATTATAGATAAATAATTTATACATAATTTCTATGTATAAGCCATTGTAATCATTTGATATATAACATTTTTTGTTGTTTCGATTTGTTTTATCCACGATAAGTAAGGATGGCAACGAGTGGGTTATAATAGGATACCCAATCCCCCATCCCTCTAAAAGCTCTGTAGGATACTACCCAATAAGGTTTTGGGATGAACTTTGGGAAATGATTAAAAACACACTAAAGTTTTGAGATATGTTCTAGGATTTGTAAAAAAACCCGTTGGAAAACCTGTTACCTAATAAAAATAATAAATTAACAATATAATATTAAATAAACTATCAATTAAAGGAATGATGTAGTTAAAAATTTTACATACACATACATATATATAAGTAAGGTATTGTAAGTAAATTCCTAGTAGGCTAACCCTAATTGGTTCATCGATGATACTCTATACCCTCATCTACCTCTCTTCTATCCTCTCTCATCTGGACTCTGGTTTTTGAGTCTCCCTCTTCTCTAGTCCTCTCTAGTTCAATCTCTCTCTCTCTCTCTCTCCCTTCTTAGTTTTCACTTCTTTTAGTTCTCACATTTCATAGATCACAATTACGACATCAGCATTTCACATCTATGAAGTGACTCTGTCTCAACATCTATGAGTGCATTGTGTTTCATATCTTTTACTCTCAATTTTTTTCCCCTATTCTTTTCCCAGTTATTATTTAAAATATTACTATTCATTCTTTATTTTGATTTTATTTTTATGTTTATTTTTCTTTTTACAACAAAATTCAATTTTTTTTAGTATTGTTAATGGTGAAATAGCTTCGCCTTATGGTGGATGTCCATAGTTTTATTTCTTACAAGAATGTCAATACCATGAAAGGATGAGAGATATAGGTTTGTTAATGTTGTCATAGGGTGATTTGGAAAAGACAATTCTAGTTAGTTTTGATGAATTAGTTAATGTTGATTCAATGTTAAAATCACAAGTTGTTAGCTTTTTCAACTGATTAAAAAATCACCCAATATAAACATTGCTTAACCGTGACTTATTGCTACACTAAAGCCAATTAGAGAGTTGTTCCTTTCATTCGATAAGGTTGAACTTATACTCCAAATTTGCAACTCCACTTCTATTGTGGCACGATTTATGCATTTGTTCTTTTTTTCTTTATTTATTTTATTTTATGTTTTTTTTTTTGTATACTAACCAAAGTATTGATTCATCATAACATATGTTTAATATTCTAGATCTACATTTAGCTGTTTTAGTGTCCATAGTTGCTTTTAAATGTACATTTAGTACCAACAGATAAGTAATTGACTCACATAGAAGGTGACTCAATCTAGCTATAATAGTAGCATTGATGTATACTCAAAGTTGGTTATCAAAAGAATGAGGTAAGAGTTTTTATTACACAATATTGATATTAACTTTCTTTATACATGGAAATAGTGTCTGTTTACCTATTTTCTAGGTACTTTATGGAATTTTGTCCTTGTTTGGAGGTCTAGGGACAATTCAATTTGAAGTAGGAGATGGGATGTGAAGTTTGAAATATGAAGGTTAAGGAGAGTTAGATGAATTATGTGATGGAAGACTTTATTTTATTGTATAATTTTTCAGAATTATGTTGCTATTATTGGTGTTTTTTGACAGTTTAAATCTTCTAGCATATTGAATAATTTTTTGTTATTGTCATGTACGTTGTTATTCTACAAATTTTAAGTAGGAATTACTTAATTATTCAATGTGCATGCCTAGTTTCATTAAAACAATAACACAAATGGGATAATTTGTTCAAGTAAAAAATAATCCTTTGGCTTAGAAAAAAAAAAATGAATGGGTTCACGAGTCAAGAAATGGGCTATTAAGTACTAGGACGGGATTTGAGAGTAGGGTTAAAAACCCTTTAAGTTTTTGGGATGGGTATAGAAACCCCATTAAGGTAATGGGTAAGGTTGGGCAAAAAAAAAAAAAAAAACTGTGAATCATAAACAAACTATGAACTGAAAATTCGGTTTTTAAGAATGTTGTTTAGTTTTCTGCGTAGTTTGGTGTCGGTCTTTTAGTTCATGGTTCGATTTGGTGTGACGAGTTAAACCATTCAATTTGAACAAACCACGTCAACTTCTAAAAAAAGTGGCACGCGTGACTTGATTAATTGGTCATGTGTGCTATTAATTAATGGACTACCAAACATAAAGTGCTTGATGGACCCTAGAAGCTTGGTACAATCTCATTATAAGTTTGAATTTTCTAATCCTTTGCTCCTATATTAATCTTTGAGAAATAAGGTGCCCCACTCAACCCATCCAAAATCTCATCAATTACTAATATTAAGTAGTTATCTAGGATGGTGACTTGGCTAAGTGCATGATACTCCACTCAAATCCTCTAAGAATCATCTTTTTTCCATAATAGAATCATGGCAATAGAATATTAGAGCTAGCTTGAATGATTCCTACTGTAGACACCCCATTTTCAATCCTCTTTATTTTTTAAAATTTTTAGAATAGGCCAAAGAGTCTTAATTTAGGAAAAAAAAAATACAAAAAAATAAAAAATTAGAAGCAATCACAAAAAAAAAAGGAAAATTTAGAAAAATACAAAAAATAGAAAATTTAGAAAAAGAAAAAAAAAATAGAAAATCTAAAAAAGTACAAAAATTAGAAAATTTAGAAAAGTACAAAAAAAATTAAAAAATAGAAAATTTAGAAAGAATAGCAAATTTAGAAAAATAAAATAAAATAAATAGGAAATAGTGAAGAAAGGTAGAATTTTGTAGTAAAACAAACTTTTTAGGTAAATAAATTATTTTTAGAAAAATAATATTTAGAGTTGTGAATAATTTAATTAAATAGCACTTTATTTTATAGGTTTTTCTTATAGGATAAGTGCTATTTAATTGCAAGATAAAATAAGGCACATGTTAACGACTTAATGGTAATATATTTAGACTTGTACTTGGGTTTGGCTTAGAGATCTCACTAAAGGCACAAAATGCCTTTTATTTTTCTTCACAAAACACACATCAACTACGTGAATCATTGGGCCATGTCGTGACATGTGGCGCTTTTAGATTGGACTACGATCTAACGCAGCACCAAATGCCTCTACGTCATCCATGTAGTGCCACGTGTCGTCGTCCCCCATCGTATCATCAACCACGTATCATCTTAAGACAAGTTGCATGATACAATTCGACCACACGGTTGACGTGGAACTACATCAGTGCCATGCCAACACCTTCACTCTCACTTTCTTTCATTTTCCTTCCCTTTCCCTCCTTTTCCCCAACAAAAACTATCCACACCTAATTTCTTGTGCAATTTCCATGCGTGAATTCGCCAATTGATTGATGTTTTCTAGCCTCCACTTAGAGTACTTCAAATCAGTACCACAAAAACATCTTGATACAATCTTTTATAGGTTGAAAATGAAGCTCGAAAATCAGCTTAAATGTTTGAATTTTCTTACAATTCATTCTACCTGATTCAAGCTACCATTCGCAAATCCGAAGCCTCCAATCACCTCATTTAGCAAGTTTGAGCTCCCATGATTGTGTTTAACTAACCAATTACATAGAAATTCCTTTTCAAATCACGCAATGAAGGTGGTAAAAATCGAGCAAATTTAATCCCAAATTCAAAGTATTTTGATAACTTTCATTGCTAATTTGAGCTATAAGTAGTATAAAAAAGAGTTCAAACAAGCTCGAACGACATACAATCATTAGAAAACTCACTCTTAATCTCATTCTCAACACTATTGTGAACTCTCTCTCTTTCTACACAATACCCTCTCTCTTTACAGCTCTCTCTCTTTTATGGTTTTTGAGCATAATCAACCATACATACAAGCTCCATACAATAAGAGTTTTCAAACACCACCCTTAGCAACACCTGTCGTAACCCCTAACAACTCTACCTATCCCCACCACCGTGAAAACCTAAGCCACTCTAACCTCCATTTGAATCCATAACATCCAGCCACCATTAAGTGAAACTAATACCACTATGAGCCTCACCACACTCTAAAACCTAAACCCTAACCAATCCTTAGACTCTAGTAGCCACCACCATGTACAACCTAACTCCACTGTCGCCCTCCACTTCACAACCACCACTAAATGACCTCCAATTGCCTCAATGCTTTGCCTACCTACACCCCCTCCCCCCCTCTTAAGGCCAATACAATAACCATAAATCCCCCTTTCCTCGCTCGTTTCGTCGTCGAGATCACTCAAAAATGCGCCTTACCACTGCTATTGTTGAAGACCATCCAACCCAACCTAATCTAAGTGTCTGACTTAATTCGATATGAACCTACGCCCAACTAACCAACCCATGCAGCTTATTCAAGTCTAGCCTTCTTCTTTTTGTTTTGTTGTTGTTTTTTTTTTTTTCTTTGCTTGTTTACTTATTTATTTATTTATTGTAATTTTTAAATGAAAAAAGAAAAGAAAAGAAAAAGAAAAAGAAAAAGAAAAAATTTTAAAAAAAAAATAAGGAAAAGAAAAAGAAAAATTAGAGTAGTTTAAAATTTTATTTATTTACTTTCTAGATTAAAACTAAAAAAAATGATAAAAAGAAAAAAAATTAGATAAAATAAAATAAAATAAAGAAAAACAAGAAAATATTTTTATGACTTAGAAAAACTTATTTTCCAAATAAATAAAAATGAAACAACTTTTTTTCAAAAATTAGGACTACTTTAAAAATTTTCAAAAATAAAACCCTACTTAGGATTGTTTAGAAAATTTCTTTAATTAAACATCAAACTAGATAAAAAACATAAACTCGACCATTTTTAGAAATTAAAATCAATCAACCTACTGAGATTTTTATAAAAGAACTACATACGTCTGATCTCAAATAACGAGTATGTAGACACTTTTAGGGTGACGTAAAAAATGAAAATTTTAGTTTTTTTTTTCCCATCTTTTTTTAAATTATTCAAATTGGTAAAAATAAATTTTTTAAAATGTCAAATTTTGTCTTGAAAGTTGAATTCAAAGAATTAAGTCTAAATTTAGAAAGTTAAATGGTACTTGTAAAGGTTTAAAGAACTGAAGCCCTAGACCTAAAATCTTTGATTTTCAAACCTTTTCCTAAAAATCAGTTTTTCAAGTAGACTAGTGGCTAAGTTAAATCGGTCCACCAAATCGATTTAACTTAACCATCTTTTTCCCAACTCCGGTCAGGTAACAACTCCAAAACGTTTTCTGAAAAAAAAAAAAAGAAACCAATTATCTTTAACTCTTAGTTAAGAATCAATATTAAATGAGTTAAGGTTTAATATTAATCGGGTTAAGGAAAATTTATGAAAATCGGAAAAAAATCAAGCTTAATAGGTTGGTGAATCTACTGGGGACGTCAAGAGGGTTAGCCATTTAACTTTCTGAATTTAGGATTAATTTTTTTGAAATCACCTTACTTAATGTAATTTATTTATTTGTTTCTTTATTTATTCCTTCTTATTTTTATATATTGTTGCACTAACCTTTCTTGCAAGGTTAAACTTATAGGGGGGTTTTACTTTTCATATCACATTTGAATGGTAGAAATGGTTAAACTCGAACCGTATTAGGGTTGGTATGCCATTGTGTAAGCTCCAGGTGTTGTAGTGTAACTACAGGTCGAGGTTAATTAGGCCATCCCTACTTAAGCTTAATGTGACCAATGAAAGTGTTTTTTAACAAGTGAAGTCACATAAGCTTAAGGACCTTTAGGACCTATCCTTTATGCATTCACAACATTCAAAACCGACAAATAATCAAGCGAGATGAAAAAAGAAGAAAAGAAATAACAACTTGGAGTTTCTTTAATTTTGCTTATAATTTCACCATGTTGTAAATATAGAATTGATGTAAATAGGTTTTGTTTTGTTTTATACATTACTATAAATAGAGATTCTTCAATCTTGTAACAAACATTTTCTTTGTAATTCATCCTAAGAAATGGCTTCAACAATTTAAGCTAAGCTCGCTCTGGACCAATGGCTTCAACAATTTAACCTAAGGGATCATCACCAACAAGATTAGGCTCATTCTGTTGCTTCCCAAGACAAAGATTGAGATCAACTTGATTAGGGGCCTTAACTAACTTCTAAGAACCCAAGGAAGTAGCTTTTTGAGTTAGGCATCACCTAATTAGTCCAACACTCGAAGAGTTACCAATTACTTTAAGCCCCTTCCTTAGAGGATATATACACTCCAAATTTGGAAATTGACCCAATAAATGCATTTTCAAGATTCCTAGGGGTTAGAAAGGCTAACGTAAACAAGGCTTTAAAGAGCTGTAATGGAAACTGCATCAAATTAGAAAACTTAAGAGCCTGGTTTACCACTAAGCCCAGTTCCAGCAAATTGGCCATCTTTTATGGCAATCCCAAAGATTGGGGATAGAATAGAATGAAGGCTTTCATCCTATTTGCATTCGGGACTCTCTCATTCCTTAACGGAAAGTTCCCCATCCATTTTAGGGTCTCTAAGTTAGTACGCCAGTTTCTTGAAGGCAAGTAATACATCCCGACCCTCTTTGTAGAACAAATTAGAAGTCTAAATATTTTAAAAGAGAAAAACAATGGCACATTAAAGACCAGCATGGTATTACTAATAGTCTAGTTTGTGAGCCACATAATGTGTTTTAGGATTGACTTGATCCAAGGAGAATTTGCCTACATGATTGATTTAATCGATTCCTTCATCGACAAGGTCTATCTCCCAGAAGAGAAGTCCACTTACTGCTGGATAGAAGTCCTGCAAAATTTCCAAGTCGTTAATATCCTATAGATAGCCAAGTAGAGCAATTTCAAAAGGATAATCTTAGTCTATAAAAATTATCAAGCAATCCCCCTAATTGGGATGAAATGGTGCATAAGCTATTACCCTAACAACATGATCGGGTAGTTCAGGAGAATTCAAGATATAGTATACAGGCCCCCATTGGACATCACGACTTAGATCATGCAGACCTTTGGCTTCTTATGCCACAAAAGATATCTAAACTCCAAGCGATTAAGAAACTATGGGAAATAAGAACTGTCAGACCTAATATTGATTTGGGAAAATGGCTAGGAGAAGTAGATAAGCACAAGGTCACCAAAGAATATTTGTACGATCAAATCCATAAGGTAGGAGGGATCCAGTATCAAGCACTAGAGGTTATACAACCTACACTAGCTAAACCAAACTCTAAAATCAAGACCTACATGGATTAAGTACAATCCTGTATAAAAGTTATCTATGAAGAGCGCGACATGTAAGAAGACATCTTTCAAGAATCTAGATAGCGTTCTCAGGCCTTAGAACATCAATTGAAGATGACCCAAAGAAGGCTCAAAGAACTTAAAGAAGTAGATGAGGCTAGCTTAAGAAAAAGGAAGGAAGTACCAGTAAGATCCAGTAAGCAGTAGAAAGGAACACCAGCTAAGCATTAGAGGGATGTTTAGAAATAGGAGTACTTTTTTGAAACAACGTATTTTTAATTTTTTTTTTAAATAATGTAAAAGGGAACCCCGAAAGCTGCAAAATAATGAATAAAATCACCATCTTGCTAGTTAATTGTTGATTCTGTTTCTTTGCATCTGTATGCTATACATCTTTGCATTATTGTACATTTATTCATTTATTTATTTATTTATTTATTTATTTTTCATTCATCTTATTTCTTTAAAATATATGTGTGCTAACTTGTTGAGAAGTAATCTTGAACTAGGTCACAAAGATAACTCACAAACATCAAATCTTCTAGAGAAGTCCTATCTAAACTTGCTCAAAAACCAAGATGGCCAAACAAGGAAATGACAACAACAGCATCAACCCAGAAGTCATTGATCCTACTAAGCTAAGGTTCCACTCCTTAGAATGAATAATGGGAAAGATTGCAAATCAACTAAGCTTCCTCACTAATAGCATTACTTTACTTCGATCCATAGCACCATCAAACAAAGAAAACTCTGAAGCCCGATATGGAAAGAATGTCGAAGCCCTACCCTTTAAAGCAGAAGAGGTCTATCCTAAAGTCAACTCAACCTTTGAATCTTTTGAGATAGAAGGGGTCTATCCAAAGGTCAACCTGAATTTTGAGCCCAACACTTACTCATTCCCAATCAACCCGAAGCCCGAAGTTGATCAAGACAAATTAAAAGAGTTAGAGAGGCAATTAACCCAACAAATTACTGAAAAGATGAAAATGCTTGAAAGGTATGATGGTTTCGAATAAGCTAGTATTACAGACTTCTCTACTTATGACTATGGAAGCTTTCTAGAAAAATTCTAGGTACCTAACTTTGAGAAATATAATGGGACTAGTTATCCTAAACTACACACCAGGTTGTATGTACGAAAGATGGGTAAGTATGTACAATACAAATAACTCATGGTGCACACTTTTCAAGATAGCTTAATGGGTCTTACTTTAACCTAGTATGCCCAATTAGATTTGAACCAAGTGAACACATGGGAGAAGCTGACTAGGGCATTCTTCAAACAATATAAGTTTAATATAGAAGTAGCACCAACCATGATAGACTTGGTCACCTTGCAAAAAAGGTACAATGAATCATTCAAGGAGTATGTCTAAAGGTAGAGATCCCTAGCTATAAGGGTATCTTACCCTATAATTAAGAAAGAGCTAACTTCAGCTTTCATTAATACTCTTGAAAGGCCCTACTTTTCTCATTTGATTAGGCAAGCCTCTTCCAGCTTTGCAAAAGTGATGGCCATGAGATGCTGGATTGAAAGTGTTGTTGCTTCCGGTAAATTATAAGAGCCATTAGATAGAAGACAGCCCTTTGTAAAGCCTACTACTAGTAAGCCTAAAGAAGCAACTGTCGATATGATGAATTCAAACACTAGGCCCAATACTCGGGTCTCCTTTAGAACAAATCCTCTACCAATTTAGCAACAATTCCAAAGTAAGCCACAGGTTAACAAAGCCCTAAGACAGTTCACCAAGATACTAGGTCCTCTCAGCCAGGTCCTTGAAAATTTAAGAAAAGATAATCTGATCCATTTTGAGCCTCCCAATGAAAGGTATAGGTTAAAGGTTTTTTATCCCAATGCCAGTGTCAATATCATTTGGGATAAGTGGGTTATTCATCCGACTTATGCTAGAGATTGAGGAACAAGATTCAAGACTTAATCGATGAAGGTATGGTCCAACTGGACTTCGTCGAGGCTCCAATTCCAAACATCAACACCCCCTTACCTAACTATGGCCCCATCATCAACATGATATTTAACAACTCATATCTCACAATCAACATGATTAGTTCCAACAAAGAGGCCAAGGTCTACAAATTTCACAAACAAAAGGAGAAACAAGCTTTAAAGACGAAAGGCTATACCTTCCATATACCCTTAGCCCTTCAAAACCATAAAACTACCCCTCTCAACTACTAAGTAGTTAATTAATGGCAATTGAGTTCACTCATAGGAGGGACTACCTACCCTGATAGGGTTTATGACTTGAAGGAAAACCTTAAAAAGATGAACGTATTGGATGAATCAAGTGACAAACCAGCTGAATACAAGGAAGGATTGTCTACCTTCACTAAGAAGATCAAGTTTAGTGAGTATAAGATAATAGATCAGCTCACTAAGACTCTAGCACAAATATCTCTTATGATTATGTTGATGGCTTTTAAACCACATAAGGAAGCTCTATTCCAAACTTTAAAGGAAGTCAAAGTCCCTTGTGAAATATTAGCTAAAAAGATGGGATCAATTACGAACTCTGTCCTCACTACGGATCAGATTTCTTTCTCCACTGAAGAGTTAGGAGAAGAAGGTAATCAACACACTAAGCCTCTCTTCATAATAGTTAAGGTAAACAACATTATCACAACTAAAGTCCTCATCGACAACGAGTCATCATTAAATGTTTGCCCTCTTGACATCCTAGATCTACTAAGTATCAGTGCAACCGCAATTAAGCTGAGTTCAACAACAGTTAGGGCTTTTGATGGATCTAGGAGAGAAATTATTGGGGAGATCGACTTACTAGTTGACATTAGCTTATAGACTTTCAACATCCGATTCTAAGTCCTAAACATCCCAAGGACCTTCAACCTCTTATTAGGAAGACCTTGGATTCATTCAGCAAGGGTCATACCTTCAAGTTTACATCAAAAGGTTAAGTTCATCTCAAATGGCTAGGTCATAACGATTCTAGGTGAGCAAGATTATGAATTATATAAAGAAATGACCATACCCTACATTGGCGTTGAGGAGCAAGAGGACTTTGGGCTCCAAATGTTTGAAGAAGTGTGCATGATTACCAGTCAGAGGAAAGATGAGAGGGCAAAATTCAAATAAGGGTAAGTCGGCACCTATGGGCTTCGCTACACTCCAACTTTGATGGAAGAGTTGCGAAACATGCAAGCGAGGGGCAAGAGAGGTGATAGATTATATTACGCCTCAATGAGCTTTCCACCATTGATATTGACATTCATTCAATTGATGTTCAGACTTCAAAACCTACCAAAGAGGACATCTCCAGCAAGAATGAAATAACGGGCCCATCCCACAAGCTCTAGCAACTGAATATTTGGTTCTCCATCCCTATGAATAGTGATGAGTCTTCTCTAAGATAAATAATGGATCACGATTTAGTATTTTCTTGAGCATTGTAATAATTACCTTTATTCAACAAATATGTACTTGATAAAACTGTTTAATCCAATAAAAGAACAGTTTCCATTTTCTTAATTACACTCCATTCCTTCTGTACTTACACTTCTTTCCTTTACATACTTTTGAACCAGATCCAATGCTTTGATTAAAAGCTAGAGATACCTCACACAGATAGGTGACGAAAATATTAATCACTTCCGGCCCTACTGGGTTAGTCGTCGAGAGTGATGTTGATGACTACAATAATGTACCAGAAAGCTAGCAAAGACATGAAATGGATAGAATTTCCATTGACGAGCCAACCGAGAGAATTAATGTTGGGACTCATGATAATCTCAAGAATTTGAAGATTGGAGAGAATTTGAAAGAGGAACAGAAGCAGAAATGACCATAGTACTATCTGAGTATCAAAATGTGTTTGCATGGTCTTATGGAGATATGTTTGGGTTAGACCCATCAACTGTGGCCTACTGCTTACCCACATAGGAAGATATCAAACCTAAGAAGTAGAAGCTAAGGAGATTCCGATCAGATATCTTGTTGAAAATTAAAGAAAAAGTCAAAAAGTTACTAGAGGTCAATTTCATTAAGGTGTTTAATTATCCTAAATGGGTAGCCAACATTGTGCTAGTGATGAAAAAAAATGGAAAAGTTAGAGTCTACGTAGATTTTCGAGACCTTAACCAAGCAACCCCTAAAGATAATTTCCCCTTGCCCCACATGGATGTCTTGGTGAATAATACAATTGAGAACCATCTCTTCTCCTTCATAGATGGATTCTTTAGATATAATCAAATTAGAATGTCCGAGGAAGATAAAGCTAAGACAACATTCATTACAATGTGGGGCACATTATGTTATAAAGTAATGCTTTTCAAACTAAAAATCACCAGGGCAACTTACCAAAGAGCAATGGTCAAAATCTTTCACGACATGATGCACAAAGAAGTTAAAGTATATATCGATGATATGATTACAAAATCTAAAGAGGAGGTGGGGGGAGGGAATCATATGGATAATCTGAAGAAACTATTTGATAGTTTGAGAAAATTCTAATTGAAGCTAAACCTAGAGAAGTACACCTTTAGAGTAACTTTAGGGAAATTATTAGGTTTCATAATTAGCCAAAGGGGCATTGAAGTGGATCCTAATAAAGTCAAAGTAATAGTTGACTTGCACCCTCCACTCACACTGAAAGAAATCAAAGGCCTATTAGGTCGTTTAAAATACATAGCCCGATTCATATCTTAACTTACAAATAAATGCCGTCTTATGTTTAAGTTACTGAAAAAGAATGCTAAGATAAATTGGGATGAAGGATGCGAGAAAGCCTTCACAATAATGAAGGAATACCTCATGAATCCTTCAATTCTGGTGGCTCCTAAACTTAGGAAGCCGTTTATTTTGGACCTTACAATATTACCAAACTCCATGGGGTATATGCTTGGCCAAAAAGATGAGGAAGGAAAAGAGGGGGCCATATACTACTTGAGTAAGAAGTTTATAGAAAGGGAATAGAAGTATTCAGAAATTGAAAGAACGTGTTGTGCTTTGGTATAGGTAATGCATCGACTTAGACAATATACACTTTACTACCATATTGAATTGTTGAATCTACATGATCCCCTGAAGTACTTGATAGATAAGTCGACTTTAATTAGTAGAATCTCAAAGTGGCAAATGTTGCTATCGGAGTTTGACATCACATACATAAACCAAAATTCAGTCAAGAGGTAAGCCTTAGTAGATCAACTAGTAAAAAATCCCTCTAAAGGTACCCCTCAAGAGGTATAAATTAGGTTCCCCAACAAAGACATCTTCATAGCTAAAGGTAGTTCTAATGAAGAGAAAGACGATAAGCTCCCAAAATGGAAGATGTTCTTTAATGAAGCTGCCAACATGTCCAGGTGTGGAATCGGGGTAATATTAGTATCCCTTGAAGGTACACAGTTCCCTATAGCTGTAAGGCTCATTTTCCCATACACCAACAACATCACTGAATACAAAGCGTGCATCATGGGACTCAAAATGGCCTTAGATAAGGACATTCAAGAGTTAGAAGTGTATGGAGATTCTTCACTCATTATTGACCAAGCTCAAGGGGGAATACAAAATGAAGGATCTTAAATAGGTGCTCTATCACTAGCACTAAACTGAATTAATGGAGAAATTCAAAGAAATCACTTTCACTCACGTACTGAGGACACATAATCAATTTGCTGATGCATTAGCCACTTTAGCATCTTTGATCCAAATATCCAGTGGAGTCAAAATTCAGCCCCTTACCATTGAAGTTGAAGAAAAGCATGCCTTTTGTTTAGCAATTGAAGATACACAGGACTAAAAGCCTTAGTACCATAATATTAAAATATTGCTATAACAAGGCATGTACCCCAATGAAGATGAGAAAATGGATAGAAAGACAATTAGGAGATTGGCTAATAAGTTTTTGGTAAGCGATTCTACCTTTTACTGACGATCATTTAACAGTACACTTTTAAGGTGTATAGATGACAAAGAGGCTAAGGTTTTGATGAAGGAAGCATACGAAGGAGTATGTAGCCCTCACATGAATGATCACTTACTCACTAAGAAAATTATGAGGCTAGGGTATCACTAGTCAACGATGGAAGGTGATGGCATCAAACATATTAGGCATTGTCACTTATGCCAAGTTTATGCAAATAAGATAAATGCCCCACCTCAAGAATTACACACGCTCTTTGCACCATGGCCATTTACTAAGTAGGGTATAGACATCATTGGCCCAATTATTCTAACGGCATCCCCTTATACCGGTCGCCATTGACTACTTCAATAAGTGAGTTAAGGCCTCATCTTATTCAAGTGTTACCAAAGGGGTAATAGTCAAGTTTATCAAAAGGGATATCTTAGCCCAATACGGGGCACTCAAAATGATCATCACTAACAATGGTACTAATCTCAATAATAAGCTTATGTCATAGTTGTGCCGACAGTTTAAGATCACTTATAGGAACTCTATACCCTATAGACCGTAGATGAACGGGGTTATCAAAGCAACCAACAAAAATCTCAAAAGGATAATTGAAAAGATGGATATTACATCTAAGGATTGGCATGAAATGTTGCCATTCACACTCATAACCTATTGGATTTCCATCAAAACATCAATAGGGGCATGACTAAGCTTTAATCTCTCAGTTTGGTTCTTAGCTAACTCAAGGAGTGCTTCGTCCATTCGCCCAGGTTAGTGAGCTCATAGGGGCACGACCAAGCTTTAATCTCTCAATTTGGGCCTTAGCTAACTCAATTAGTGCTTCACCCATTCCCCTAGGTCAGTCAGCTCATAGGGGCACAACCAGGGTTCAATCTCTCAATTTAGGTCTTAGCTAGCTCAAGAAGTGCTTTGCCCATTCACCTAGGTTTGTCAACTTATAGGGGCACGACCAAGTTTCAATCTCTCAATTTAGGTCTTAACCAGCTCAAAAAGTGTTTCACCCATTTGCATAGGTTAGTCAACTTATAGGGGCACGACTAAGTTTCAATCTCTCAGTTTGGGTCTTAGCCAACTTAAGGAGCACTTCGCCCATTTGCTTAGGTTAGTCAGCTCAAAAGGGCGTAGCCACGCTTTAATCTCTCAATTTGGGTCTTAGCTAACTTAAGGAGCACTTTGCCAATTCGCCTAAGTCAGCCAACTCATAGGGGAATGGCTAGGCTTCAATCTCTCAATTTGGGTCTTAGCCAGCTTAAGGAATGCTTTGCCCATTCACCTAGGTCAGTTAGTTGATAGGGGCATGGCTAAGCTTCAATCTTTCAGTTTGGGTCTTAGCTAGCTCAAGGAGCACTTCACCCGTTCACCTAGGTTAGTCAACTCTTCAATCTCTCAATTTGGGTCTTAGTCGGCTCAAGGAGTACTTTGCCCGTTTACCTAGGTTAGTCAACTCATAAGGGCATGGCTAGGCTTCAATCTCTCAATTTAGGTTTTAGCTAGCTCAAGGAGCGCTTCGCCTGTTTACCTAGCTTAGTCAACTCATAGGGGTACAACTATGCTTCTTTTCTCATTTTGGGTCTTAACTAGCTTAAGGAGCACTTTTCCTGTTCACCAAGGTTAGTGAGCTCATGAGGGCATGACTTGGTTTTCAAATTCTTCTAGGATTCTTAGTAGCCCATAGGGGTGCTATCATCTTTCATTTTCTCGGCCAACTCTTAGAGCACTTCCTTTCTCTTTCACCTTTCACCAAACCTAGGATAGCTAACTGTTTGTAGCACTTCTTAGGACAAATTTATCCCCGAGGCCATAATAGTGTCTCCTTTTATCTTAGTAGCAAAGTTTTACTTAAATTTCACTACAAAAAGAGGCAATTGTAAACACCCCATTTTCACCACCCTCTCCCCCCTTTTATTTTTTAAAATTTTTAAAATAGGCCAAATGGTCTTAATTTAGGAAAAAATTAAAAAAAATAAAATATTAGAAGAAATCACAAAAAATAGAAAATTTAGAAAAATAACAAAAAAAATATAAAATCCAGAAAAGTACAAAAATTAGAAAATATAGAAAAGTACAAAAAATAGAAAAAAAAAAGAAAATTTAGAAAAATAAATAAATAGAAAATAGTGAACAAAGGTAGAATTTTTAAGTAAAACAAACTTTTTAGATAAATAAATTATTTTTACGAAAATAATATTTAGAGTTGTGAATAATTTAATTAAATAGCACTTTATTTTATAGGTTTTTTTTAGGTTTTTCTTATAGAATAAGTACTATTTTATGACAAGATAAAGCAAGGCATAAATTAACGATTTAATGGTAATACACTTGGACTTACATTTGGGTTTAGTTTGGAGATCCTCGGTTCGAATCTCACTAAAGGCACAAAGTACCTTTTATTTTTCTTCGCAAAACACATATCAGCTACATGTTGCAAAATCATTGGGCCACATTGTAACACGTGGCGCTTTTAGATTAGACCATGATCTGATGTGGTGTCACATGGCATGCTTCATGACACCACGTGCTGACGTGCCCCGCCACATCATTAGCCACGTGTCATCTCAAGATACGTAGCATGATAAAATTTAACCATACAGCTGACGTGGCACCACGTTAGCAACCTTTCTCTCTCTTTCTTTTTCCTTCCCTTTCCCTCCTTTTCTCTAGCAAAAACCGTTCGTACCCTCTACTTTAACATCATTTTCCGCACAATTTCCATGTGTGAATTCACTAATTGATTGATGTTTGTTGAGCCTAATTTTTTCCCAATTTTTATAAGTTTCCTTAACTGATTAATACTAAACCATACTGTTTAATATTGGTCCTCAATTAGGGTTTAAAGAAAACCGATTCTTAAAAAAGTTTTATAAACTTTTAGCATCACCACTTGACCAAGGTCGAGAAATAGTTTAGGTCAAAACCAAATGGATAGATTTGGTTTTGACCACGACTCTAGTTCGCGTGAGGAAAATTGATTTTATAAAAAAAAAGGTTTTAAAAAAACTAGAGAAATAAGCCCGAAGGTTAGGTTTTTTAAAATCTTGCAGGTACCATGAATTTTCCTAATTTAGATTTATTTTCTTCAAATCACCTTTCAAAATTACCCTATAAAATGAAATTCAATCACTAGTTAACGAATTAGACTAAATTGAATAATTTAAACTAAAATGGAAAAAATAAGTTTTCTCGTTGCTTACATCACTCTAGAGTGGCTACATACCCGTTATTTGAAATTAAATGTACGTAGTTTTTTTTTTACAAAACGTTAGTAAGTTAATTGATTTTAGTAAGAAAAAGGTTGGATTTGTGTTTTTTATCTAGTTTAATTTTAATTAAGGAAATTTTCTAAAGAGTCCTAATTAGGGTTTTATGTTTGAAAAATTCTAAAGTAGTCCTAATTTTAAAAAACGGTTGATTTATTTTATTTTTTGTAAAAAAAAAAAAAAAACGATTTTCTAAGTTTTAAAATGGTTTCACCTTTTTTATTTACTAATTTTCTTTATTTTACTATCTTTTCTAACTTTTATATTTTCTAATTTTTTTTATTTTTTGTATTTTCCAATTTTTTTTCCAAATTTTATATTTTTTGTATTTTTTTGTGCTTTTTCCTAAATTATGATTATTTACCCTATTCCAAAAAATTTTTAATTATAAGAGACAAAAATGAAGTATCTATAGCTACCAGTCTTTGTGCTAAAGTTTAAGTAAAATTTTGTTACAAAAATAAACGAAACACTATTTTTGTCTCGGGGATAGATTTGTCCTAAGAAGCATTACAACTTACTAGCTATCTTAGGCTTGATCCAATAAGAATTTGGTGAATGGTGAGAGGTGAAAAAGAAAGGAGGTGCTCTAAGAGTTGGCCAAGATAAAAAAGAAACCGAAAGAGGGTAATGCCCCTATAGGCTAGTTAGAACCTAAAAGAATTTAAAAACTTGGTCGTGCCCCTATGAGCATACTAACTTAGGCAAATTAGCAAAGCGCTCTTTAAGTTAGCTAAGACCTTAAAGAATTTGAAAGTCCAATCATGCCCTAATGAGCTAATTGACTTAAGTGACCAGGCAAAGCGCTCCTTGAACTGACTAAAGCCCTAAAGAATTTGAAAGTCTAGTCGTACCCCTATAAGCTAACTAACCTAAGTGAACACGTGAAGTACTCCTTGAGTTGGCTAAGACCTTAAAGAATTTGAAAGCCTAGTCGTGCTCCTATAAGCTATCTAACCTAGGTAAACAAGCGAAGCGCACCTTAAGTTGACAAGACCTTAAAGAATTTGAAAGCTCGATCGTACCCCTATGAGCTGACTAACCTAGGCGAATAAGCGAAGTGATCTTTAAGTTGATTAAGACCCTAAATGAGAAATTAAAGCCTAGTCGTGCCCATATGAGCTCACTAACCTAGGCAAATAGGAGAAGTGCTCTTTGAGCTAACTAAGACCCTGAAGAATTTGAAAGCCTGGTCATGCTCCTATGAGCTGACTAACCTAAGCGGATAGCAAAGTGCTCCTTAAGTTAGCTAAGACCCTAACTTAGAATCAATTCAAGAAAAACTTAGAAGTACTCCTCTAAGCTGATTATCGTAAGTGAACAGGCGAAGTGCTTCTTGAGCTGACTAAGACCATAAATTGAAACTTAGTTGTGCTCCTTTAAGTTGACTAACTTAGGCGGGAGTGTCTATGGTGGACTAGCAATCCTGACTTAAAATCAATTCAAGAAAAACCTGGAAGTGCTATTCTGAGCTAACTATCCTAGGTAAATGGGCGAACCACTCCTTAAGCTGGCTAAGTCCTTAAATTAAAACCTAATCATGCTCCTTTGAGTTAACTAACCTAGGTAGGAGCATCTTTGGTAGACTAGCAACCCAAACTTAAAATCAACTTAAGAAAAACCTAAAAGTACTCTTCTAAGCTGACTATCCTAGATGTATAAGGTAAAGCGCTCCTTAAGCTAACTAAGATCCTAAATGAAAGATTGAAACTTAGTAGTGCCCTATTGAGATAACTAACCTAAGTGAACGAGTAAAGTGCTCCTTGAATTGACTAAGACCCTAAAGAGAATGAGATGGGTAAGCACTCCTTGAGCTAACTAAGACCCCTAAAGAAGAACCTAATCATGCTCCTCTAAACTGACTAACCTAAGTGAACGGGTAAAGTGCTTCTTAAGCTAGCTAAGACCCCTAAACAAGAACCTAGTCGTGCTCCTTAAGCTGGCTAACACCCCTAAAGAAGAACCTAATCATGCCCCTCTAAGCTAACTAACCTAGGTGAACAAGCGAAGTGCTCCTTAAGCTAGCTAAGACCCTAAATGAAACATTCAAACCTGGGAGTGCACCACTAAGCTAACTAACCTAAGTGAACGGGTAAAGCGCTCCTTGAGTTAGCTAAGACCTTAAAGATAGATCAGAAACAAGAAGCACCCTATGGACTTGTTAAAGATGTTAAAGAGAGATTGATAATGGGAAGCATCCTATGGACTCGCTAAATCCCTTAAAGAAAGGATTAAAGATAGGACAGTGCTTTAAGAGTTAACTTGAACCCTAAAAAGAATAGATTGAAAATGAGATAGTACTCCAAGAGCTGGCTAGAACCCTAAAAATGGATTGAAACCGAGATAGCACTCTAAGAGTTAGTTAAAACCCTAAAGGAAACTTGACGAAGGATTAAAGAGGCAAAGGAAGGAATGTGACCAGTTTGAAAAACTTCTTAACTTGAGAATATTTACAGAGAATTTGGTGAGAACCATTTAAGGACAAAAAAGGCATCAGGGACCCTTAAAGACTTAGATTAATATGATCAGCTTAAAAGGTGTGACCACATTAAAAAGGAAACAAATGACTTGAACTAAAAACTTGGCCACTTAGATCGACATGGATAAAAAACTTTTGACAAGCCTTTACTCTCTCTCTCTCTCTCTCTTTTGTCTTTTCTTTTTTTCTATTTTTTTCCTTTTCTTGAAAGTTATAACGGGTATAAATTCTACTTTAAGCAACAAGCGTTATAGCCATCCCTTTCTTTGATAACCACGTAAGGCATCTCAATGGCCCTAATCTTAATGTTGGGCGTCCTCGTAAGGCCTTGTGATTTAAACATTCCATTTCTTAGGAAAGGGTAACTTATGATTAGTCTAGTTGAAAAAGGCTTTCTTGCAAACTCTTGGTCTAGATTACACTCTTGGTCTAGATTACACTCTTGATTATTGTCCCAAAAATTATAGTTCATTTTGTAAGTGATACACCTTAATCAATCCATTAGGTCTTTTTTAGTTCAAAATTATGGATTTAGGCTTTTGGTCAAAGGGTTTCAAAAAGAACTAATGAAAAGGCCTTATTTTGAAAGAAATATTTTTATTTAACCCAGGTGTATAAGTCAAGAACCTTTAGGAAAAATAAAAAGTATACTTACACTAGTTTCAAAAATAATTTTTATTAAAGATAAATTATCCCTTAAGATTAGAAGAGCTTTATTAAGTAAGGGTGGTATTGTGGATGAGAAAGCCTTGTGTTTGTGATGGGTAAAGAAGGTTTTGTGTCTTATGATTTGGGATGGATATGTTGCACTTATGTTTATAAGTTGGGCACGAGGAGTTTATGTTTCTTAGGCACGTTTAGGCTTTAATTATGAGCATTACATTTTCCGAGCTTTCTTTAGTTAGGGCTTTTCTTTTTACACACAAGCTTAATTTTCAAGCTTTTTCCTTTTTCTTTTTTTTTTATTTTATTTTATTTTTTTATGTTTACCCATTCTTTCCTTATTCAATACTTTACCTCATTATTTCTTGCTCTTCTTTCTTTCCTTTAGCCCAAAAAGTGATTATTTATATTGTCGAGTCTTTGTCTTTTAAGAGATTCAATGCCTTACATCTAATGATTTCTAGCGTATAGACTTAGGTGAGGTATGTATAAGCTTGAGGTGTTTGAAAAGAAATTGGCTCTTCTTCATTTCAAAGAAAAATAACTTATCAAAAATAAAAGTCGTTTTTTAATTAACTTTACTTAAGTAAGCATAAACTAATCTTATCCTTATCTCCTAATCAATGACTCTAACCTCCAAATTGCCCTATTGTAGGGTGGTTCTTCATAGGGTTTAAATTTAAAAAATTCTCTAAATTGGTCCAACAAGGTTAACAACAAATAGTTGTGTTTGTGATTTGAAAATGAATGCCTAACTTTACTTTAATCTACATATCAAATTCAGAATGGACTTCATTTAAGGAATGAATTCAAAATATTCTCACCATTAGTCGTTCAACTCTCAAATTGTTTAAGGGTTAGTATGTAGGATACAGCTTGCCTCTTTTTATCCTAAACCTTTTAAAGGTAAGTTACCAATTCCTTTAAGAGGAGTCTATTATTTATTTGCCCCAGGCTGGAGATTAACTTTGCCCCCCAGTTTCTTAGTATATGCCCCCGTATGAATCCTCTCTAAATTCGAGACTAAGGTTGCATTTGATTTTGTGTTTTGACTTTGTTGGGTTTAGGTTTCTCACTAGACTAAGGGTTTTAACTTGGTTTGGCTACCTTGATGGATTGAGATTTGTGTTCAAGTAAGTCACCTTAATGGGTCGAAGGTTAGCTACCTGAACGAGTTGAGGGGCTTATTTTTGGATTGGCTTCCTTAATGGACTAAGTAGCTTTGTTTGGGTTTGGATGCCTTAATGGAACAAGGGGCTTATGTTTGGCTTGGCTACCTTAATGAGCTAAGGGGTTAATGTTTGGGTTGGCTTATTCAGTGTTTGGGTTGATTGCCCTAACGAGCTGAGGGGTTTTATTTAGGTTAGCCCATTAGAATTTGTAGCCGTTAGCAAATCTCTTTTTTATATATATATATCTTGAGAGAGAAAGATAAGACATTATTTTATAGAAATCGAGAAATGTAATTACAAATAAGAATGGTGATTTTTTAATGTTCTATTTACATGTCAACAAATTTTATTTACATTTCCTTGAAGGAGAGAGAGAAAATGGTTAGATGAATGATTATTGAAGCATTTATTTACAAAAGGGAATCCTAAAGATTGAAGAATAATAAACTGAAGAGAAATTTTTATTATTTTGAGAAATCAAAGTATTGAAAATTAAGGAAGAGAGCCTAACATTTATTCTTGAAGTTTGACATTTAATCTGAGCTTCCTAGCTATAAACTAGAAAAAAACCCTAAACTAAGTCTCATAGATGAGATTTATGGTCTTCCAACATTTCATGGGTTTCCCCAATGACTTGTCCCATAAGTGCTTTCAATGTCCGATTGTGAGCTTCAAAGCATTTGAGCTTTTCTTTCAGATAAGCGATTTCAACTTCTAGCAACTACTCTAAAATCTTAGGGAGGTCTTATAGCCTATCAATTCTTTAATTGTTTCCTTGGTTATATACCATTTTAGGCCTAAACATTTTATAAACAAGAATCGGTCAATAAAAAAAAATGCACATGGAAACATGCAAATGATTAGAACTATTTAGGTTAGTACATTACTCTTTAAGTTGCAACCCTACTGTTTGATTTAACTTTTACACAAGTTGATTGCATTAAACTTTCAAACGTTAGTAAGGTTGTAGTTCTTTAGGAGTAGTATATTAACTTAAGCTTTAAGGGGACTATATGCAATTAGGGCAAGTCCTAAAGATCCTTAAGCTTTGTAACTTTACTTATTTATAGAAAACACTTTCATTGGTTACATTAAGCTTAAGTGAGGATAGCCTAATCAATCCCGAGTGATAGTTACACCACAACAACTGGAGGCAACACAATGGCCCTCCCATCCTAAGGTCTTAATACGATCTCAGTTTGACTGTTTCTACTATATATTCATGATGCATAAAACAAATTCCCACTATAATTTAAAAACTTAAATAAAGCTACCTTGCAAAAAAGTTAATACAAGTATATAGAAAACAATAATAAATAAATTACACTCAATAAGGTGACTTCAAAAATTAATTCTAAATTCGGAAAGTTAGACGGCTAACCTTCTTGACGTCCCCAATGGAGTCACCATCTTGTCAAGCTTGATTTTTTCCCAGTTTTTATAAGTTTCCTTAAACCGATCGATACTAAACCATACACATTTAGTATTGGTCCTTGACTAAGGTTTAAAGAATACGGATTCCTAAAAAAGTTTTATAAGCTCTTAGAGTCATGCACCCAATTAGGGTTAGGAATGGTTTAGGTCAAAATCAAATGGGTAGATTTGGTTTTCATCTAATTGATCTAAACACTAGTTTACGCGAGAAAAACCAATTTTATAGAAAAAGATTTTGAAAAAACCAAAGAAACTAGTCCGAAGGTTAGGTTTTTTAAACCCTTACAGGTACCATGAACTTTCCTAATTTAGATTTAATTTCTTGAAATCACCTTCAAAATTACCTTGTAAAATGAAATTCAATCACTAGTTAACGAATTAGACTAAATTGAATAATTTAAACTAAAATGGAAAAAAATAAGTTTTTTCGTTTTTTACGTCACCTCGGAGGTTCTTGCTTACCCATTATTCAGGATCAAATGTACGGAGTTCTTTTTACAAAATGTTAGCTGGTAGATTAATTTTAGTAAGAAAAATGTTGGGTTTAGGTTTTTTTTCCGATTTTATTTTAATTAAGGAAATTTTCTTAAGGGTCCTAATCAGGATTTTATTTTTGGAAAATTCTAAAGTAGTTCTAATTTTAAAAAAGAGTTTATTTATTTTATTTTTTATTAAAAAAACGATTTTCTAAGTGATAAAACAATTTCAACTTTTTTTATTTACTTATTTTCTTTATTTTACTATATTTTCTTCTCTTTTTTTTGCATTTTCTAAATTTTTTTATTTTTTGTACTTTTTTGTAAATTTTCTATTTTTTGTATTTTCTAAATTTTCTTATTTTTTGAGATTTTTTTTTGTATTTTTTATTTTTTTATTTTTTTGTGCTTTTTCCTAAATTAGTACCCTTTACCATATTCTAAAAAATTTTAAATTATAAGGGAGCAAAAATGGCAATGTTTCCTAACCTACACTTGGAATACTTCAAATCGGTACCACAAAAATGTCTTTTGATACAATCTTTTATAGGTTGAAAATGAAGCTCGAAAATTAGAAATCAGCTTAAATGTTCGAACCTTCTTCCAATTCGTTCTACTTGATTCAAGCTACCATTTACAAATCCAAAGCTTTTAATCACCTTATTTAGCAAGTTTGAGCTCCCATAATTGTGTTTAACTAACCAATCACATAGAAATTCCTTTTCAAATTGCGCAATGAAGGCAGAAAAAACTGAGCATATTCAATCTCGAATTCAAAGTATTTTGATCACTTTCCTTGCTAATTCCAACTCTAAATAGTATAAAAAAGAGCTTAAACAAGCTCAACGACACACAATCATTCACTCTCAATCTCATTCTTGACACTATCACGAACTCTCTCTCTCTCTCTCCATACGGTACCTTCTCTCTCTACAGCTCTCTCTCTCTTCGGTGGTTTTTTAGCATAATCAACCACACATATAAGCTCTACACGACAAGATTTTTCAAACACCACCCTTAGCAGTGCCTACCATGATCCCCAACAAGTCCACCCATCCCCACTGCAGTGAAACCCTAAGCAACTGTAACCCCTATTCGAATCCACGACATCCAACCACCATCGAGTGAAACTAACACCACTATGAGCCTCACTACACTCCAAAACCCAAACCCCAACCAATCCATGGACTCCAATAGCCATCACCATGCACAACCTAATTTGACCACCGCCCTCCACTTTGTAACCACCACTAAACAACCTCTAATCGCCTTGGTACTTTGCCTTATCACCACCCCCCCCCCCCCCCCCTTGTTTTGTCGCCAAGATCACTCAAAATCGTGCCTCACTATTGCTGTTGTTGAAGACCGTTTGACCCGACTTAATTCAAGTGTTTGACTCGACCTGATCCAAACCCGCACCTAGATGACCAACCTACACAGCTTGTTCAAGTTCAACCCTCCTCTTTTTGTTTTGTTGTTGTTGTTTTTTTTTTTTTTTGTTTACTTATTTATTTATTTATTGTAATTTTTAATTGTAAAAAAAAGGAAAGAAAAGGAAAAATCGAAAAGAAAAAAAAGGAAAAGAAAAATAAAAAGTAGAGTAGTTTTAAATTTTTATTTATTTGCTTTCTTGATTAAAACTAAAAAAAATTATAAAAAGAACAAAAAATTAGTTAAAATAAAATAAAATAAAGACAAACAAGAAAATATTTTTATGACTTAGAAAAATTATTTTTTGAATAAATAAAAATAAACCAACTCTTTTTCAAAAATTAGGACTACTTTAGAATTTTCCAAAAATAAAACCCCACTTAAGACCCTTTAAAAATTTTCCTTAATTAAACATCAAACCAAGTAAAAAACATAAACCCGACCATTTTCAAAAATTAAAATCAATCAACCAGCTAAGATTTTCAGAAAAGAACTATATATGTCTGATTCTGAATAGCAAATATATAGGCATCTCCAGAGCGACGTAAAAATTAAAAAATTTAGTTTTTTCACATTTTTTTTAAATTATTCAAATTGGTAAAAATAACTTTATTTAAATGTTTGTTTTTTTCTTGAAACGTGAATTTAAAGAATTAAGTCTAAATTTGGAAAGTTGAATGGTACCGGTAAAGATTTAACAAACTTTTCCTAAAAATCAGTTTTTCAAGTAGACTAGTGGCTAGGTCAAATTAGTCCACTCAATCGATTTAACCTAACCCTTTTTTTTTTTTTCCAAATTTCAATCAAGTGGCAACTCTAAAACATTTTTTGAAAATTAAAAAAAATAATAATTTTCTTTAACTTTTAGTCGAGAATCAATATTAAACGAGTTAAGGTTTAATATTGATTGGGTTAAGAAAAGTTTATGAAAACCGAGAAAAAAATTAGGCTCAATGCCTACAATTAAGAAGTCAGCTACTACCTTTTCCAATTCATCCTTTTGCACGTAATTGTACTCGACACAATCACCCATCTAGAGGAACATGTCCTTTGAATGGAATCCTATGATAAATGCTTCTTCTACATAGCAAACCTTTTATTTCACTAACTGCTTCAACAACAACTCTAGTTCTAGTGCAACAAATTCCTCTGTATTTTCTTCAACTAAGCCCAATTCATGCACCCATAACAAATCAAATAACTCTACTTCACTTAGATTAGAAGTTGAGTGAGAAAGATAATGCTAATAAGGGTTGATCTCCTTGTATCATCACCTCATTCCCTTCACTTTTAAACTCCATATGCATTTTGTGTCAGCCAAACTTCGCTTCCCTAAGTGTCTAACAAGAATTTCACACCTCTACAGTTTGACTCAAAAGTCCAACTAAACCAAAGGGTTTGCTTTATGGTTAAATACAACTTCTATACTACTACTTTGTACAAGGAAATTGTAGCTTACATTACTATTAATTAATATCAAAAGCAAATGATTAATTAATGACTACCAAAATTTAGGAATCTATTTTGGACTACATACATTTAGTTAATCCATAAGTCATTGCCTACTTCTACTGCATATACAAGATTCAAACAAGAATCAACAATGGTTTAAATATGTTCGATTCAATAAAATATATCAAGACTATCATAAAGATGGTAACTCAGCATGTAATTCTATTTTTCTACTAATAAATGTAAAGAGTTGTGCTAGAAAAGAAAGTAACCTACACAAGGTGATATCAGTACAAGAGCAAGAAAGTAATATTTTATTTAGAAAAAAAAAAAGGTAATCGAAACTGGTTAGGTTCAATTTAGAAAAAAACCTAACTGTTAATTTTAGGTTCGGTTTAATAGAAGGGGTCAAACCGTATGAAACCAAACCATACCCACCCCTAATAGCAGGATGAGATCTAGAATCTTATGATCCATCTTAAACCTACCCATAAGACTCGAATCTCTTACTATGAAATTTGGTTAGAAAAATAGTATGCAGTATGGGGAGTGAAACTGAGATAGTTATATGCATATAAGGGAAATATAGGATGGGATTAGTGACTTCTTCTATGCTGTTTTTGACCATACATACATGAATTCTAAGAAATCAATATTTTATCACCCTCTCTTTGGTCTTCTTTGTTGCCTTGACCTCAGTCTTTCTTTTTTTATTTCTTACTATTTTTTTTTTTTTGGAAGAATTATACCAAACAATATCAATGTTTGAGGATAAATTCAAATAAGGGATAAACATTTCGAAAGGTTCAAATAAAATATCAACGTTTTAGTAAAAGGTTAAGATGAAGGAACGTCGTTAGTTTCGTCTGATGTGGCTACTATGTAATACATAACGCTTACGTGGCATACACATAGCATATACATGGTGCTGAAATATGCATTTAAATAATAAATAAATAGAAAAAAACTTATAAAATGTAAAAAGATACTAAAAAATTAAGAAAATTTTTAAAACTAAAAAAATAAAAATAAAAAACTAAATAACATAAACTTAATTATAATGATATCATTAAATTAAATTAATCAAAAAATTAAAAGAAAAAAAAAGGAAAAGGTACAAAAAAAATTAAAAATAAAATAAAATTGGCTAGTCCCTACCATTGGGGTGGCCAGATTTGCCTAAATACCCTTAATAGGTCGCAACCCACCAAATGACATACTAGTGATAGTCAGATTTCACCCTAAAATATTATTCGACCATTCAGCTGATTAGAAAGCGACTAATTCTATTCTCAGCTAATGCTGACTAAGGCTCAATCCACTTGATGAGCCTTAGAGCCCAGCCTATTAATGGAAAGTGGTACAAATAGTTATGATCTAGTATGATCTCATTCATAATCACCTACTATTCCTGTATTTTAGGCATATGCTTGATTACAAGATCTCCATGTAGCCCACTACTAATGATTAATTGCTGTTTCAAATACCCGATGTTCGCCTATAAATACGAAGAGAAAGCATTATAAGAAATCTCTTACGACGTACAAACTTTGTACTTATTCATTTATCTCTCTGAAAAAACAACTATTGACTTAGGCATCAAAGTGGCTATATCGAACTAGCCTTGGTTCCACTTAGCCTTTATTTATGTATTTGCAAGAACACAGTTCTACCTAAAATCACCCAACAACATTAGGCATTGTCTATTTTTCATTATATACCTACGTAGCAAAAACGAGAATGACAAATAGTGCAAGTGCTAGTTCTTTACCCTATCACCAAACGAGGAGAAGTAAGCATATTGACGAACAGCGCTTGGTTAAGTTAGAGCAACTTTTGTCTTGACTTAGCCATAAAAAACCAATAACTCAACAAAAAGCATGATGAGATCCTTAACTTGCTCAATAAAAATGTCTACCCAAATCAAAACCAAGAACACGGTGAAAACAATGCCGAGAATAGTAGTGATTCAACATATCCTCCAAAATTACTCAAAAAGCGAGCTAAAGTTACATTCGGACCTTTTGCCCCTACTCTTAAGAAAAGTAACAAAGGAAAGCAACCATAGCAAGTGCACCATGTGGGACTCCCACATATTAGCACCCTTACTATGAGGAGTAAACAATTCCAAATAAAGAAGAGTCCTTTCATCCCTGAAATTTTGGATGAAGTAATACCACGGCATATTAAGCTATCACAATTCAAGACTTATGATGGAACGACATACCCTGAAGATCATCATGAATATTATGTACCTTGGCTAAACTACATAGCCTAAGTGATGTCGTGACTTGCCAAGCTTTTCCCTCAACATTAAGGAACGCAGCTAGTATATGGTTCAAACATTTGATAGAATCTCATGCTTTGATGATTTGGAAAAAGTATTCTTGTAACACTTCCTTGTAAGTAAGCTTCCAATTAAAAATTCATTCATCCTTAATACCATAAAGCAAAAATCAAATGAATCTATCAAGACTATTTGGCCAGATTCATGGCCGAGATGGTCCAGATTCCAGAGCTAGACATGAGCATTACCCTTAACGCAATTATTGATGGAGTTAAACCCCATGGAGATTTTTTCAAGTCTTTGGCCAAAAATAAGTTGAAAACTTTCATTGAGTTTAAGGCTAAAGCCATGTCTTACATCCATTAGAAAGACAACATTAAAGCTTATTGAGAAGCCAATCAAAGTAAAGGAGACCAAAAAGGCGACAAGAAGAAGAGTGTAAAAAATTGACTCAAAATAAATGATGATTGGTGTCCCAACGGCTATAATGCAGTTAACACAGTTATTGATGGAGTTAGACATGAGCATTGCCCTTAATGCAATTATTGATGGAGTTAAACTCTATGGAGACTTTTTCAAGTTTTTGGCCAAAAATAAGTCGAAAACTTTCGTTGAGTTTAAGGTTAAAGCCATGTCTTACATCCATTAGAAAGACAACATTAACGCTTACTGAGAGGCTAATCAAAGTAGAGGAGTCCAAAAAGGCGACAAGAAGAAGTGTGTAAAAAATCGACTTGGAACAAATGATGATCGGTGTTCCAATGGATATAATGCCAAGAAAAAGAGGCTATGCATCTCTACATATTCTGTCCATACGCCACTCAATCATCCAATCACAAACATATTGATGGAAGTGCATGATCAAAGGGGCGAGTTGTAATGGCCATAAAGGATTAGAGGAAATCGTTTACAACAAAATTTTAATAAATATTATGATTTCCATAGTGATATAGGCTATAATACTGATGAATGTGTCTAACTCAAGATTGCAATTGAGGATGTAATCCAACGAGAGTATCTGAGTAAGTTTTTCACACATAATACCGAGAATATTGAACAACCAACTCAAAAGACACGTAAAGGGCAAGAGATTGTCATGCGGCCTTCTCAAGCCAAGAAAGATGCAAGAGATGGAAGAAGTAGCAAAGTACTGAATGGTATAATAAATACTATTGTCGATAAACCTTTTGCCTTAAGCCTATCAAGCTCTTTAAGCTCAACTAATGCAATTAATTATGTTTGTAATGTACAAGGCAAAAAGGTCAAGGTCTACAATTCAATTTCTTTCACAAAAGAGGATTTCAAGAGCGTTCAAAGGCCCTATGATGATACACTCGTAATTAATGCAAGAATTGCCAACTTTGAGATAAAAAAGATTCTTGTTGATACTAGAAGTTCGACAGATATTATTTTTTAACATTCTTTTGATCAAATGAGATCGAAAATCAAAGCACAACTAAGATCTTATGACTATGATTTATACGCTTTCAATAATCAACCCATTTATGTTGAGGAAGTAATTTCTCTCCCAATCCAGATTAGAGATGATAAGCACATTATGGAAGACAAGGTAGATTTCCTTATTGTTAAGTGTTGGTCCTCATATAATATGATCATGGGTCAGCCATGTTAGCATTTATTCGACATGATCCCTTCCACTACATATCTCAAGGGCAAATTTCCTATACCCACTAAAGTTGACGTATGTAAAGGAGACTTACAGTTAGCAAGATGCTTGTATATAAAGGCACTACATCGCGAAGAAATTTTTCAAGTTGAAACTTGTCCAGAACAAAAATTAGCCGACATAGAAAATGATAGGAATTAGCCTACAACGATCTCCAAGCCTAAGTCTACCTGTCCCAAGTCAACTTGTTAGAAGCTAAAGGCGACCTGCTCCAACCCAAGGTTAAATTGTTCAAACCCGAGACTGATCCGCTTTTGTCGAGGTCGAGCTGATACAAGAAAGCCAAGAGGAAGAAAAGGAGCCACTCGACATCAAGTCTATCATCTACCGAGAAGCTTAAAGACTACACTGCTAAGGCTTTGAGGCCAAAGATCCACTCCACATGACACAGAGAAACTAGTACCAACTAATTGTAGAACTTAGCAATTATAGGCTAACCTTTCAGGTATCTCAGCCAAGCACTGCAAGACTCTAAGGGCTCCTACCCAAACCCGGACATCCAGTTGATGACCTCACCCAGTTTAGATCCTGCTCCTTTCAAGATAACTCGAATGACTATATGCTGACTCCTTCTACTAAACGCATAGTTTTATATTCTTGTGAATATTTTCTTTATTTTAATTATGGGCCCAATCTTTAGAGTTTAAGGACTTATATATTATTTATAATTTTACCACTAAGTTTTTTAGGATTTGTTATAAATAGCAACATTTGTAATTAGCTGATAGAAACTTTAGAGATAGTGAAGAATATTCAGACAATAATTACACTTGAACATTCCTTTTCGAGTAAAGATACTCCTGAGCTCTTAAAGCTTGCCCTTTTTAGATTATTAAGTGTTTGTTAACTCTTTAATTCTTCTTGTTTTCTTATCAATCTTAACCTTAAGATTGTGCTAAACCCCTCATTTAAGCTAGTGAGTTGCATGTAACATTTATTTGAATCATAAGCAACATTTAGTGTTTGTAAGTTATATTGAACCCTATTTTGAGCTCAACCCCTGATTGTGTATGTGTCTTAGTACATGATATCTATATAAATTCACTGTCAAAACCCCCTTCACATCCCTTTCCTCATTTCCTCTAGAACCTCGGATACCCATTCATGGCTCAAGTCCTGCTACGTTCACTCAAGAGACGTATCAGAAAATGTTAAGGAAGAGACAAAAGAAATCCCATTGGGAAATGTTCTGGAGAGGATGACAAAAACAAGGAAACATTTGTTCGTAGACATCTGCTAAAGTTTGATCAACTTTTTACAAGACAACACCGATGTGTTTACATGGTCTCCCTTAGATATGCCAAGCATCCCTAGAAATATTATAACACGCAAACTTCAAATCGATCCTAATGTGAAGGTGATTCAGCAAAGGAAAAGGCATTTTGCTCCTAAACGGTAGGTAACCATAGAAGAAGAAGTCCAAAAGCTACTAAAAGCGGGGTTCATTACGAAAGAGCCTTATCCGACTTGGCTAGCCAATTGTGTGCCAATTAAGAAGTTTAATGACAAGTAGCGTATGTATATAGACTTCACAGATTTGAATAAGGCATATCCTAAAGATTGCTTCCCCTTGCCCAAAATATATCAAATGGTTGAATCAACTGCTGAACATGCCCTACTATCTTTTACAGATGCATTTTTCGACTACAATCAAATCAAAATGGATGAGAAAGATGAGGTTTACACATTCTTTGTCACTAACTTTAAGACCAACTGTTACATGTTGATGCCATGGGGGCTTAAAAACACTAACATAACCTATCAACAGCTTGTCACCAAGATGTTTAATCCCTAAATCCATCAAAACATTGAAGTATATGTTAACGATATGATAAGAAAAAGCACAACAGAAAATCGGTATCTTACCGATCTTAAGGAGACATTCAATACTCTAAAGAGGTACAATATGAAGCTAAACCCGTAGAAATGTGTTTTTAGTGCTATTTTAGGAAAATTTTTAGGTTATATGGTTACCCAACGTGGCATTGAAGCAAATCCAAGGAAGATTGATGTTATTTAGCGCATGAAATCTCCTTACATAGCTAAGGAAGTTCAGGAGCTAACTAAGTGGATAGCCACCCTAAATAGATTTGTGTCAAAAAGTGCTAACAGATGTGAGGAGTTTTTAAAATCTTAATGAATCCAAAAGATTTTCGATGGACAAACAAGTGTGAAAGAGCATTTAATGAGCTAAAGGAGTTTCTTGCATCACCACCAATACTCTCAACACCCTTTTCGAAAGAAAATTTGTATCTATATCAATCGGTCATTAGTCAAGTACTTTCCTTTATCTTAGTTTGAATAGAAGGCAAAGAGCATCGGCAAATTTATTGTGTAAGCTATGTTTTGTAAGGGCTGGAACATCGATATACAAAAATTGAGAAATTTATCTTAGTGGTGGTTTTCTCGACAAGAAAGTCAAAGCCATACTTCAAAGCACATCAAATTATTGTCCTTACTAATCAGCCTTTGTGGCAAGCTTTTCAATGACCAAACTCTTTAAGGAGGATGATAAAGTATGCTCTAGAGCTAAGTGCCTATGGTATACAATACAAACCTCGAATGGCATTAAAAGCTCTAGTATTGATAGATTTTGTGGTTAAATTCACTAGTGAAGAGGGCAACATAGAAATGGTCGAGAAGCCGATATGGAATCTATATGTCGATGGCTCCTCTACTAAAGAAGGATGCGATATAAGTCTCATTCTACAAGGACCTTACAATGTGAAAGTTACTTATGCTTTGAAGTTTGGGTTTCTAGCTAGCAACAATGAAGCTGAGTACAAAGCCTTAATAGCTAGACTCAAATTGGTGAAGGACATTGGTGCCAAGAAAGTTAAAGTTTTTTCTTACTCACATCTCGTTGTGAATCAAGTCAATGGGAGTTATGTGGCAAAAGAAGAAGTAATGAGCAAGTACTTGCTGATAATGCAAAACCTTAAGGAAGAGTTTCAATCAATTTCAATTGAAAAATTACCAAGAAGCAAAAACATTGCTGTTGAAAAGTTGTTGAAGTTAGCTAGTATGGCATTCCCCGATTTAAATGACAAGCTCTTTATTGAGTATCTCCCTACTAAGAGCTTATAAGCTATTGAGCAGAGTTGCAAGTTGGCTCCCTACCCAAAGGAGAAGTCTTGGATGTACCCAATCATAGACTATTTGAAGGATGATGTTCCTTTTGATGATAGAAAAGATGCTAGAAGATTGATTTATCAAGCTACAAATTATACACTAATAGGCGACCAATTGTATGAACACGCCATTTTCCAACCTTACCTTCATTGCTTTCTACTAAAGGACGCACAACGAATACTGTCTGAATTACATGACTGTATCTATAGTAATCATGTGAAGGGTCAAACCTTGTATGTCTACGTATTATGACTCGGCTATTATTAACAAACTATAAAGAAAAATGCGAGATTCTCTATTTAGCAATGTTCGCAATGCTAGAAACATGAGGCATTGAGCTATGCACCTTCTATCGAATTGTACAGCCTCACCATTGCCCAGTGGGGATTAGACATACTCGAACCATTTCCAAAGTCTACAGCCTAGCAACAATTCATCATAGTTGCCGTGGATTATTTTACAAAGTAAGCAGAGGGGAAAGTAGTGGGCAAAATCATGAATAGAAGGTCAAAGTTTTTGTTTTCAACTTTATTATATCAAGATTTAGAGTTTTATTTTTTATAATCATTGATAACAAACCACAGTTTGATAATGACAAATTTCAGGTATTTTGTGAGAAACATGGTATCCATCTGAATTATACGTCAGTGGCTCATCCTCAAACCAATGGGCACGTGGAAGTCATTAATAAGATCATCTTGCATAGTTTGAAGAGGAAAGTTCATCAAGTCAAGGGTAAAAGGGCTAACAAACTATCGAGTGTTTTATGGGGGTATAGGACTATTTAAAGGACTTCAAGAGGAGAAATACCCTTTAGACCAGCATATGGGTTGAAAGCTGTACTATCGATTGACTTGGATCTACTTAATCTTCATTCACAGAACTTTGACATAATGGCCAATCAAGTCGATCTTTCGGCCAATTTAGAACGATCAAGGAGATAAGAGATGTTACAAGGATGAGAGTTGCTGCATATCAACATAGAGCATCTAGATATTACAATCAAAAGGTGAAACACAAAGTATTTCGACCTGGAGATCTGCCTTGCAGAAAATTAGAGGCAACTGGTGCACGAGATAATCAAGGGAAGTTCAATGCAAGTCACGAGATAATCAAGGGAAGTTCAATGCAAGTTAGGAGAATCCTGTTAGGATTCGAGAAGTCATAGGTAAGGAGCCTGTTGACTAGAAATGTTAGATGGGACAATCATCCCTCGAGCATGGAATGATGAGAATTTGAAGCTTTGCTTTGCATAGTTCCTTTGATGTTATGGTTTGTTTCTATTCTAAACATTGTAAGGCAATGGCGTACGTATTGTTTCAACTGTGAAATGTTCATTTCAAGTTTATAAGTATCATTACTTCTTGTCATTTTCATTCCTAATCAATGCATGATTAACAGATTAATAAAGTTCTAACTATACAACAAACAAACTAATATTTAGTGAGCTCAAACCTATAATGGTTAACAAGCTTAATAATTATTGATAAGTAACATCAATTCTTATTTAAAAGTATACCAAGAAGCTAGAGAACAAACTCTATTATGCCTTTTAACAGGTAGTCTTATGGCTAAAAAGAAAAAAACGCACTAGTTTATGTCCTATGCAACTAATGAACGTTATGTCTTTAGAAAGACATCTAATATGCATGTGAAATAAAATGCGCCCAAAAGAATGAAAATGCATGTGAAATAAAACGTACCGAAAACTAATAAATTGCGTGTGAAATGAAATGTACTAGAAACAAAGGGCTTAAAAGTTGAATATTATATTACAATAAATGGTCAACATCCTAACCATATCTAGTCCATATAACATATAGAAAATAAAGTACAAATTAATAGATAATCTTAAGAATTTTGGACATTCTTGTTCTTTGATTGAGCAGAAGTATTGTCCTAATTAGAAGAAGACGGGACCATCTTGGAGCTTACTTCTTTTCTAGTACTTAGGGTTTTAGAGTAGGTGGATGTCTCTATACGAACATAAAGGGTCTCTCTCCTTAGATGATCGTTCCTCGTCATTGACAGAAGGTTTAACATTAGCTTCATCATTGTCACCTTATCTTTGAACCTCAATCTCCACTTCTTCGTCGACTTCTTAATCACCACTGTTGGCGTCATTGTCATCGACGTCGGCAAAGTCTAGATATGAAAGGTCATAGTCAAGGTGAACTTTTAAAATCTCCTTTCTCACCCGTTAGACCCCCTGTAGAACATTCTTTCTAAGCAATATCTCATGTTTCTGACTAGGAGTCACAATTTCTAATGCTTCCTCCATTGAAGGCTTCTTTTTCGCCGCCTCCTCTAATTCAGTAACACAAGACTCCATCTCAAAGCCATTTATCTGTAGCTCCTTGATTCGCATCCTTTACCTATCCTCCTCGTCACTCATTGAGGTGATTGTTCAACCTAACCCCCAACACTCCTCTCACTTCTTGTGAAGCTCCTCCTTTAGGATCTCAATCACCTTATATCACTTTTTGTTTTTGGCCTTGAGGCTTAAGACTTCATCGACCACCAATGAATGTGTTAGCTTATTGGTTGAAAGTTCTTCTCTCAACCTTAATTATCACGCTTTAGGCTGCAATAGTTTAAGCCTTTGAGGAGTTATATGCCTCCTTAACCTTTTGCAATAAATTAACAAGATTAATAAGTCATTTGCTTCTCAATAAAGCAGCAACATATAAATATTACCTTCTTCATTTCTTTGTCAGCTTCATCTAGAGCCGTCAAAATGTGGTTGCTAATCTACACATAGATGAGATTATGAGAGCGATAGAACACGAGCTGTAAGTGAAAAGGTGATTGGTACTTATATCATACAACTTGATGGCAATATGTCCTTTATTACAACTGTCTACTCTATCAACATCTTTCTTTGTAATCTCCCTATCCTTAGGGAGAATGACTCCTTCCATTAAGGCCAAGGATTTCATCCTGTCACCCAAGGCCGAATCAGTGTATAGGATGTTTTGGCTCTAGCATAGCACAAAGAACTCGCCTACCTCATGGTTAGGAATGAACTCGGCACTACTGATACCAAGAGCTCTATTCCTCAAAGCCTCCTTCGTCCTCTTGTCTAAGGCTTTGAATTTCTTAAACGAAGGTTAGCCAGCAAGCTCTTTTTCGTTTCTTTTTTCAAGACTCAGCTCATTGTTTGTTTGGCCTAATGGGCCTTTTGCCGCCTCTGAGGAATGACCTTAATGCCGCTATTATCATTGATCTCTCAATAGGATTCACCCGACACTTCCTCTCTAAGAATGTTTTTCGCGGAAGGTATCATTTCAAGTTGTGTTGCCTCAATGACTCTAGTTTGTTCAGTCCCTTAACTCTTATTGGCAGGACAAGTCTCCTTTTTTGGAGTAGTAACTTGCTTCACAATTTTCTCCTGTGTAACCTTTTTCGATGCAAGCAGCCGAGTGACAAGTGCTTTGATGCCTGCACATTTATCAAGCTTCAGCTTCTTGGCCTTTGCTTGGGCTAACAACTTGGTGGGATCTACATCACCTACAGCCATGTTTGCAATAAAGGATAAGAATATTAAAAATGAGAAAGAGAAAAATCAAGAACTTACAAGATCCATGCCAAGTGAAGCTCAAAGGTGACTATTCTCCTTGTAAGTCACAAGAACAACTTTCCTCTTTTAACTCTACTTAGCACAACGATTGTTTTAACACCTACCTTCTTTTTTAGAAAAGAATGGATCCCCATTCTCATATCATTTTATTATCCTCTCAACATCTTAGAAAAACATTTTATTCGTTCTTCTTTCTTAGATCTTCTTTGCCACAATAGCATTATTTGGCATCAAATCAATGTCTTTTGTATAGATAGGCTCAGTCCATTGGGTCTAAAATTTCAAATCTTCATCCAATATGATAGACACAAACTTGTCATGCCACTTATGGATTTTGGACTCTAACCCATCCATATATTTTCAATCATGCCGAGCAACCATAAAAAACCAACAGTCGAGTTGCCTCCTTATCATGAAAAAGTATCGAAACAACTAAGACATAGTCCTAACCTTAACCTCTTCACAGATTATCACAAATGCTACAAGAAGTATGCGAGTATTCGGTGAAAATATACTCGGCACAACCTCAGAAATAATTAAAGAATTGTTTAATAAAAGTAAACAATCGGAAGCATAGTCTTAAATTGAGGTATTTCAGATATATATGAAACTTACAGTCCCTCAGAAAACATACTCTCTCATCCTCCTTCGATCTACATAGATTCCATGTCTCAAGAAGATCTTGCCAGTATTTATTATACTTCAAGACGAGTTCTTAATAGCACCACTTACCACTACATCTAAGGAATCACTATAATAAACAACATTATCATACAAATACCTAGCTACGAATCTTCCTTCCCTATCATCTGGATAGTTATCCTCTGAAAGAGCATTGATGTGAGTGAGTTTTTCCCATTGCTCCATTGTGCTATCTGCTCAACTACTTAAAGAGCACACCAAATCGTTCCTTTTTTGGGAGAGAGAAGTAACCTCAAACTTAGTTGCCTCAAGAACCTAAAATTATAAGTCGACAAATGACACTTCTGACCATACCTAATTGAAGCTATACGAAAGAATCACAAACTAGACAAAAATTTGGAAGATGAGATGTCAGAAAGCAAATAAGAACTCTGAAAATGGATACAAATGAGAACAGAGCGAAGAAATCTTTTATCAATATGAAAAATCCTTTATATATGAACAGTTTCTCCTCATAACCCTAACATGCTTATGATGGGAATGCGGTTTTGATTAGATGGTTAAGTATGGATTAATAACACGTATTATGAGTTCGATACCTGACGATTATCATATTACTGATAGTTATTATCCCCTACAATGTAATGATGGCTAGGATGATAGCTGTCACACCTACTACCATAAAAGAGTAAATGGGCTAGAAAATTGAAATGATGCAACCTTTCGTTTAAGATACGATTCATCGCATTTCAAAGTAAAAGTCAAACCTTCCTATATCTCTCAGTATCTGGAAAACTCATTTTGGTCATAACCATCCAACTACCCAAACTGAGCATTAAGTTTTATTTACTCTCATAGTTGAGTTCTCAACTATAAGAGTCAGGAGGCAAAAGTTGATAGTCAAATTTCACTCTAAAATATTACTTGGTCATTCAGCTAACGAGAAAGCAATTAATTCTACTCTCGACTGATTCCATCTAAGGCTCGATCCACTTAATGAACCTTGGAGCTCGACCTATTAATATATTTAGTTTGAACTTAAGAAAGTGGTGCAAACAGTTATAATCTAATACAATCTCATTACATAACCATCAACTATTCCTATATTTTAGGCAAATGCTTGATTACAAGATCTCCATGTGGCGTACTACTAATGATTAATTATTGTTTCAGATCCCGATGTTCGCCTATAAATATGAAAAAAAAGCATTGTAAGAATTCTTGTATGACCTACAAACTTTATACTTATTCACTTGCCTCTTTAAAAAAAAAAAATTACTAATTTAAATATCGGAATAGTTGTACCGAACTAGCCCCAGTTCTACTTAGCCTTTATTTGTGCATTTGCAGGAATCCCACCCGCACCCCCACCCCCCCCCCAACGTGGCCACCCAATTACCTATTTTGATAGCGACTAAATTGGGATTTCTCCTTTTTTTCTTATTTTCTTTTTTTTTAAATAAGGTGGTAAGGTAGTCATCCACTATTGGAGGGTTATACAACCTTCCCCTCCACCCACCCATGGTAGTAAGTGATTGCTGCATCATCTCTTAGCGAGTCAATGACTCACCAAAGGTTTTTAGGACAATCAAGCTACTTGCCTTTGGGTGGTTAGTTTTTTTTTTTTTTTCTAATTTTTTGTATATTTTTATTAATTTTTTATTTTTTTTGTTAATTAATTTAATGATATTATTATATTATTATACTTAAATTTATGTTATTTAGTTTTTTTATTTTCTTGGTTCTTTTAATATATTTTAATTTACTTTTTTTTTATTTTTTAGAATTTTCTTATTTTTTTAGTATCTTTTTATTTTTTGTAAGTTTCTTTTCTATTTATTTATTATTTAAATGCACACATCAATGTCATGTATACACCATATAAGTGCCACATGTCACTTAACAATCATGTCTAACGAAACTAACGGTATTATAACGATAATCCCTAATTTTAACTTCTTGTTAAAACATTGATCATTTATTTGAATTTTTTGAAACATTATATAGAATCTATGATGAATTCACAAGCTAAGTTTACCAGGAGGCTCAATGGTCATTTAAAGTAGTTCTCTTTGAGGAGACAATAATATAATCACTGAGGAAGAGACTCACGCCAAATGTTATCGTCATAAGAAATGTGCTATATTTATTTGCCAATCTAGTATCTTAAGTCCTAGAATGATGTAGTATTTTATGTTTGAGTTTGGAAATAGCCTCGCAAATTTACAGATTTATATGTCAATTATTGTAAGAACATGGGAGTTCAAATATTAGTAATGTAATTATTCCGAAGGAATGGTTGCAAAACTTATAGATTTAGATGGGTAAATGCGAGAACTGGATTTTTTCTTTTATTTTTGTTTTTCTTTTGGCCAATTTCTTTTATTTTTGTTATAATACTTTTTTTATATTACTTTTTATATCCTTACACTTTCTAAAAGGTTATTACTGAATGCTATCTTTTTACGTTATTAACTCTATCAATATACAACATCACTCTTCACTTCTGCAATTTTTATTTTTCTTTTTACACTTTCTGATTCTTTTCTCAAAAAACTTTCATTATTCGTGGTTTTTCATTAATAAAACATTTTACTATTTTAATCACCCATGCCGTGTCATTATTACTCAAAAGACATATCCTTCACACAATATTGGAGGAGTTAACAATGGAAGGGAGCAATATTTTTAAATTCAAATAAGATATTAACATTTAATATAATGATTTAAATAAGATATTAACGTTCAAAAGATTTTGATGGAATGATTATTACATAACAATCTTATAACAACCGGATTCCTTATTTGAACTACATTATGAAATACTAATATTTTATTTGAATTTTTTAAGACATTAATCAATTATTTAAATTTACTCCAAATGTTAAATCTCTCTATTATAATTCTTCTTATATAGGATGAAATTTTAGAGGATTTGCAACCTTTACATAGATAAATGCAAAAATTATGCAACTTTTCATACATGTTGTATTATCATAACTTGAAGGAATTGTAGCTTTTTTCTAATTAATATTGTAACATTTTATATAACTACCAATAGTAGCCATAAAAATTACAAGATATAAAATATGTTTATATATAGTTAAATAGTATTGTTCACGCAATCTTTCAAATAGGAATATACATTATCAACATATTAATTATGATAATCTTTGCATAAATATCTTATTTTCACTCATGTGAATAAATTTTGAAATAAAATATGCATATTGCTTTGACTAGTGTTATACAATTTTTTAAGCCTCTTAGTTATGAATTACATGTTTAAGAAACATATCTTTTGAAGTGAAAAGAACATGTCAATTTTAAAAGTTGCAACATCTATATAACATATTATAAAAGGAGCAACTCTTTAACATTCATAATGCTGCATTCCTATATTGTAAAAGACTGATGATACATTGCAAAGGTACAAATATTCAAATCTAGTTGAAGCCATGGGCTCACACTATGTACAAATTTTTGGTTCAATGAAACTAATTTTTTTTTTTTTCCTAAAAGGTTATCACAATTAAGATATTAACAACATATGCTCGTAAATAATTTTAAATAGGTATGAATATTATTATTTAAGTTACATGCGTATATACCACATATTGTAGTTTTCTCATGGTCCTTTTATACTTACATAAAATGATATACCATTACAAATATATATATATATATATATATATATTATTACAGTTGTTTAAGGAAGACAACATCACACATAAGTTGTGCCGTTTCATATATATCATGCAAAGAGCGTATCTCCTCTACAAATAACATACTTTGCATAAAAGATTCGCCTTATACTCTCTCTCCTACTCTTGAATTGAAAGCGAGACACCACCGCCTTTAGCACCGTGATTCCTCCCTCAGCATCTATAAGCCCGCCTCTCATATTTTTCATTACAGACTCGAGGCCTTTCGCTTTCTCCTGAAGCTCCTCGCTTCGGTGCATAGCAAATGGGAAATTTTTTATGGAGGCTGAGTCAACCTAAAGCTGCAAATTTGACACTTACAGCCCATGTCTTCCTCAGCAGTCTTCTGCCAAGCCTCTTCTTGCATTTTGATAAACTCATTCTCCACCTCCTGAGCCCTGTGCAACAAAATCGTATTTTGGTTAGTTCAATTTCTAGTTGCTAGCACACGTCTTCTCGACCTTGGCTATCAAACAATCGTGCTCCGATCACACTTGTGCTACCTTCGTTCGATCTTCTCTCCACATGCGAACTAACCTAGAGTTAAAGAAAACAAGGATTAGTGAAGCTAAGAGTTCAGAGCAGACTATTTCACGTTGAAGAACGTACGTGTTGCTTACATCATGAACTTAACGCAGACAAGGTTCCCCAGCCTATCAGGAGTGAGGTCCTTAGAGCTATGCACCAGCACATATTTTATCTTTAGGCAAAATGAAGCCCTCCATGTGCTCAGCGCTCACCCTAACCCTTACCAAGGCCCCTATCCTCGATGCGCACGTCCCATTTAGGGACAAATTTTTGACATCGCGCGCCTCTGAGGGCAAATGAACGGGAATGCCCTCGTGAAACAGTCGCCTCCTCCAACTACCTGCCTTTAGGCCAATCTTCTTACCTTTGTCCCTCCTCCGAGGCTCCAGTTGCCCATAAGCATCAATCCGTGATAGCTCACCATGAGGTAATAATACTTATGACGTTTTTTTCCCTCCAAGCCACTCTAGAGCCTTACCCAACTATTTGATCCCTGGTAGGTTTCTTAGGTTGATTGGCAACCCAGTTCACAGCTTCAACTGGATAGACAGGTTAGAACCCTTTGGCTTCAGTTTCTCCTTAGGGGTAAAGTGTAGCCTTCTTCTCAACAACAGCATCTTTACCTCTCTCTCTACCTTTCCGGTAGCCTCGAGAACGGACAGGTCAAATTTCTTCATCTCTACGACTACGAGACATATAAAATATATTTAAAGACTATACTATAAAGTGCAGAACAAGGTATGCTGCCAAGCACAAGCAAAATTGAAAGAGAATATAAGTTTTTGAAAGAGGCAACTACGATTTCGCCTATATGTAGGCTTGCATGAAATCGAGTGACAGCCATCGTAAAGCCAACCCACATGATAAGCTCCAACCTGATCTCACATCTCACCACATGTCTTGCAAAAGGAATAAACGGTGCAGATCGCTTGAATCCGGAGCATAATTGTCATACGCAGACACGTCCAATAGCTTGGTGATGCATGGCCCCGACATTAAATGTGTTGAAAATTAACATGCGCAAGACAAATTGAATTAAGACTTCTCGGACAAGTTACAACACCTCAGGATCCAATGCTTTACAGTGAGATTAGATCGCTCCGTGCGGTTTGACGAGCACCAGCGTACCGGTTGTCGGTCTAGCAGACGTCCGGAGTCGAGCATGGAACCGGCCTGCCGATCCCAAGTTGGACTAGCCTGCCGGTAGTTTAAGACTTTAAACCGCCTGAAGGTTCTCCTCCACACCGACCAACTGGTTCCCACTCCAACAGGCCATATTACGAGCCTCCAAATTACCCTCTAATACAACGACCGGACAGTTGCTGATAGGAATTAGATTCCAGCTCCAACAAAATTCGTACCTAAGATCTTGCATGCGGCTCTATTCTTTTGGACTCTTCCAACATCGCCCGAAGAATTGTTAATTTTCATGTCCTTACTTGAAAACTATTACGGATGCCATTTCAGATATATTTTGAAGACCATAGATTGGGCGTCAACTATTAACTTCCTACAAATATGAACTTCTTGTTATTTTTTTTATGCTAGTTTGATTTAAAGTTAATTGGCCTTTAACTACAGTAGTCTATTGGCTATTAATTTTTTATTGGCCAGTAAGAAATTAGTTATTATTAGCCAATAACAATTGGATTCTTTTGGTCAAAGAAACTTTAATTCTATTGGCCAATAGGATTTAAGCTCTTGTAACTTATTTTTTGTTATTTTATTTTTTTAATTATTATTTCAGTTACGAAAATACCATTAGGGCTTTGAGGAGTATTTAAACTCTTTTATTCCATTGTAATAGGGTTCATCATCGTTAGTAATACATTTTTGTTCTCCTAATATTTGTACTCTTCCACCCCACCTCACCCTCCCACACACACAAAAAAAAAAAAAAAGGTTCTATTAATATCCTAGATATCATGGTAAGCAAACCACTTAAATTAAATCACACATAATATCAAGTTAAGCTAAGTGTAGTATGGGTAAAACTCGGTGAGTTATATCCAGATTCAATCCTAAAATCCTTGAATCTAAATAATCAAGACCCTAAAAATCTACAAATTATAGTTTTCCTCTAAAATAAAGTAATTGAACGAAATTAATATCCTAGTGATCATCTCCAAGGCATATCACTAGCTAAATCCAAAATCATCTCATCACAACTTGGTACAAGGAGGCAAAAGCCTAACATAGCTCAAAAATTCCACTGCCCAATACACCCATCAAGAAACCAGCTCAACTAAGAACCTTGACAGTCTCCTTCACCTTGTGATCATCTAAGCACAGGTCCTGATGGGAATCTAACCTACTCAAAACCAACTACCCAACCTCATTTTAGTCACTACTAACCTCTTTACTGAACCAGCTAACCTCAGAACATTCCTTGCCAAGCTCTTGACCAATTACTTGAGGCCAACTTTAAGGACTCTAAGGTTTAGCCACCTCATTACTTAGTAGGAAGATGGCCAAGGACGAGCTAACCTATACCCTAAGCCTCCTCTCACATTACTTAATGAGCTACCTTTCCCGTATATAACTTACTCTCAAATCCTTTTTTGACCTACTCCAAGGAGTGAGATATCTTAGTTCATCCAGCCTATCCTCTACTCCCTTAGTTCCTCACAACCCATCCTAGTTGCCAACCTACCTACTAGATGCACCCACAACTAGCTCAAGATGCAACAACCATAGTTCTTTGTTTGTTTCTACTAAAAGCCTCACCAACACCAAAAGGATCCATTTCTAATAGGTTGTTAGTAGACATCCTCCAATAAAGATTCTTCTCTTGTTGTTCCTCTTATGCCTAGATTGTACATGTGTATTTTGCTATTTTTTACTGTAATCTTTAGTCTTTTCCACTTTAATTATGTTTCCCTAATTAGTAAATATATAAGGACACTTGAAATGTAAAACAGCCATCTTTACCTCTTTGAACATCAAATATAGTCTCTTCTCAAGCTTGCTTGTGCTTTGAGAGTTTTATTATACTCTTATCTAGTTCCCTTTAGCAAAGAATTAGAGGCAAGTAACCACCCTCTCCCCACCACCAAATACTGCACCCACCTTCCCCATTTGTACAAAAATTGCCACCGAGCTCATAAGTGAGCTCCAACTCAACGCGTCTACGGAACACTACAGACTCACGCTTTTCTTCCTCTTTCCCCTCCTCTCTTCTCTTTCGTGACTTGAGATTGGTTTTGATAAACTTGAGATAACATAAAATTCTTTTTCATTCAATAATATAAATTTTAAAAAGTTGATACAGAGTACCTTAAAAACTTTACCCTATATATCCTTTTAAGTAGAAGTCTTAGACTTGATATAGGAAATGAAAACATCATACTTGTATGCTATAAGTTCTGAAAAATTGATTACAATAACATATCCTATAACCCCCGATACCCATTGAAACCTATCAAATTGAGCAAACTGTACATGCACCCTTTCATGGACTACAACTAAAATAGCGACCCCAAATGTCATTCCCAATCGTGGTTCTTTTACGTAACAATTAGATTTTCATAATAACAGGGTAACTTGCATTTTCCCAATTTGGCATACTGATAATCCAATATATCAAACGTTGATTTTTGCTATACCATCAGATCCGCTAAGCCAATGTGGATGGAGATACCAGGGTAATGGATAACCTCAGAACCCTAAACAAGACCACATGACAATTAACAAAGCGCCTTGCTTCTTCCCTGCTTAAGAAATTTTCAAAAAGAAAGCGAGAGCAGTGAAATCAATGACATCCGAATCAACCATAATTATTGGCCATATAATAAATTCACCAGGATTTATACAAGATAGAAAAAAATTATGTAATGCTTCCTAAACTCAAGTAAATGAAGCACAATAAGTGATGCTGTATAATACAAGAAATCCTCTGCTGGCCCTCTACAACGGCCGCAAAAATTCCACATCTGAACAAAGGACAAATCGATCTACTTCCGTATGTCTATTGCGTACCCGCCACTACTAAAAAAAAAAAAAACCACATGAATGACATTGTTCTCATTCAATCCTCGCCACTCTAAACTTTTATCCCACATTCCCATGTTACAACATTTGCTAAAAGAAATCAGAAAAGCTAATACCATCCCCCCTGGGAAAAACTCATACAAGAACTGGCGTCAGATCAATAGCTGCTCATTTGTGGCATGCCAAAAGGTGGCATTGGTGGCATTCCCATTCCACCCATTGGAGGAGGAGGAGGTGGAAAGCTTCCACCCATTCCCGATCCTCCTCCCATACCGGGCATTTGAGGTGCAGGCAAAGCAAGCGGCAGTAACTGGGCATACATGTTCTGCCAGAAAGAGATCATATACAAGTTCAGAGTGCTTTGTCACGATATACTCTTATTAAAATAATCACATCCTATCCATAAAGCAATCTAATCGAGACAGGTTTCAAAAGTGAGTTACCAAAAGAAATCCTAGTCCGGCTAGTAAATATTGCAGTGTGAAGGAAAGCAATGGAAATGTTTAGAACCGTATAGCAACATGCTTATTACTCAACCACTAGTAAAAGCTACAAAAACACATTACCTGTTGTGAAATTACATCCTTCTCTTCCTTCTCTTTAGCCTTGACCTCGTTTTGAGCTTCTATCTTGTCTTTGATAAGCTCATCAACTTTTCCAGTATATTCACGGATGAACTACAAGAAAGAAAAAGGCCAATATGAGATCGCAGAGTAAGACTCAAACAATAGAGTCCATGCTTAATTACTGGCTCAGGGGTCGAGACAAAGGACCTGAAAGACATCGACCATTGAAACAAGAAACCAAGCTGACCTCAGAACACAATAAGAAACTAATGATAGTGCACAAGTACAACAATTTATAACTCTCTCACAAGACCTCAAGTAGAAGCTGTGGACATCAAACGTACAGAATCAACAGAGATTGGAGAGGAGGGTGAAAAAACATAGAAACTTGACAATGACAAGAAAAATTAAGACATGACAAGAAATCAGGGTTTCAATTTCCTCAAAGTTCCAACACAGACAAACAGAGGACACCCCCCCTATTACAGGCTACAGATGTAGGAAATGACAAAAATAGTTTCAAACCTGCAGCAGATACGGAAAGGCAAAGTCCACCATGTTGTTCATCCATGCAAGCTCAAGAGCAACATCTGCCCGAATTAGGTCATAGCAAACAAATAGACATGATGCAAAGCACTCCTTCTTTCCCTGCAGAAGCAGATCAAAGATGATATCAGTAATAGGCAAACTAAAACAGACAGCATCTTAAAACAATAGAATATCTAGCAATCTCTAGGCATTAAAGATTATAAGCCTAATTTGAAGCAGCAAAAAGAAAGATTCTTTAAGGATAATTAGCGAACCAAATTCAAAGAATTAAGGCCAATTTTGCATACTTCTGCAAGCGGTTAGTTGACCACTCAAGTTGCAGATCAGGACAACATAGATGAATCATTTTATAAACCACAAGACACAAAAACTACTGCAGACAATGCTCCCTCTCTACTGCAATCTAAAAGTTGGCACAAGCTTTGTTCAAGAGTTATTTTTTCAAAATACCTGTTCAATGAAATAAACAAGCAATTCTTCAGCAAGTTCTCGGTCTCCAGACTGAGAGGCTGTCTCCATGGCATCTTTGTACAAATTGTCCTTCTTGGATAATGCAATCGACAGCTTCCACCTACCAGCCTTCTTGTATATGTAAGCAGCCACCCGTCGCATTTCAAGAAGCTCATGCTTCTCAATCTGCTCATGTGCAACCACATCATGAAACAAATTTAGAAAACCATGCTTACCCCTTAAAAAATATTCATTGAGTGAAGAGCAAAGCCACCAACAACGTCACTCACCCTCTGTGCAAGGCCTATCTGATCGAAGTTATCATGAAGATCAATGGATTCACGCAATCGATCATAGTCTTCTTCTTCTACATAAATCTCATTCAGAGCCTCATTTACAGCTGACACATTGTTGCTCTGAACAGCAACCATGTATGGCTTCACAAGACGAAGATGACCAGCCTGACATCCAAATCAAATAAAGTACTTTCCCAGTCAGATTTGAAAATTATAGTGTTAGATGAAACATTTATAAAATTTAGATCAGTAAAAAAGTCAAGACCTTTCGCATGATGTCCACAACACGTGTATGGTCCACTTTGAGTGCTAGAACATGAAGCACATCATTAATCATATCAGGATGTTCTTGTAGGTAGAAGTGCACTGCTTTGTAGTAGAGCTCAACATTAGCGACTTTGACAATAACATCTTTAAACTGCATGTGATCCCATGCTTCTGGGGAATGGTTCATGATAGTAGTTGCTGCATTATCAAACTCATCATACAGAATATACAAGCAGGTGAGTTCCTTCCAGTGCTGCTGTTGATCACAAGCCCTGATAAGCTTAGGAATATTAAGACGCGTTGAGAAGAGTTTGATGTGTTCCATAAGCTTCTCAGGACGATATCTGGCATAAAGCACACCCAATTCAGTAAAGATGCCCATATGTGCTCGTTCCAAACCTAGACCACTCTCCATGAGAGAAATGAGCTCATTGAAGCATCCCCTGTTCTGGTAATATTCACTCACTTCCTCCAAGTCATCCACCTACAGGATTTGTAAGAAGAGGTTTTAATATACTCTGGCGTAACAAAAGCATTATAGAAACAAAGACTAGCATGATAGAAGATATGGTACCTGTATAATAATGTTGAGACCACATATCTGAGCCAAGCGGAACTCCTCAGCATCAACACAGGCAAAGCAAACTTCCTTCCATGTCTTTGCGCTGTTGGCTTTTCGCGCAGCATCAACAGCTCCTTGAAATTGTTTCAGCTTCACCAATGTGCAAGCCAGTTTCGCCCAGTTGGATATAAAAGCAAATATTATTTTAGCAGCCTCATATAGTGCTTCATCATATAACCGATCACCAACATTTTGGAGATTTGCCACATTTGGCATGAGAATGAGCTCTTCTATCTCACCCAGTCTATCAATCTTTGCATATGCATAAATAAGCTCACCATCCACTTTAGGCTCTTTTGCCTTCTGCCTAACCATAAGAAGGTATCTCACCAAGTCATGGTAGACATTGGCATTTTCAGCAGCTTGAATAACATCCAAAAATTGAGTTGCATCATCAGCACGAATAAACGACTCAATTGCATCACTAACCAAACCCTCCCTAAGTTGAGCCTTTGCAACTTGGCTCCAAACAGCATCTTCTTCAACACGGAATGCAAATTCTACTGCCCGATCAATACTCTGAATATTGTCCAACAAAACATTAACTGCCTGGACATTCATATTGAACTTCTTAAATATTGCAAAAGCTTCTTCATACAATTGAGCTTCCACAGCCACTTCCCCAACTGCAGGACCATCAAAGTTGTCTAATCTGTTCACGTAATCCATGACCCTAGAGGGGTCTGCCTTGATAGCTGTTAGGATAAGCAAGTTCTGTAGATTAAAGTTTCCACTGAATGCAGAGTTTTGAAGAACAATTTTCTCCAGGAGCTCTATTAACTCGTGAGGAAGATCAGCAGTCATAAATGCCTTAACAGCTGCAGAAACCTGCTCTGGACTCTTGCTTTCAGGCAAAGCAGTAGACACAACCTGATCAATAAGCTGTCTCCTATATTCATTTTCAGGGTTGAGAACTTTCTCCCATAGTTCTCCATCCATTCTCTCAACCACATATCTGCAATCAATCATGAACGCTGTGATAAAATCTAAAAATCAACAAAGAAGGAAAAAATGAATCCAATGAATTAAGACGGTCAGACCTGGCTTGTAATTTAAACAGAGAGTTTTTGTTTGTAACATTAATGAGTTCATCATCACACTGGCCTCTCCGATAAGCCACAACAGCTAGAGTGGGATCTCGTTTTTCACAGTATTTACCCACAACACGAGAATCATAGTATGGATTGGTGGTGAGAAAGTGCTCCGGATTATTGTTGCTATCAATGATAATTTTACCCAAAGCATTGTGGACATGTACATCTTGGCTTCCCTCACTCACCAAGTGTTCTAAGAATTGAGTGAGCAAACGGAGTCGATTCCTAACAAGAAAAACAACGTGAGTGTATAAAACAAGGGATAATTTTAAATAACTAAAAGAATATAGTAAGATTATCAACCTTTTCTCACATTCTTCCACCAGAGGTTCTACAGGAAGGAGAGAGCGGACAGAAAGAATCAACCCTTTGATAAAATCTTCAGGGCACTCGTCATCTAACAGCTGTCCTACTACTAAAGGAGCATTCCCAGGGTTGACCTACCAGTAGAGAGAAAAAAGAATTCTCACATCATAAGAACTTATTTGTGCACACAAATTGTGATTCTTAGAAATGGTGTAATTCCTCCATGAGATTCCCATAAAATACCTTTTGAACATAACCTTCAATATATCGCAGCATATTGTTAGAGTAAAGGTAGTGAGTAAGATCAGGCACAAATCCAAAACGATCACAGACATTGATCAGAGGACGAGCATCAGGAAGTTTGGCATCCATTAGAAAATTCTTTGTCTTTTCAGCATCATAAAAGTTTGATTCTCTTGTCACCCGTTCAACCTCTTTGATTTGGCCAGTTTTAGCAGCAGCCTCAATATACTTAAAATGAATGTCTGGATCCTCGCTGTCACCACAAAAAAATAATAATAATAATAAATAAATAAAAATAAAAAATTCAATAGGAATGTTAACAATACTGAGCAACCATAACATTAAAAAGAATTCTTCAGGCTAGATAGAGGACCTGGAACTTAGATAAGAACCTAGGAAAAAGTACAATCCTTCATATGATTTAAATTGCTCAAAGAGTTTGATGCATTGTTCGACACCCAGCTGTTCACAGTATTCCTTGGCAACCTGAACAATTATCTGGAGGTTTCCTCTCAGATTCACCAGTAAAAGGTCTTTCATGCACTCTAAAGCCCATTCTCGTGACAGGGTACCAAAAAACTCTACAAGTGCCTGCAAAATTTTCCACTTTCAGGGCTCATTTTAACAGCAACTACCAAAAGATACAAGGAGACACCAGAGGACATAAACCTGTGGTTCAATAGCATGTGTATTGACAATCACACGTTTGATATCTGGAAGCTCCGTGTAATGCTGCAGTGAAATTGGCATAATTTGTTTGAAGGATCGATTCAGCTATCTGTGTATTTAATGCGGACATAAGTAAATAAATAATTATAAAAGAATCTTACTTGCAATGCCCGCACATAAAGACCAGATTTTTCACAAAGTTGAGCAATTCTAGGACGATCATAATGGCTGAACATTCCATTGGCCAAGATAGCATCAGCAACATTAGGAAAGGTGACCAAATTGATTTCAAGGACCTATAAAATCCAGAGAGAAGTGTTGAAAGGTGATAATACATCTCCTGATTGCAACAGAAAAATCGTACCTTTGGATAGGGAAAAAAGAAAAAGGTGATTACCTTTGTCTGAAGGAATGCATGTTCTGGTAGATTTGGCTTCAAGACATCTAAAAGAAAGGCAGTTGCTTCACGAATCAAATTTCTCTGTACATGAACAGAGCCATGATGAGAATACAATTAAAAAAAAGGTGAGTGAAAATATATGATTCTGACATTCAATAATTCTATTGTTAGGATCAAGATATAGAGTTGCACTGAGCAGAAACTTAGACATTCAAGTTGTCATATGGACATATGCATGGAGCAAGGAGGTTGGTTGGGTGAAAGGCAAATTCATACAGCTTGATTTGATAACAACATATGAAGTAATATATAGAAAACTCAAATTGCAGTTTTCATTCAACAGGAAAGAGCGTGCTCCATTTGATGAAGGAAACTCCAGCATCCATACGAAAAAGGCTTTCCACAAGAAACCCAAGAGATAGCTTGTACTCCAAAACCAAGTTTTTCGGATCTTATAGTTTTGTGGTTGAAAATCTTAACAAGAAAGATCATGGTAACTCAGTTTTGACTTAAATGCAACATGGAAAAAGCAAAGATATCATTTGAAATTATATAAGAAGACAATTCCAATGATGTGTAGATAATGTCAACAGAATTATGCAGCTAAAACATTTATGGGACCATAAGGAATGAAGTGGATCAGAGGCATGCTATGCCTTAACATCAAGAAGTTAGAAGAAACCTCAAAATCTCTGAACTGGACAATAATAGAATTAAGTAATATAACAAACCTGAAGAAAAAGATCTGTTATTGTGTTGTAATCAACTGGACAGCCACCCTCCATTTGAGACATCATCAGAGCAAAATTAACAGCACCCTAGAGAAGAAGAAACATTTTCTTGCTAATAAGAATCCATGTCATCATGTAATTTCCCCCATTCATGCATAAATACAACTTACAATTCTGAAAATGACCTTGCCAATATACAGATCAAACAAAAAAGAAAAGTAGGATAAGAATAAGTTTAACACTTCTCCATACCTGAGCATCTGATCGAAGAATTGTTTGCAGAAGGAACAAGTAGTCAGGTGTATATCCAACCTACAAAAAGATACATAGACATATGTCATCACATGATTGACACATCCATGCTAAAGATTCACACAATATCATAAAATGTGCTTCACCTGTTTGGAATAAATCAAGATCTTGTCAAACTCTCTTCTCTCAGCAAAAGCAGCAACAACTTTGGGAGTAGCTCTAGCTTTGATATATATTTTCAATGCGAGATCATTATCCACAGTCTACAAAAAAACAAAAAACATGCAGTAGCATCAGAAAGCCACACATACCCCAAAACCTCTACATTCAAAACTTCACCAAGGGCAAGGAGATTCAAAGACCATGAACTCAAGGAATCCAGAAAGCAAACCTTCACTAGGTCTCCAAGTTCTTCACTGCATTCCAGCTTATCCTCCCCAAGCCAGTTCTCCAGAAGATTCTTTTTGTTTTGATTCACAACAAGGCGTGATAATTCCAGAGACTCAAATGCATTGAGCTTTCCTCTTGTTAGAAGAGTTCCAAAGTATTGCAGAAGAGGAGGTGTCTGCCCAGCTTGCACAGGAACACTCTGCAGTGCAGATGCAACCATAATAATTGTTTAATAAGTAAAACCCTCTCTCTCAAACTGTAGTTCAGGATCTATCCGGCCTACATTTGAGAGCTTACACCTTGCATATGTTACACTCTATCCCAGTCCATTTATTTTCTCCCCTATCAAAGTCAACTAGACAATCAATGCTACAATGTTAACCAAACTGTATCCTATACCCAATAAAGATGCATAATGCGATTTAAGAAAATCTTACAGATGCAACCATAATTTCATATGTTAGTTTTTAGCATGTTCGTTCAGCACCATTTACATGCAAATACAAAAAACTAAAAGAAGAAAGCACATAGCAGATAGAAGTAACCCCAAACAATTAAAATATTAGAACCTGAAATTTTGCAACTGTGTCAGGTGTTCGGAGAATTCCTTGTGGTGATTCTGCAGCGAGGTCTGCAGCCTCTTTGTATTTTGTTTGTGCAAACAATTCTTGAAAACGCTGGACAACCTGAGACCACAAAAAAGGGAGACACATGTTTCTATAACCTGATATAGTGAGAAGTGTATAATTTAATCTAGACAAGACATTACAGATTGAAATTCATCACAATTATGTATCCATAGAGAATGCCACAAAATATAGAACAAGTACGCATAAAACCAGATGCTGGTAAAACAGCACCTTGTGCACAAATGCAAAACACACCTACCACTTCAATCATATTGTTAAAGCATAGAAAATGATTTTTTGTGGTAATTGCCAAAAGATGAAATCAGTGTCGACATCCATCCTACACATGTAAAGGAACAAAACATAGATGGAAATATAGAGGAAAGAAGATTGGTTTTTCCCATCTTTTTTTCCGGAGAAGAGTCAAATACAGAAAATGAAAGCAAAAATAATTATGAAATAAGAAATTTATATATATATATGTATATATATATTACGTTCAATACATGATGAGTTGAGCTTCATTAATACCTATAGGCAAAATGATGATGCCGGAAAAAGTGTCTGCACCAGTCAAGGTGTATCAACAACCACTGAGGTTCCAGATATCGTTAATTCTTACATGTGATTTAAAATTCCGAACTTCATAATAAATAACAGTTGGCACCTTTTACCGGCCATTAGAAAAGGGCCCAGGAGCGTCAACAGTAGCAGACAAGAAATTGGAAATCAAGTTTGTCGAGTGGGAGATTGGTCGTGGAGGTCTACTGCTAGCCATCAAGTGGAGGAATCCGCTTGGAAAACAGAAATCAAGTTAGAAGTTTGGAGAATGGAATCCATGGGACAGCAAACAGAAATTGCTCATTTCAGTTTGGTGAGCGAGGGTGATAGTGTCACGGCCTCTTAGTACAAATTATGCAATTTTATTGAGAAACAAGGAATTGGAATAGCACTTCCACCAGCTGAGAAGGAATTCCCCTAGTTCTGCTAGGGTTTATTTCTTACAAAATATCTCCAACTGCTCTAACTAACTAACACTTTCCTATTTATAGGGCTGTAGCTCTCCTATTACAAAAGATATTATTAATAGATGTATTCTAAAATGCCTTAAGCTAACTAACTACAGCAACTCCTGTAAAACAACTGAAAACAATCCATATAGCAGTAAAACATATAAAAGATATCTAAAAATCTCTATCAAGTTTTGACCATAATCGATACACGTGAGATAAATTCTCATGAACCCACGGGCATATATCAATTGCCTCCCCCTCGGAAAAAACCTTGTCCCCAAGGTCAAAAGTAAGAAATTGCAGAAGAAAAGCATCAGAATCCATCCAAGTGGTGTCCGAAGGAGAGCAGCCTTGCCATTGCACAAAAAATTGTGAAATATCCCAACCATTCTAATGACAAAAAGGGCAACCCAAAACACAAGCAGGCTGGCGCAATTCCAACAAAGTATTGGAGCAAAGATCAGGAGGGAGAGCGAAAGAGGATACAAAAGATCCGCAAGAAGGCTTTAATAAGGACACGTGAAAAACTAGATGAACCCATGCATGTGGAGGCAACTGCAAAAGATAAGCGACTTGACCAACATGTTCTACGATCTAATAAGTACCAAAATACCGTGGAGACAACTTAAAAGAACTTACGCCGGAAGTCTTCTTCTATAAGGCAGGCCTAAGGTGTAAAAACACCTAGTCACCAATCTTACATAAAACCTCCCGTCGATGCTTATTGGTCTAAGAACAAGCCTTGAGCTGAGCTGGCTCAAGATTGGTGTGCAGTTGTTGAAGCAACCGATTTAGCTGCTGCAACGGAGGACCAGCCATGTTGGAAATACCATTAGGAAAAAAAAAAGGAAGGAGGCTTGCGACCATAGACAAGCTCAAATGGAGTCTTTTGAGCGAAAGAATGAAAAGAAGTATTACAAGAATACTCAACCAAATGCAACCAATCGGCCCACTGCTTAGGTTGTTCAAAAGTAAAACACCTAAGATAACATTCCAAGAATCTGTTGAGCACCTCCGTTCAGCCACCCATTTCGCAATGATACACTATGCTAAAATGCAAGCACGTACCCTGCAAATAGAATAAAGAATATGCCAAAACTCACTCAAATATAAAGGATCCCGATCACTCACAATAGTACGGGGAACACCTTATAGGCACACCACTTCTTTCATAAAAAGATCAGCCACCACCTAAGCTATACAAAGATGCCAAAGCAGAAGGAAATGGCTGTATTTGGAGAGCTGATTGACGACGACTAAAATAACATCAAAGCCCCGAGACTTAGGTTCCTCGGATATAAAATCCATAGAAATATCCTCCCACACACTAGAAGAAATAAGAAGAGGACATAACAACCCAGCTGGTGCCATGTTTTAAGCCTCATTACGCTAGCAGATAGCATAAAAAGCTACAAATTCAAGAAAATCCTTTTTCATGCCCATCCAAAAAGATTAGCTACTAAATATTGATAAGTTTTAAGCACGCCAGCATGGCCCCCAAGAGAGGTAGAATGGAATTCATGAAGAAAAAGACAAACCCATTTAGACTTAGCAAAAACCACTAACCATCCCTTGTAATACAACGCATTATTCACCAAACAAAAATCTTTACCAAACTCTTAACCCTCTTGCAACAGTTGAAATTTCTTGCTTAGAACATCATCGGATTTGACCGCAACTGTAATGTCTTGCAAATCAGTCCATAGAGGGCCCAAAATACTATTACAGTCAAGAACAAAAGCATCCTCATCTCTACGAAAGAGCATCAGCAGCTTTGTTAATAACCCCACTCTTATAAACTATATCAAAATCATAACCAAGAGCTTAGATAACCAATGTTGTTAGTCTGAAGTAGCAATGCACTGATTAAGCAAATGACGCAAACTCTTATGATCAGCTTTAACCAAGAATTTCCTGCTTAACAAGTACGGTCGCCTATGATGAATAGCCATGACTAAAGCCATTAGCTCTTTTTCATATGTGGATTTGGAAAAAGTCTTATCCGCTAAAACTTTACCATAAAAAGCAATAGGTCTATCCGCTTGCATTAAAACCGCCCTAATGCCACAACCGAAAGCATCACATTCAATAACAAACTGTTTCTGAAAATTCGGTAAAGCAAGAACTGAAGCACTAGTTAACTCCTGCTGCAAATGATGGAAGGATGACAAAGCCTCATTAGATGATCCTTTTTAAGGAGGTTAGTCAAAAGCTGAGCTATTTGGCCATAATTTGAAAGACGTAGGAATGGGCCATGCAAGCATAGTAGCAACTATAAAAGGATCCATATGAACTCCCTCAAAGGAAATAACATGACCCAAATACTGAATGGAAGAGGTAGCAAAAACACATTTCTTCCAATTGGTAACAAACACATTATCTCGTAACAAAACAAGCATCATCTGTAAATGTGATAAATGAGAATTCAAACCCTTACTATAAATAAAGATATCATAAAAAAATACCAACACAAACTAGCGTAAAGAAGGTTGAAATAAGTCATTCATAATAGCTTGGAATGTAGCCTATGCATTTGTAAGACCAAACAACATGACAAGATATTCATAATGGTCATGCCAAGTATGAAAACCAATCTTACTAATATCATCTGAATGGACCCGAATTTGATGATATCCAAATTTAAGATCAATCTTAGAAAATATACAAGCATCATGTAACTCATCCAATAACTCCCAATCACAAGAATAGGAAAACGATCAAGAACCGTGGCGGCATTTAAAGCACCATAATCCACACAAAAATGCTAAGACCCATCCTTTTTCTTAACTAAAATTACTGAAACTAAGTTGAATAATACCAACCTGCAACATATCAATAACAATCTTCTCTACTTCATCCTTTTGAACATGAGCATGACAATAGGGTTTTACAATACGATGATCTATCAACCACGATAGAGGTAAACCAACAAACTCCAAAAAAAAACCACAGAAAATTCATCTAAAAGTGCACCTACCCTAGCATCCAAACAGGCACAATTAGTAATGGAAGCAGAATGCAACTGGGATGGCCACAAAACACCCATAAACGCTACATTTTTCAAACAAAACAGTGTCTTAGAATGAACAGGAGCTTTTACAAGAGACAAATCCCCTTGTAAAACTTTTTCACCATCCTTAGAAGGAAACTTCATGATTAAAGTGCATCAATTGATTTTTATCTCCCCTAATGTTTCCAACAAAGCTACTCCCAATATAACATCAATGTCACCCAAATCAAGAATAAAACAATCAACAATAATCTCAAAATCATCAATCACCAGCAATAACAAACAACAAATTCCAAAAGAAGAAATCGAATTACCATCACCCAAGTGAACATAAAAAAAAAAACACCATTAGGAGTAACACACAAATGCATCTTGTCAACCAATCGGCAGGAAACAAAAGTGTGAGAGACACCGCTATCCACCAAAATTCAAGTAGATCAGTTTCGTTTTCTAGAATTGTAACACATAATGATTTATCAGCACACTTATGCGAAGGAGAATACAACTGATCACATCAAAAACATAAACCTTTGTTCTTTTTTTCCATAAATTCCACATAAGAAAGCTGTCTATGGCTTTTATTAGGCCAATTATCAACACCACCACTCATTGACGGTATATAAAGAGGTTTCATATGCACTGAAGATTGTGAAAAATTGGGAGCAAAAGGCCGAACCCGGACAACAGTAGAACATGAAGGATTGTATACCGAATGTCGAGAAGAAACCCCACCTGTTCTACTGGAAGAAGGAAGATCCAAAGGTCAATCCCATTGAGTAAAACAGATTCCACTGAGAAACTCTCGTTCCATGTCACAAGCAAATTCAATGGCACGAGCAACGAAACAAGGCTTGAAAGTCTGAATGCAAAGACGTGATTCCTCACATAAACCACTAAGAAAATAGCCTAAAGCTTGCTCTGCAGACATTTGAAGAACTTGAGCTAACAAAGCATCAAATTCATCGGTGTAAGCATCGACGATAGATGTCTATTTAAGTAGTGTCAAAGGAACAAACAAATTGCAAGTATCACACGTTGCAAACCTAACCATGATCTCCCAAACCAACATGTCCCAAGTAAGAGAAGGAAAACGCCATCAAAGCGCATTCATCCAAGCAACTGTACTACTATGGCAATAGCAACTTTTTTAGTAGGTGACATCAAATTAAGCTTAAAATATTGTTCAACTTGAGCAATCCATCCTAAGAGATCCGATCCATCAAAGGACGATAGAGAAACCCTACCACTGTCCAATTTGGACATATCATCGATGTCCATAATAGTAGAAGTCATCAATTCGAGTAACAAAGGTGAACAAGAAGATGACTTGTTTTTCATGCAAGACTTAAACATGTCTTTCATCTCCATCACATTAGATTCCACCATCGCCACTCTACTTTCCCAGGTATCATAAGTATTATGAATATTAGTAACCAACTCCTTCATCGATTGCTCCATTGCATCAACTCCTGACTCCATTCGCGTCATAATGTGACAAGGAATGAACTACAAATGGCACCGAATTGATAGTGCCACAGCCTCTTAGTACGAATTAAGTAATTTTATTAAAAAACAAGGAATTGGAATAGCACTTCCACCAGCTAAGAGGGAATTCCCCTAGTTCTACTAAGGTTTATTTCTTACAAAATATCTCCAACTACTCTAACTATATTTATAGGGCTATAGCTCTCCTATTACAAAAGATATTATTAATAAATGTATTCTAAAATGCCTTAAGCTAACTAACTACAATAGCTCCTTTAAAACAATTGAAAACAATCCATATAGCAGTAAAACATGTAAAATATATCTAAACATCTCCATCAAGTCTTGACCGTCATCAGTACATGTGAGACAAATTATCATAAAACTGTAGGCATGTATCAAAAGGGTTACCAATGTGTGACTTAGAGTTTTCAATTATTGAGAAACAGTTGGAGGAAAAAATCGATAATGATTGTTTTACACTTCATGCTTGAGAGTTTGGAGTTATAGAGCATTTTTTTGGAAAAGGATTTGAAAGTTATCCACTAAGTATTCAACATAATGCCTTACTAGAAAATGCTCCAATTAGATTAGTTGACATTACCTACAATGACAAGGAGCATTTTAGCTTTAGTGATTTTGACGTTTTGGGAAGCATATGTTGTGATGGACACACATTTTTGACAAATCAAGTAAGGGTGTATGATGACTTGTGGGATGATTTTTTAGGGCTTACTTGTATGGAGAAGTGGCAATCGTCTTCATGTGTTCTTTATCTATTGCTACCTAACCATGAGTTCTCTACCGTTGAAGGATGATTTCCTTGTGCCATTTATCAAGGAAATGGTGGAACCAAAGTTAGCTACTACAGATTGGTTTGATGTGTTATTGGAGACATTCATTGTTGTGGATCAAGAAGTTTCACTCTAGAGGGTGCTTATGAATGCTGCTACTATCTCTCTTTTGTCTGTGGTAGCATGTGATGCTATTGGAGTTGGATTAGCTGTGATTGTTTCTCTATTTGCTTCTTGAGAGCAAGGACCTTCTAAAGGGGGAGGCAATTGATACAATCCTAGAGTAGAGTTGATATAAATGATGTGTTAGCGAGTATGTGTTGCTAGTGTGCCGTGTTGTGTGCGATGGGTATGTGAAGCATGTGTCATGTATCATTTACATAAAGGGTAGAATTGTAAATGCTTACTTTAATTGTGTATAAATACATAAGAGGGAGTAAGTGGGCGGAAGTTAGTAAGAAGCTAGTCAGTTTGTTAGAATTGTTGTGAGTTCTACAGGAGGTTTTCTCTATATAAAGAAAGAGTATGTGTGTTTAGAAAGATTGATAGCTTGGTAGTCCTACTCTAATAAAAGTTCATTACTTTACAATTGATATTGAGTGTTTGGGATTTATCAAGTGATCATCTACTTTCTATTGTGCAATTTTCTGTCGAATAACAAAAGATTAAACCTACGGGTTGTATCTATTGGTGCTGTTTATGGGAAATTTATCATCATAAGGGAATAGAAATGTCTAGAATGGAATTTAGGGTTGAATATTTGGAGAAAAGCCTAGGAACTTTGGAGCAAAACATGAATTCTGTTAAAGAGGAATTAAAAGGGAGTTCAACCAAACTTCAACATCAAATTTCTGTTGTTGAAAGGAATTCTGCAACCAGTGCTTCTTCATTGAAAGCATCAATCGCTGGCATTGAGGCTGCTTTGGCTTCCATACAATGGACGCTACAAAATTTTAGTAAAAATCAGATTGCGAATGAGAAATTGGAGGAGAAGGTAGAGTCTACTTCAGGAATTAGGGAAGTTAATCTAAGGAGGTATTATGCTCAAGAGATGGATCACAAAATCCATCGAAGATCAGTACCAAGGGTTTTCTTCCTTCCACATGCAGTAGACTTCACCGAAAAATGAAGAGTTGAAAGGAAAAACTCAACTTTCTGATGCAATTGAAGATGATAATGGAGATGCAAAAGAGGCAAGTGGATTAGTTCAGATGGAGAAGGGAAGTCAACACATGGAATATGTAGATCTGAAGTCAGAGTTGGGACCGATGGGAGAAGATTGGCTAGGGAAGTCAAGTTGCAGATAAGGAGTAGATTTGGAGAACAGGTTGCTGTTGAGTAGTATGCATGAATCAACGGAGCAAAATGGGAGGAACTTTGGTTTGCTGCTATCAAGTGACCTAGGGTTTTCTTCTTTAGAGCAACCACAGCTATTGCCTCACATCCATACAAACCACATAGGGATTGTCAAACAAGTTGCACAAAAGTTTTTGCCAAAGAAAGTTGAATGAGTTGACCAGCAGCCATGGTTGGAGAACGTTGATCAACTTGCACAGACGACTTCATTGGATCCTCCTCACATCTTTTTACAATTGGCTATTAGCTGTAGTATTACAGTTCACCACCTTTTTCCACTATACACCACCATTCTTGATGAAAAGGATCAATTCTTTTCTTGTAGCCATGGTGTTCGATCAATTGCTTACATGAACAATGGTTGAAGGATATTGCTGTTTAGTTGGTAGACTTTACGCTAGTTCAGGATCAGGACATTTATGAGAAAATTCTTACTATGTATATCATACATGTTCTTCTGTTCAATGTCATGGACGAGGGTTAGTTGTAGTTGTTTCTTCATACTGTCCTTGAGGACAAGGACATTATAATGGGGGAGGGAGTTGTAACGAACTGAGAGATATTGGTAGAATAATGTGTGTAATAGTACAGTAGTGTAAATGGCAGAATAGTAAATACATATTTCAGCAGGGTATAAATACATAGCAGGGAATGAGAGCGGATTAGTTAGTGAATTTATTAGAATTGTTGCAAATTCTACAAGAGGTCTTCCCCATGTAGAGAGAGAATGTATTTAGGAAAATTGATGACTTGGTAGTTCTACTCCAATTGTAAAAGTTCTTCACTTTATAATTGATATTGAGTGTTTGGGATTTATGAAATAATCTTTTACTCTTTATTGTGCAATTTTCTATCAAATAACAAAAGATAGAACCCACAGGTTGTATCAAGGTGCACAATAAATAGGTGAATTCTGTGAAATCAACTTTTGTGCACAAAACCGCAGAAAAAAAAGTAAACGAGGAAAAACAAAGAAACTTTCAAAAGCAAAATTCCCATCAGGCATACCTAAATCATACTAGTGTATCTCATATTGAACTAAAAAATACCACAACCAAAAAAAAAAAAAAACAAAGCAGAAGAAGAAGAAGTACATGCCTAATTATGCATTCAGGATTTTGAATCTTTCATTTACGTCCATTGCTTGTATGGTGAAAATAGAAGAAATACTCAAATTCCAGCCGCATTCCCCCTCAAAATATCATGTTAACCCACCAATTTCTCCCCAAAAAAATTTTTTTTAAATCAAAATATAAAGAATATGGCCTTACCAGCTGCTCAGCGCCAGGAAGATTTCCTCTCTTAGCAAGATTGACAGCAAGCTCCAAGTTGTTTAACTGTAGTGACAATCCAATTCTCAGTACCCAAGAAACTGCACATTTAGACATCATATAACTTTGAATAAAGAGGAAAAACAACTGGCAGAGGAAAACTCACTTGCCCACTGACAAAGGGCACGATTGTGGACTCATTTACAGTTGCAAAAAGGACTTGGCCACGCCTATTAATTGCATAAAATCCTCCAACAGAGGAAGCTTCAGATGTCAGAAAAATTGGATCTGGGCTGATTCGATTTCTATAGACTGCAGTTGCTGTCTCCAAATCATAGACAAATAGTAGCCCAAGTTTGGTGATCACATATATCAAACTATATTTCTGGGAAATCTGCCAACCAATAATAGGCCTCCATAGATTAACATACATATCGCAATGTGTAGATTAGAATAATAATAATTAAAAAAAAAAAAAAGGAAAAAAACCCTGACAATATATACCTGCATGGCAACTGGAAAATCATCAGCGAAATCCGGGGGGAAGAAAAGGTCGGCTTGTTTCTTTGTGAAAGAGGGTTTCCCTGCCAAAATAATTCACCTTATTCAAACAAGTAATAAATAGCAGAGAAAACAAGATGGTTATGATGGATATGGGGAAAGGAGCATATGTAAGGATGACAGACAACCCAAGAAAATATCTCTTCCAATACTATTATGTTCATTTATCACTATTCCATCTAACAATTAACATTTTTAGCCAAGAGTCAATTTTCTGAAGACTCAATATAATCTGTTCAGATCGAAGTCCTAATGCATCCTGGAAGTATATCTTGCAACCAATATGCAATCAACAGATGGCACAAAATTAAAGTACTTTGAGGTAAAAATACTTAATAAAAAAAGGGAGCTTTAAAATGAGCAAGTTCTGACAGGGGGGAAGGAAAAAACTAGAATATTGATGCAATTCCAGAATTGGAAAAATAACATCAAGAGATGACAGAACAATAGTAACCTGGTTGTGCACCCAGTTCAATGACATGTAACTTCGAAGTAATCTGACCAGCATTAAACGTCTTTGTTGCAAAGGAGATGAGAACTGATGGATTTTCATTTCCAGGCACCTGAGAAGAGGAAGAACAAACATACATTATGCCTATTATAGACATCCATTAGATGGTGGCTGGGTCAAATCATACCTAAATTATAATGGAAACTGGAAATATGCATGACGACTTGTGGACTTTGAAGTTGTAAAGTTCTTTCAAGGAAGAAAAGCAATAATCTAGTGAAGTCATAGCTGATTCAGAAGCTCACATGCAAAAAACTCCCAAAAGGATTTCTTTTTGGTTTAATAAAAAAATTTTTTTGGATGAAGGCTTCAAAGGAATACTATTAGGCTTTTTCTTTTCTACAAATTCTATAATAAATTATGCCGGAGGCATCCCTATGCCCTTTTGTTGTGGTAAATTAGGACAATCCAATGCTTTGCTGCATAATATGTGATTACTTTGTGCTTGAAATTTTGTCGCAATCAGTTCTATATAGCTTTAGAGTTTGAATAAAATATTCTTTTGATTAGAACAGGACAAAAAGTCAATAACTTGTTCTCTTTAATGCTAGATCAGAGGCCAAGGGTGCTACAAGGGCATATCTGCCACCATTCTGCCACTGCATACAGTAATGCCATAACAGTCACATCAGTGAAAAGAGCTATCATGTGGCTGCATCAGCCAATATAAATTGCAGTGCTTAATTTATCTGTCCCAGTATAGCAAGACACGGAAAAGCACTCAAAAGGGTCAACTTTTTAAAGATTTTTGAGATAGATAATCCCAAGACCAAAATTACAAATGAGTCACTTCTCTATTTTCATATGAATCAAATCAGCAATTATGAATCATGAACACCCCAGCATCTACTTCCATCAAATACTTCACTTGAATCGCCATAAAAAAATGCTAGACACCATAACTGATAACTTTCAAGCTGCTGAATGGAAAGAAATTCAAAAAACAGATAAGCTGCTGAAAAGTTCTTTCTTCTCTATAACAGAAGCAGATATTAATTAAACACATTGATGTTACATTCTCTGCTGTCATACAAATTGCTTTTAGTTAACTAGCCAAAGAAAGTAGCTCTTCACAAGAGTAAGGCCTTACATGCTACATATCCTTTATTCCTCTTACTCTAAATAGATAGGTCTTTTCTATAGGTCTCAAAGCATCTCTATATACATGAATCATGTATTATTTCGTTTTTTCCTACGATCGGTAGGAGATATCCTAAGCCTCCCCCAACTCGTCTGGAGATGTAGATAGATAAACTTCGTCACTAAATTTTCATCTCAGATGCATAATGAGCTTTTTTCATTTCAGGTAATTAATCAACTAGCTTCAGACTATTGAAATGTAAAAGAAAGTATAGAGAATCCAGACATATATTTAAAATGATATTTTTTAAACAGGCCAAAAATCAAATTGAAAAGAAACCTGTAGTGGATAACATTCCAATTCAACCACAACAATACAAGGGAAAAAAGTAAATAGCTGAGAGAAAAATATTGTACCTTAAATGATGCAAATGCAGCAGCATGTGCTTCAAGTGCCTGGCTACGTTGCTGATCCACAGAGAAAAGTTGCATGTTTCCCTTGACTAGTTGTGGCCTCTGAAAAACACAAAATTTCAACACTAAAGAACAAACAAATATATAAAACTTTGTCGGGAATAACAGGAATGAAGATTTTACAAAAATAAATGAATAAATAAATAAACTAATCAAGATCAAAGCACAAGGATAGATGCATTGCAAAACAAAGATTCACGAGGAGCATACTTAAAAAAGAAGCTTTGACAGAAAAAGTGGAACCTAAATACAGAAATGGCACACTTGAGGCTAGCTTTCATTTTATGCAGGTTAATTTTTATAGCTTATAGTTGTCAGGACTTGAAAACCTAAGCCAAAACAAACAGAACAGAAAACCAACTTTTCACTAAGCAAAGAATCTCAATCGCCTGCTGCCGCTGGATACATAATACTTAAATTTCAAACCCCCCCACCCAAAAACAACAACCAAACAACCCAAAAGAAAAAGGGAAAAGAAAAAGAAACAGAGCAAAGCAAGCAAGTCACTACCAAAGGACCTTGTTGTATAATGACAACAATCACATGACCTCCCTAGAGAAAAAACTGAGAGCTTCAATAAGGAAAAAGAAAGCCTCCGAATAAAGAAGCAACATTTTTTTTTTTGGGGTGGTAATTGAAGGCAAACAATCAGCAGAAAAATATTACTGTTGTAAATTGTAAAAGAAAGACACTTGCCTCAGCAGCACCAGGAGCAATACCGATCAAGACCAACCACTTCTCAGAAGGGTCACACCGGTAATTTATTATCTGGTTATTCACCAAGTTCGCAGTTCTTTCAAACATTTTTACAGGTTCGGAATCACCTGCATAAGGGCTATGCATAAGAATCAAGCTTACATGAAAATATCACTAATGGGAAGAACAGGATGAAGCCATGGAAGAGAATCCATCCATGCAATAATTATTACAACAATTCTCAACCTGAAAAAGGAGTTACCTTCAATAGACCAATGATATACTGAGGTTTGAGTGACTAAGCCCAACATTTTTGGGGAAATCCACTTCCAAAAGACAACCTAAATATATATCATGAAGCCACCACTTAGCTAAAAGCAACAAATTTAAATTACTTCGATAGCAAGATGGCATGGCATGATCAAATTAACATGAAACAAGGAGGAAGGCCACAGGTATTTGGGTTTTCACCTGCTCAGGCATCTGATGAGATTTCATTTTTGCTTTCATCTCAATGTTGAATATTTGCAAGTGATCTTGTGTAGTTCCCGGAAGTTGTGCTTCAGGACATGTGACAAACCAGTTGAGTAGAAAAACAAGATGAAAAAATGAAATCTAATGAACACAGAAAAAATTAAAAAAAAAGGTGATGGCTTTGAAATTTGACCAAGACTGGGCACTGAACTGTAAGTCTGCAGTTTGATGCATAGCACCAGACTGTAATGTATCTAAATATTAAGAATTTGTTTCTTCATATCCCATGTCTACCATGTAGCTTAGAAAGAATTTTGGAGGGAAATATTTTTTTCCCTTTTGTTAATTTAGGAGGAAATATTTTGAATAGAATAGAATGGAACAAAAACTTCATATTGTCTGAAGGGACCATCCTACTTCATTTCTTTTTTACTATAAGGTAACTGCAACTAATATAACAGAACCTTACAACTCAGACTAGTACAAAGAGTTCATAAATATCTAATCCAACATGCATCATCTGTCTATAATTGCTCATATATTTTTAAGAAAGACAGCACCTAACCATGCTATTAAAATAAGGATATATCAGGTTATTGGACTGCCATTGTCAGATATGGTTACCTATCTCGTTGTTGGACAATATCTGAGGTAATATTCATGCTTTTCCCCCCCTTTTCTTGGCAATTATATTAATGTTTTGCCTTGTTGCATCTAAGGACATGTTTCATATCATTGCTTCTGTGAACCTGTCCTCTCAATTTGCTGACATTTAGGATCTTAAGAAAGAAAAAGAACAATCACCATATCACTTGGGAGATTCATTGACAACATGAGGTACTGTAGATTCCTTGGTGAAAAAAAGGGACAAAAATAGAAAACTTCAAAAACATAACAAACAAGAAAACCAACAGATGGTTAACTAAACCTAAATAATAGTTTATACCTTTAAGTGCAAGGATCCTAGAATTTGGGTTCATGAGAGCTGAATCTGCAGTGATGGGTCTCCTCAAAGGTTGATTTGGCATACTCATATCAATTATCACAACACTGTTCTGCGGTGATGTCTCCCTCACACATATATACTTGTCTGACTCCATTGTAACATGGGTAAAAGTAATGAACTGTTGATTTATACCAATGCTCGGAAGCTGCAAATACAAGACCAGGTTACATAAATCCACCTCTCATTTCCTTCATCATCCACCCCTCCAATCCAAAAATCCCAACCCAAAAAAAAAAAGAAAAAGAAAAAAGAAAAAGGAAATGTAAAACCACCCTCCAGTCCAGTTGAAAGCAGGTTATATTTACAAGCATCCTTGATCAATGAACCATTCCAGAATTGCATAATAATTAACTCATTATATAATTGCATAACTTTCTACTGTTTGGCTTCAACCTATCAATTCCATGTCATCCTTGATCACATATCCACACAAGCAATTCATACACCTCTGCTGTTCATCCAGCTTCTCATATCAATCCTCAAATGACCTAACACTAATCGAACATTTCCAATAACTAACTTGCTACAAAACTGAGTTAATTCCTATTATTCACAATGAACATGCTAGTTATCAAGTCATTTCTAAATCCAGAGGCTAAAAGTAGCTTTCCCTATTTACACTGCATCACTCCATTCGCACCAGCATCAGATTGAAATGATATTAAACAAATGATCTTTTTCCATTTCTCCTCACAGATCTAAACTAACAATCTCTACGCAGGGATCAAACAATCACGCTTGTTTTCACTCAAAAGCCTAATCGCATCACCCTTCCAAGGTAACAACCAAAAGCATCACGAGATACTCCCAGAACCTCATCGAAATCACCCTTCCAACACGTATGTAACTTTATATAGAGCTAGAATTCCGACATACAAATACAAGCGCAGACCGACTAGAGAGAAAGCGATGGACGTAGAGAGAGAGAGAAAGAGAGAGATCGGACCGTTAAAACCTCCTTCATGGTGATCGGAGCGTTGGCGGCAGCCATGGCTGGGCACTAGATCGAACGGCCAGGAACAGTCAAAACTGTTGAATTCAGATCTACAGCCAAAATTGAATTGAATCGCTGCGGGATGGAGAAAGATGTATTAGTGTGCAGCGATGAAAACTGAAACCTTAACCGAAACCCTTTTTCTATAGAGAACGAGGGGAAAAGAAAAGAAAAAGGAAGAGAGAGAAATAAAAAATGGTGTGATGTGTTAAGAGAGAGGAAATTAAAAAGGAAAAAAGAAAAATTAAAGCATATCAAAGATGGGTGAAAATATAAAATTTGTAATTTTATTTTGTTGTATTTAATAAATTTGGCTTTCTGATCGTAAATGGATGGAAAATGAATAGTTGTAAGAGAGAGAAAAATGTCTTAACTGTAGAGTGGAGATCCTAGACAGAAAAACTCTGATTTTATCAAAATAAGTTAAAATCATTATGAAACTTGGATTCAAAATATTGTTCAACTCAATCTCAATTCTAACTTTCGATTGATTCCATTCTTTTTCTTAATGCTTAATCCTTTTATATGTTTAGATCAATTATTTAGATTAGGTTTAACAACTCTTAAATTAAAATTCATCTACTTTGTGAAAATCTCTATCTAAAATAATTGTTTTATTTAAAGAATATTATAAGTAATTTGTTAATTATGCAAATTTATATTTTAAGCATACCAAAATTATTATTATCAAGTTATATAATAACACTATGATAGCATTTGATTATAAGTACTGAATAAGACAAAAAGAACTAGATAAGAGAAAATTGGACTGTACAATAAAAATAATATTAATTAACTTGATTTTATAACATAAAGGAGCATTTTTAAGAATTTAAAATATTTTTATTTTTTTATCCAATGAATTTCATTTTTATACCATAATATAAATGAAACAAAATTTAGATTTTTTGTCTAGTCCATCAGCCCAAATTTTTATTTAGTTATTAAACAAAGTTACAAATCAAAAATCAAAAATGGGACAAAATTGCTTGTCTAATTCAGTACCACAAAAATTACGCAACCAAACACTACCTATGTTTTAAAAGCATAGATTAAGTTTGAATTCTCCTCTTAACTTGTAATATAACATATAGTTGGCTAAAAAAAGTTGTATAATAAAATTTTGCACTATTATCAATAATTTTTAACCATCAAGACTATTGTAACTTAATGAAATTATTACTGATCTCTTATTGGAATATATTAGAATTCGAATCATCTTCCTCCATATTTGATAAAAAAATAAAATAAAATAAAATAATTTTTAACCCTTTTATATAAAATGGTACAACTACAAAGAGTTATAATCTTTTAATAATGAGAGTATAACATAATATCAAGAGCTATGTCTTAGTAGATTTCGTTTAAATTTATAAATATTAAATACCTTATTTAAGTAGTTTGTAATAATTCTATTTTATATATTGGTAAACTAGAATTATGGTCCCAACAATAAGTCCAATGAGAGCATTGGTTAGTAAGGTGCTCTCGTAAGTGAATTGAATAATGCAAATTTACTTAGCAAAGTATTAAAACTTTATCAAGTAAAAATAAATCTATTAAGAAGATCTTCCTTTTCTTTCAAATATAGATATAGATAAAGCACTTTTTCCATATAACATGAATTTATTGATTCAATTCAAGATGTTTATAACTCGTTTAAAATTAAGATTTCTCAAATTAAATAAAATTTAGATAATTGATCAATTCCCACAGAAAAATCTAAAGAAATTTATGAAATTGAAAGTTTTAATTTAAAACATGATTAAATGATTAAAATGTTTGAAAAAACTATTTCTTTATCAAGAAAATATGAACTTATCAAATTACTTCCAAAAGTAGCTATTCAAAAACATAAAGAAAAATATAAATATTTATATATTGGACTTATTCAAATTTTAATTAAACCTCTCAATCGGAAAGGTATAAATCATCATGTTTTAGTTTAGTTAAAAAAATGCTACAAATATAGATTTTAATAAAACCACTTTGTCATTGTTTTAAAGCAATCTTCATAAAGAACCCTGGTATTCTCAACGTTTTCCTCATTTTTCTATAAGTCTAAATGTCCAAAAAGTATAGATAGTTTAGTATTATATATACAATCTCAAAATCATAATTTTGTAGAAGGAACTAAAGTTATGACACTTATCTTTGGAATCTACTATAAAGTTATGAGCTTTCAAATTAATTCAAAAGCCAAAAATTTATATTATAAATGAGAAACTGTTCTTTTAGAAGCTAAGATTATAGAATCTCTAGTGTTTACTCCAAAATCATTAAGTTGGAATAAAGTTCAACTTCTAGAAGAATGGACTTTAGAAGAAATCTTTCCATCAAAACTTATAGAGCGTTCAGTTATGTAATTTTTGTGGTACTAGATTAAACAAAAATTTTTGTCCTATATTTGATTTGTAAATCTGCTTGGTGACTAAACAAAAACTAAGTTGATGGACTGGACAAAATGCTTAAATTTTGTTTCATTTGAGCCATGGTATAAAAATAAAATTCATTAGATAAAAACAAAAAATATTTTATATTTCCAAAAATACTGCTCCATATTATAATATTAAGTTAATGAATATTATTTTTATTAAATATCACAAAAAATTATTTATTTTATAATATAAATAATTAATTTTTTAATATAAATTTTATGTCAAGTATTATATAAACCAAACATAGTACAATATTATTTGTTATATCTAATCCTTATAACCAAACACTACCTTTATGTTTCTCAAACTAGACTTACTTTTGCTTAAAGATTTGATAATGGTAGCATTAAAATTCAATTCCCTAGAATAACTGATAGAAGGTTAACTACTCCAAATATAAAAGACTATTTTAATAAAATAAATATTTCCTTTTCAAGAACTAGTCAAGAAGATAGAATACTTAGAGATGATAATAAAAAAGAAAATATGCATTCCGAAACTCCTACTAAGTTTGTAAGACTTAAAGGTGTTGATTTTCAACTATCAATTCTAGAACCAATTTACCAAACTCAACCAAATTCTTTTACTTATTCTCAAATTAATAAGTTAAATGTAATAAATTCAAAAAAACCATTTGAGATAGATAAAGATTTTTTAAGAAAATATTTTTATTCAAAAAGAAATAAATTGAGAAGGAAAAAAATATTTCAAAACCTACACTGAAAAGGAGACTTATTCAATAAAAGTTACGTGGTATATATGTAACTAGATTAAGAAGAAGTGAATCATTTTTCAAATGGTTTACTAAAAATTTTGGTACAAATAAACAATATTATATTTAAACAAATAAATCATCAAACAAAAAATGGGAAACTCAACAAAGATCAATTATAGGAACCCATCCTCCTCTTCAAGAAGTATATATTAAAGTTCAAAATAAAACAATAAAAGGCTCGTTTTTCAAGAAAATAAAGAGAGAAAATTAAGATTTTAATAGTATAAAAGCTTAAAATAATTATACTAATCAAATTTGACATACAATTGGTCAACAAACTGATATAATAGAAAAGATATTGATAAAAAAAACGAAGGAAAAACTCTAATAGGAATTTTAAGAGAAAAATCAAGTATGTCAAAATTTATGATTGCAAAACTAATCTATCCACCAAGATTTATTACAGATATTCAAAATTTTAAATTTAGTAAAAGTGATAATTTGTTAGAAGAAATTTCAAATAAATTAAATAAGTTAGAGATAGGGAAAAAGGAAACTAACAATACAATTGATGAAGATATTGATGACTTGACAAATCAATTTTTTCAAAAACTAGACATTAATAAAAAACAACAAAAAATGAGAATCACTTAAATCAAAAGTCATGATATTCAAGACCCCCACCTCTAAATACTATGTATAAAGAAAAACCGTATATAGATTTAAGTAAATTTTCTGATGAAGAAATATATGAATGGAATATAGATGATTAAGCTAAACATCAAATTTTAGATATTCTAAATTTAATGATAATATCAGCAAACTCTTATAAACAATATGGAAATGCTGATTAAAATATTATAAAAATTTTAGTAACTAAATTTGCCAGTATGCTTAAAGGTTGGTAAGAAAATTATCAAAGTGAAACTAAACATCAATATATATTACATGCAAATAAAGAAATAATAAAATAAAATATAATACTTTATATCAAATAGAAGATAATGTAATATATGCTACATTAATATATGCTATTGCTAAATATTTTATTAAAGATCCTATTCAATTTAGAGAAAAAAATTCTAAAATCATTGAGAGTTGGACGCCTAAGATTTTGTAATAATAGTTTCTAGAAAGAACAGTTTATATCCAGTCTTACAAAACTATTTGCAAATAAAGTAAAAGAAAGAATTTATCAAAATTATAATCTTATTTCAAATTATTCAACTATTACTTTTGGTGAAATAATTAATATGATCAATTTATAAGAATTAAGTCTATGTAATGATCTAAAGCTTAAGTAAAAAATTCAAAAAGAAAAAGGGAGCCTAAAAAGGGAATTAGGTGACTTTTGTTATCAATATGGTTTCGAAAAAATATAAGCTCCGTCTTTAAAAATAAAAAGGAAACATAAAAAACACAAGTTTAATAAACCCCATGAGAAAAATGAATCCAAGAGGTATAAAAAATATAGACCTAAGAGAAAATCTTTCAAAAAAGAAATAAAATGTTATAAATGTAAAATTAAAGGACATATTGCACCAAAATGTTCAAAAAATAAGAAAATTAGTGAATTAAATTTAGATGATGAAGTTAAAAAAAGAATTATGTAAAACTATTAATGAAGAAAGTACAAAAGATATTGATTCAAGTTATGAAAATTCTAATTGTATTCAAAATATAGAAAATAATTCGAATACTCCTTTAACAAAATAATCTAATTCAAAATGTTGTTATAAAAATATTTGTTCATGTAAACAATTAAATGTTATTACCAATAAAAAAAAATTTTTTAGAAATGGTTGATCAAATTAAAGATCTAGAAAAACAAAGAAAATATTTACTAAAAATTATAGAAATGTTAATGAATAGAATAGAAGATTCTAGTAATAAAGAAATTTATTCTTTAGAAAAAATTTATAATAGATTTAAAAATAAACATCTAATAACTATAACAATTCTTTAAAAAGAAATTAATAAGATAAAAGGAGAAATCAAAGAATTAAAGATAAAGTATAATAACTTAGAAGAAAAAATTGAAAAATATGAAAATGAAAATTTAGAATAAGAAAAAGAAGAACTAAGGCCTAGAGAAGAATTAGGGCCTGAAGAAGAAAGCAAAGAATATGTTAATTTAATTAATAAAATAAATATTAAAAAATGGTATGTTAAAGTGATATAGTCTATTCATAATAGTTTTAAATAAAAGTAGTAGCTCTTTTAGATTTCGGAGCTAATCAAAACTATATTTGAGAAGGATTAATTCTAATTAAATTTTATAAAAAAACTTTAGAAAGACTAATTTCAACTAATGGTTCAAAATTAAATGTTAATTATAAAATTCCTATAGCAAAGATTATTTAAGATGAAATTAATTTTAAAACATCTTTTATTTTAATAAAGAATATAAATAATGCAATAATTTTAGGTACTCCCTTTTTTACTATGTTATATCAATTTTAAATAACTTCTTAAAGTTTAAAAACTCAAGTTAAGAATAAAAAAATAATATCTAAATTTATTAGTTAAATGAAAGAAAAAGAAGTCAATTTATTAAAAGATAATATGATCAGTCAAATAGAAAAAAAAAATTTAATAGGTTAATTTTTTTAAAGAAGAATTAAGGAAAAAAAAAGAATCTTTAATCAATTAGAAAAACAAAAAACTAAAAAAAAAGATAAAAAATTTATAAGAAAGTTTTGAAAAGGAAATTTATTAAGATGTTCCAAATGCTTTTTGGATAAAAAAAAAAAGCATATAGTCAAACAACTATATATTTAAGCTTTTATTGAAGATAAAATTCCTACTAACGCTAGTAAATTCAAATAAATAAAAAATTATTAGAATTTTGCAAAAGAGAAATTCAAAATCTTTTAAATAAAAGGTTAATTAAAAAGTTTAAATCTCTAAGTTTATATTCTGCTTTTTATATTCAAAATCGGGCTAAAATATAAAGAGGCATTCTTAGATAAGTCATCAATTATAAACCTTTAAATACAGTGCTCAAATAGATTAGGTATCTAATTCCTAATAAAAAAGATTTACTCAATAGATTGTTAAGAGTAATTTTTTTTCAAAATTTAATATAAAATTAAGATTTTGACAAATTTAAATTGATGAATCTAATAAGTATAAAATTGCTTTTATAATCCCATTCGGATACTACAAATGGAATGTAAAGCCTTTTAGTTTAAAAAATACTCTTTCAGAATTTCAAAACATTATGAATAAAATTTTTACTCTATACACTAATTTTTCAATAGTATATATTGACGATATTCTAATTTTTTCAAAAAATATATATCAAATTTTTAAATATTTAAATATCTTTTTTAATATTATTAAAAGAAATAGTTTAATAGTATTAGCTAAAAAGATAAAATTGTTTCAAACAAAAATAAGATTTTTAAGACATGATATAAATCAATGTACTATAAAATCAATTGATAGATCTATCAAATTTGCTTAAAAATTTCTTGACAAGACAAAAAAAAAACTTCAAAGATTTTTAGGTTATCTTAATTATATATCTCATTTTATTCAAAATTTGAGAATTAAATATAAGCCATTATTTCAAAGATTAAGGAAAAAGTCTCCTATATGGAATGAAGAAATGATTAAGATTATTCAAGAAATTAAGAAGGAAGTAAAACATTTACCTTATTTAGGTATTATTAATCCAAATTCAAAGTTGATAGTAGAAACTAATGTTTTAGACATAAATATAATAGAATATTAAAACAATTAATTAATGATCAAGAATAAATAATAAGATATTATTCAAGAATATGGTAAAATGCTTAAGTTAATTATTTAATGGTCAAAAAAGAAATTTTATTTATTGTTTTCTGTATTTTTAAATTTTAAGATGATCTTTTTGGTAAAATTTTTTAAAGGGAAAATACATAAAATCCCCTTAAACTTTAACTTAGGAGTAAATTTTCCTCATAAACTTTTAAAGTGTAATTTTTAGCCCTTATAAATTTTCATAAATTAGCAAATAACTTCCATAACCCCTTTAAACTTTGATTTTTGTGTATAAACACATTTTAAATTTTGATTTCAGTATATAAACACCTCGTAAACTTTACTTTAGGTGTGTAAATAGTTTAGGAGGTATTTACATACTAAAATTAAAGTTTAAGAGTTATTCCTAATTTAGGGGATTGTTTGCCAATTTATGAAAGTTTTGGGACAAAAAAATTCACTTTCAAAGTTTAAAGGGGCAATCCGCATCTAAATCAAAATTTAGGGAGATTTTATATAATTTCCTTAATTTTTTATAAGAGTTGATTGCAAATCTGTAAAAAAAAAAAAATTTACTTAACGATATTGAAAATTTAGTTTCAAAACAAATTTTTGCAAGATAGCAAGCTATTTTATCTACTTTTGATTTCGATATTGAATTTATTAAAGAAGAATCTAATTCACTCCCAGATTTCCTATCTAAAAAATTCCTTCAAAACAAAATTGTCAAAACTAAAGACAAAAGATGATTATGCACTTAAATTATCTTATCCAACCCTAACAAAACATAGTCAAAGACTACATGTTTCGTCTACTTATACAAAAGCAGTTGTGTTATTATTATCATTTTTAGTGAACTTTCCTATTCAAAATCATTTTTAAGTTCCCAACCCTATTTATCAAGCTAAACTAGTTCATGTTCAAACTAAAGACTACTTTTAGAAGAAAAATAGTTAAATATTGTTTCTAATAGAACTAGAAATATAAAAAAAAATTTATGAAAAAACTCCATTTGAAATTGTTCAAAAATACTTTCCAAAAGATTTTCATTTTCAACTAAACTTATCTAAAGAAAAATAAAAAATTTTATGAATTCATTATAGTTAATACCGATAGTATTGAGTTACTCCATCAAGATAAAGACAAGGATATTACTTACTCAAAATGTAAGATCAAGAAAGTTATTCATTTGATAAAATGAGGTTTCATCAATTTAAATTTGATCCACCAATATATGATTATTATAGCTATATCAAAACTTGGGAAAATAAATTTTATATAAGAAATTATTCCCATTACTGAGTAGTTCTTAAGTGTATATTACTACATAGATCAGAATATTTCATTATTTAATTACACATCATAACTACATATTCATCATTTCAAATTTAACATAAGTGTGAGTATCAACCCACCAAAAGATATTGCAAGTACGACATAGTTTACAAAAAAAAAAAAAAGATCTTAGGAAGTTTGACTAAATATCACATATAAAAGTTAAATTTTCTTAAAGGAGTCTATACTAAGAAAATAATATAATTCCTTCGGTCGCTCCTCCTTAATTTGCACATTTTAACTCCCACTACTAACCTTAAGTATAGTACGCCTTAGTACGAGCTATAAATTGTCTTGCAACCAAAAACTAAGGGGGTATAAGCTTATAACTTACTTCATGAGTAAATTTTCTTACCAAACCTTTTACATAGTAATCAAATAGTTAAATTATGCAATTGTACAAATGCAATAACCATATGCTCAAACAATTATATACAACCAAGCTGGTAATTGTATATAGCTCGGGATTTCGCCTTCAAAGCCAAGGTTGGAGTCACATAAACTGTCAAACCTGGGTTCCTAGCACCTTCGGCTACTAACCATACGTATCTTACGTCCACTCTGTTCTTGCTTTGCTTATAGTTTCTTTATCATTAAACTTTATTTCTCAATCCCTAAACCAAGAGTGTGGATGTGAGTAGCACATGCAATCTACTCGCCCCTAGGTAGTAAACTCTAGGACTTGACTCATTGCTATGCGATTAGTATCTCCAGCGCTTAGTAAGGTTGAAGGTTAGGATAGGGCCATGTTACACGTGCGTACTATATGAACTCAAATATAGATAATCGTAATCCCCGTAAGACCCCTCTATCCCATACGTGTGATGTGACAGCCAACATATAATGATGTAAGTTATGCCATGCATGATCTAGTTTGATTAAGGTCAAACATCATTATATTCGTTTTATTTTAGCAACCACTCATTTCCAATTGACAATGGTAAGGTATACTGTAATTAACTATAGACTAACGATTTCATTAACTTATGTTAGGGTATCTTAACACAATAAGCACAAAATGTCATAAACATATAAATCCTAAGTTCCTTAAGCATACAATTTATCACTTAATTTTTAGTGCAACTGCTTTATAAACGAATACAAGCATAGCAGTCATCAGAATACTCACTTGGGCATGATAAACAATGGGTCGTAGTAATCCGTAGGCAGGTTAGGATCAATGTCGAGATTGCTTGAAATAATCATGAAGGAGTACAAATAAGAAAAGGAAAATTTTCTATTAAGCTAATTATCTTCACTATAATCTCCAATTTTGGCTTAAATTTGTTTTAATCATAACTTTCTTATTTTAACTTCAATTTTCGTATTCTTATAGTTGTTTTGCCATTGTTTTTTAATGTAGATTATCTTGGTGTGGTCCATTTTGACAAATTGCAACCACAATTTTTGGTACTAGTCCAAAAAGTTACGAACCTCTTAATTGTTAGGCTTACTGGTTTTATTTTACATGATTTTGGTCTTTAGTTTCTATTTCTTTAATTCCTAATAGGTTCCAAATTCTTATTTGGGCCTTGGAATGTATTTAGCATTTATTCTTTATGAGTCTTTACTTAATTATTGATCCCGCTTTAGTCTTTTACTCTTAGTGTTTCTTGGTTGGGTTATTGGGCCTTATTGTTAAGGCATCTTAAGTTGGGCTTTCTTATTTATTCTTATGAGCTTTTTAATTGGTTAAGTTGGGCTAAGTCTTATTACTAAAATCTTGAAATGTTAGTTTCTCAACTCCTTAAGTTCAAAGTTTTATCGATTTGGCTCGTTTTGTAGTTTTCGGCCCATTTTAGTCGTTTAGGGCCTATGACCTAGGCTCAACATGCTTGTTTGGGGTCTAAAATTTTTTTAATCATATTTTTAAATAACTTTTAAATTTGGGTCTAGTTCTGTCCAAGACGTTTTTGTGGCTTGTTTGGGTCAATTTTGGGCCCGTAACATGTTTTTGGCTCTATTTTGCCTTCTAATATCTCTGTATGACAGTTATACTACTTTGGGAAGTCTCAAATCATTTTAATCTTTTCTAAAACATTATTATAAGCGAAGATTAAAGTATGGTAAGATTTTTATAGGTTTTTTCAAGCCTTAAAATGGACATTTTTACCAAGATTTTTCTATAAACAATATATATACTTACAAAAGGGGTATGAGGAAATATTTCTAGGCTAAACTAATAATATCATGACCCAACAGTATCATTGTCGTGATAGATCGCCATGTATTGTAAAAGGTTTACTATCCACCCTCTTACCAATCGTAGGCCTTTTATACGATATACAAGGCTCCTTCCACTATACGTTATCACCAGGGCCATAGATAAGTAGTATAGAGTAATTTTTACTAAAATTTACTTTTAAGACATAAATTAATCAAGTAAACGTCTGGACTTGTTACATTCTACACCAAAAAAATATTACAAACAAATGCAGTTCATAATAGGAACTGCATCATAAACTTTAAACTATGTTATGAATAAAATAAAGGTAAATAATTATCTACAAAAGCTTTTTACAAAATTTCCTATACATTCCCTAATCGCTCCAACCTGTCTCTACACGAGACTCACTACGGGCATGCCTCTACTCGGCTTAGCGAAGAGGTTTTCCTACAACAAAAGGAATCTATTGAGGTATAAGCTTAAGCTTAGTGAGATAAATACCCTCATCAATACCACATGACAAAAATTTATTAGATGCACAATTATATGAATGTATGAATAATTAGTATACCATACAACGCATGTAGTAGCATAGGAACTGCATTCGACTCAAAATTACACTCTCTGTAGTCGGGGTTTGGAGATAATTAACCGACTCAAACCAAAATTCGGGTTCTAACCCTTAGGTTTTTATTTCATTTGCACTATTGTGCTCGAGTCAAAGCAAAATTATATATATATATATATACCTTTTTTACCGAATATTGAATCATATTTTCAAAATCTCAAGTCTAGCGATGTGGTGGCCTTAACATTCTACAAACATATGCCCTAAGCAAAAGCTACAAGATACAACTCTCGCGATGGTTGGCATCTCCCGGTGCCTAGTAAGCCCGTCAGCTTAGGATAGATACTCAATAAAATGATGACATAGCTAGTGTCCAATCTTGTAGAAGGCCCTCCTCCTGTGAGTCTCTCCCATCTTTTACATGAAGCGGTAGTTGGTGCTATCCGAATGCAATTATGGGGAATGCATAATCCGTTTAATTTCTTAATCATATAAACGGTTAATTTGATTTTTCAAGGTGATCAGATAATTTTATTCCATACAATCACACGAATAAATTATCACAAACAATTTCCATTATTATATGATTAACACGCCATAGCATTCAATCACAAATTCATACACATGCATTTCCCGTATCCTATAGGCATCCAATTTATATATATATAAGTTTAGGTGTATCTATTCTACAAGCAAAATCAAGTAAAGAGTCATTGAGAATTTACTCACTTCGCCATGTGAGTCAATTAAAGTAGTCTAGGGGTAAGTCATCTCCGAACGCAAGGTCTCTTGGTCATCGAAATCATAATACTATAAGAGATTGAAATAAAACTTAGGAAACTAAATTAAAACCCCTTAAGTTATACTCTTGACTAGTTTTCGTATTTTTCTCGGTTTTACTTAAAAGTTCAATCGGGTATAACTTTCTCTTTTTAAATCTTATTTTTATGATCTTGTAGTCAATATTCATCGTTTTTTAGTGTACTTTAATGTGGTGAGGTTAAATTTTTGAGATGAGGTATGCAAATCTATCCATAGGTTAGAACAGTAGCAGTACTCATGATTTGGAGTGCTCTTGGGCTTTATTTAGTTAATGGGCTTTTTGGTAATTTAGGAATTCCTTTGGGCTTGGGCTTAAGATTTCATTCTTGGCTCAAAATACTCCTTAAGGTCAGATTTACAACTTTAATTTATACTCCTAAGGCTATTAATCACTTCTTGAGCTCTTAAGTGGGTTTAAGTTATTAAATAGGTTTGTTTTTTAGTCAATTCAAAGATAGTCACTTTCTTGGGCATAGAAAGTGTCTTGTAGGCTTCTTAAGGGTCTTAAAACAACCCTTATTGATGTGTTAAGTTGTTGGTCATAAACTTAAGAGTGGTTCAACTTGACGTTTGAGGTCGATTTTGGAAGTTTTAAGCTCAGTTTTGAGTTTTAGGCTTAATATACTTATCAAATTTGCCTTAGTTGGTCTTTTCACTTTGTTTACTTATTTTTATCATATTTTTAAGTGTCTTTTAGGGATGTTCTAGATTTGGTCAATTTGAGTATGAGGGCTTCCAACTTGTTTCATCATTTCCTTAGTTTAGGTGTTAGATCATGAACTTAAGCTACTTGTATTTAAATCTTAACTTCACTTCTTTTTCATGAAATGATTATTTGGCTCATACTTTACATGAAAATAGAGGATCTCACTTTTATCATACCTCCTATATCATAGTAATGTCTTACAAAGTTGGTTTTCTCATAAAATTTCATGTAATGGATTTTTATCTTTACCTAAGTTTAGATTCGAGCGTGTTTAACTTAATGAAAGTGTAAATAACATCCAAACGACTTCTAAACTCTTATGCCTAACATGCTTCTCTTTCATTCAAGTTCTCATTTCAAGATTTTCTCAACTTAAAATCTTCCATTCTGAGTGTTAAACAAGTATCTTTACAAAACACTAACTTTACATGCTCATATTTCAACTTTCATGTAAGTTTTTTATGAGTTTGCTTTTTAGGATGGTCTTTAATGTTATACCAACTTATGATTATACTTATATCTTCAAGAAATTATAGTCTCCTAACATAAATACTAACCAATTAATGCAAGATATACTTACTCATCCTTAAAGCAAAAAAAAATAAAAATATATATATATATATAGTGGTTATGTACTAAGGTTCCACTTATGCTCTTTGTCTTACTTCCTCGTTCTTATACCTCTTTTGAAACCCAAGTTGTGATCCTTTGAAGTGGAGTTTAAGGAGTATTTTAAGGATCCTAAAGGGCTTTGAATGTTGGCAAAAGCAAGAAAAGAAGAAGTTGAAAGTGCCGTAAGTGTGTGTATGCTTGGAATGTGGCGACAAGTGAAGGATTTTGTTAGGTATAGTTGTTTCTTCTTTTGTGTTGTTTTCAAAGGAAGTAAAAATGAAATTGAAAGTGAGAGCAAATGGGAAAAGAGTGGCCAATTGGAATGGGGTGGGAAGTGTGTTTAATAGGCTTGATTTTGTTGTCTTGTAGGATGCACAAAAGTTAATAATTACAGCCATTAATGATGTAAGCATTAAGGGGTGAATAGTGAAGTGTAAGATAAAGTGATTGATGGATGAAAGACAAGAGTATGGCCCTCTTTAAAGCCATGTAAGAACCGGCCATTGGGTGTCCTTTTAGGCATGGAGTTATCTTGTCTCATTTATTAAAGTTAAGCATGTGAAATCTTGTGATAATTTGTCCATATGTAGTATAAGTGAAGGGGTGATAAGGAAAGTGTCTTATTATTAGATTTTGATAAGTTATTAATAGATAAATGACTCCAACTTTCAGTTGATAAGTCATTTAGGGTGATTAGTTGGTCTACTTATTCAAGTGTAAGTCTTAGGCATGGAGATAAGGGAATTGTCTTATAGGAAATTGTTTTAGGATTTACTTCTTAAATTGTTTTGATAAGTTATTAATAGATAAATGACTCCAACTTTCAATTGATAAGTCATTTAGGGTGATTAGTTGGTCTACTTATTCAAGTGTAAGGCTTAGGTATGAAGATAAGGGAATTGTCTTATAGGAAATTGTTTTAGGATTTACTTCTTGAATTGTTTTGTAAATGATGATTTAATTCTTATAAAATTATGAAATTTTCTAGAGTTGAATGAAATTATTAAAATTAAATGACCAATTAATCACTTAGGGTTAAAAGTTCTTAATTGTTTTAGGGCTTAGGGTTTTCGGTGACTTTAGAGTTTACAATTTTTCAAGTTCAGGTTTTATCGATAATAGGCTTTTGAATTAGAAAAGTAAGTTCGTTTCTAGTCATAAACTTTAGTTCTTAGTTTAGTTGATCTTTGGGAATGTTTGGGAAATATTCTTAGTCAAATCATAAGCTCGCTAAAAGTAGGGTTTACAAATAAGAATAAGACTAAGGAAACTTTGAAATACCCCTAAAATGACCCATGTCCAGCAACTTTCACAAGTTCGTTGGGGTTTTATTTTGATTACTTTTTTAGGTTATCAGCTCATAACCTTGCTATTAAGATACACATACAAATTTTTATACTACATATGGTAGAATCTTTCAAACTCACTTTTGCAAATTTTTCTAGAATGTAAAACACAAATAATAAGCATATATATGGTTACATTTCTCATGTTAGTTCCTAATACATCAAAGCTTAAGGCTTTCTTAAGCATAACCTATTACATGAATAAAAAAAAAAAGAAGTTCATATTACTAACCAAGGAAAGGGGAACTTGCTTCAAGGTGGTGATGAAGCCCATTCAACTCCTACTTGCCATTGGTTTTGGTCCTTGCTTAGTGCTCCTAGGATGTCCCTTTGCTTGCTCCTAAAGCCCTTCTTGGTTGCTCCTTGAAGTGGTCTAGATTTTGCTTGTAGTTGGGGCTTGAATGTGGCGGTTTGGGAAGTTGTGTTAGGTGGTGGTTCGTGGATCATATGGTAGCATGAGTTAGCTATGATTTGGTGGTTTTTTAATCTCCCAAAGTGATGGCAAGGGGGTGGTGAAGATGGAAACTTAGTGGTGTTGGTAAGGTGGAAACAAGTAGAGGATAGATTACTTTTTCCTTTGAACTTACAAGTGGGTGTTTGAAGGCTTGTTACGAGTTAAAGTAACTTAAATTTTTAGCTAAGAGAGGTTTAAAATGTTGGTGTTTGAAGGGATGTTTGAGCTTCCATAGAACGTTTAGGTTAGGGCTCTATAATGTCACATTTCATTTCCTATACACTAGCCTTTACTATAAATGGAAATCCTTCTATCCTACACTTCAAGGGTTTCTTGGTTACTGAGTTTTTAGCCCTTATTTGAAATTTTGATGAGGTTTAACATGGTCTTTTCATGCAACAAACATCTCTTCAAAAAGGTAACTTAAAAACGCTTCCATATGTTCATTTTATTAAGTCATTATCACATGTGTTTGCCTTGGAAAATTGGAGTAAAGATGGCACCTTTTTTTGGTAGTGACAATCGGATTTTTCCTCTTCTTTTATTTATTTATTTAGTTTTTCATTTGCTCATTTGCTTGTTCATTCATTCCTCTTGTTTTCTACATAAAGGTTGTCAACCAAGTAGCTTAATTGATTGAAATTTAAAGTTTAAATTAAGAGCTTATGGAAATGAAAATTATTCACCTACATAGTTAGTATTTTATTTTAATCATCTCTCAAATGTTGAGTGCTAAAATATCAAGGATTTGGAGTTTTATATTTAGTAGGCTTTACTTAGGTTTTAGGACTCCGTTTGTTATTCTTTTCTACGATTATGACTTCAATTTTGTCAAGTGAATTTTAATTATTTAGCTTTGTCAACTTTAAGGAATATTGAGATCATTCGAGTTCAACTCCATGTATTACCAAAATTTTACGAGGTTTACATCCTTTCCCCTTTAAAATAAGTTTTTTTTCCCCAAAACTTAGATGCATACCTAATTCCTCAAATAGGTGAGGATATCATCATCATACATCTTCTTCTGCTTCCCAAGTAGCGTCTTCTCACTCATGGTTCTGCTACAAAACTTTCACACATTTGATTTCTTCATTCCTCAACTTTTGTACCTTACAGTTTGTGATCTGAACTAGTTACTCCTCATTAGTTAGGTTCTCCTTCAATTGTACGAGTTCCAATTCTACTACCCTATTTGGATCCAGTACATGTTTCCGTGGGATTGATATGTGAAATATGTTATGGACCTTTGAGAGATTTAGTAGCAATGTGAGCTTATAAGCAAGGCTCACAACTCTTTTTAATATTTCAAATGGGCTTATGTACATTGGGCTTAGCTTACCTTTCGTTCATGTCCTATGGATGCTTTTAATAGAAAGGACTTTAACATATACATGATCTCCAACTTGAAATTCCAATTCTCTTCTCTTTAAATCAGCTCAACTCTTCTGTCTATCTTGAGCCTCTTTCATTTTCTACTTAATGACTACTACCTTCTCTGTTGCTTCTTGGATCAAATCCAGCCTTAAGGCTAATTTCTCAGTATCATCCCAAAATAAAGGGGGATCCTTAATTTCTTCCATATAAGGCCTTATATGGGGGCATTTAAATAGTGGAGTGATAACTGTTGTTGTAAGCGAACTCAACTAAGGGTAGATGGGCATCCCAATTGCCTTTAAATTCCAGCACACATGCACTTAGCATATCCATTAAGGTTTATATGGTCCGCTCAAATTGCCCGTCTGTCTGGGGATGGTAGGCGGTACAAAATTGTAACTTGGTGCCAATGGTCTTTTGTAGGCTAATCCAAAACTTGGAAACAAAATGGGGATCTCAGTCTGACACAATACCTGTTGGAACCCCATGTAAGTAGATGATCTCTCTTAAGTAAATCCGTGCCAACTTTTCTAAAGGGTAAGTCATGTTTATTGGGAGGAAGTGTGCTGACTTAGTAAGTTTATCTACCACTACCTAAATGGCATCATGGCTTGCAGCCATCTTAGGCAATCTGCTTACAAAGTCCATTGTGATCTGATCCCATTTCCACTCTGGGATAGGTAAGGGTTGTAACGTATCACCTAGGTGTTGATGCTCTGTTTTGATTCTTTGGCAATTGTCACACTTTTGTACAAACTCAACAACATCATTCTTTATGCCATTCTACTAGAAGGATCTCTTGAGGTTTTGGTATAGTTTTGTACCTCCTACGCAGACTGTATAGCCTGAGTAATGTGCTTCAGTTAAGGTTTCCTTTTCAAGCTTAGCTTCATTTGGCATACATAGTCGACCTTTCATTCGAACCGTTCTAACTTCATCAACCCCAAAATCAGAGTAGTTGCCATTTGTTACCTCTTGTTTTATTTGAATCATGATAGGGTCCCTTTGCTAGGCTTTTCAGATTCTTCTAACCAATGTAAGCTCTACAATCTAATTAAACACTTTCGAGCTTGCCTCATGCCAAGTGAATTTTAGGTTCAACCTCTTTCCTTTATCAACTCCTTCTACTTAGTGAGAAGTGAGGCAACTTCTATATGATTCTTCTTACTCAAGGCGTCAGCAACTGCATTAACCTTTTCTGGGTAATAATTTATATTAAGGTCGTAGTCCTTAATCAATTCAAGCCAACATTATTGTCTCATGTTTAATTCCTTTTTGGTGAAGAGATACTTTAAGCTCTTATTGTCAATATAAATTTCACATCTCCAACCGTAAAGGTAATATCTCTACAACTTTAGAGCAAAAACTATAGCAATGAGTTCCAAGTCATGAGTTGGGTAGTTTTGCTCATGTAGCCTTAATTGTTGCAAAGCGTAGGCTATTACCTTTCCATTCTGCATAAGTACCAACTAAGTCCATTTTTGATGCATCACTGTGTACCATAAACAGCACATCAGTATTGGAAAGGACCAAAATAGGTGCTAACACAAGTCTTTGCTTTAGCTCTTGAAAACTCTATTCTCGTTTCTCATTCCACTTGAACTTCATGCTTTTCTAGGTTAACTGCATAAGGGGTGTCGAGCCTGATTTTTCAGTTTCTTTTATTTAAAATTAATTTCCCTATTTCCGATTAATAATAAACTCTAACCCGTTTAATATTAATCCTCGACTAAAAAAATTGAGAAATTCCGATTTTTTATTGAAAATAATTTTTGGAGTCGTTACCCAACTGAAGTCGGGAAAAGAAAAAGAAACCGTAATCAATTGGGTGGATTGATCACAATTTGGCTACCGGTCTTTGATTTCAATTTTAATGAAGAACCAGAGGGTTCCAAATTCGGGGGCTAACCTATTAAACCCTAACGGGTACCACTATATGTTTACCAAAATTAGGATTATTCTTCTAATTATAATATTTAAAAATAAGTAAATAAATAAAAATCACAAGAAAAAGAACCTAAGTTTCTACATATTTTATCGTCGCCCCGAAGATGCTTACATATCCACTAACTGGGATCAGACGATCGTAGTTCTTTTCGAAAATTTTAATGTGTTGATTGATTTTAATTTTTGAAAACCGACCGAGTTTACGTTATTATCAATTCAGTTTTTCAAAACTCCAAAAGGGACTTAATTCGTAAATAATCACGAAACTCTCTAAGGAATTATAACTTTCTTTTAAAATATTTCTTTTTGTTAATTTTTATTTCTAAAAATAATTTTCTATGTAAGGATTTCTAAAAAAAAAAACCTAATTCTAAAAAAAGAAAAATCCTAGGTTAACATATATACATATATATATTTATTTATATCTATATTACTACTATTAAACAACTATCCATTTAAATCAATATAACATATTTAACTTACATAATAAAGAAAACTAATGCTAAAAGAAATACACTAAACTGATATATACATACATATGCTATGTCTAATGAAATAATAATAATAATAACATAATATAATAACTGAATAAATAAAAACTTTGAACAACCGAACCTGAACTTGCTCGGTGGAAGGACAAAGACGTTGGACTGCTGCCGACATTGAGGACTAGTCGTCGTGTTGGCGTTGATTGCTGCAATAGACGGTAGGGGCTGTAGTGGACAGTGTCGCATTGCTGAGGATATGTTGAAGTTCTGTTGTGGAGTGCTGTAGGTGTTATCGTCGGTGATCTGCAGTAAATACTATTCTGGAATGTGTGTTGCTGCGGACGTGAGTGACAAACCGTACCTGTTTGTAGATGGAGAACTTCGGCGTGAAAGTGTAGTAGCGCATACGACGTCGGATATCGTGTGGCGTGGCTGAGCATGGTTGGACGATCGTGGTGCAGCAACAGCGATGGGGCTTGGTATGGGAGTTCAATAGTTGTCGTGTGCTCGCTGCATCGTATTATCGCGGATGGAATGATCGGCTATTGCAGTGAGCGGTGGGGACTTCAATATTGTGTGCTAATCGTGTATCAGTTAAAGAACTGCAGCAATAGAGTATATTTCAACGACAGTGGAGAGGTTATGCGTGTAGCAACATGTTGGAGCAGGGAATTGGTCGTGATTGTGCAGTGAGAATTGGTTGTAGAATTATCCTAATGGCACTTGTTGTTGCACTTGTACTGATTAGTGGATACTTAGCTGTTGGCTATAGTTTCTACGCTTGGTGAATTGTGGCTACTGAGTGCTGATCGTATGTTTAGATCAGTGGTTGTGATTGGGTCGATGGCTGATCAGCAGGGATTGCTGTGTATAGGGGTTGTCGGTAGGCATGTGGTTCGCGTATTCTGCTATTGATGGAGCTTGGTTGTTGTTATGGCTTTTACAAGGTGCTGTGATGGAGCTTGGTTGTTGTTATGGCTTTTGCAAGGTACTGTGTTGGGTGCTGAAGGAGATTGCACATTAGTGGGCGGCAATTTAGGTGTTTGAGTTCTTGGATTGTAGGAGCTTTTGTGTTGTTGGAACGTGTGACTGTTTTTGAAATTAGGCTCCTATTTTTTCTGTTCTGTCTTTTTTTCTTCTGACTGTGTAAAGTGCTTATATAGTCTAACCAAATCATATCATATCATATGTAATTATATCTGATTCGTTAATTAAATTAGATTCAAATTTAATTCAAATCTGATTCAACTAATATTCATATGATTTGATTAGATATGAATTCGATTTTAAATCTTGCTTCTGTAAAGACAGAAAAATAAAGACATAGGTGCCTGCTGAGACTCGAACCCGTGACCTCCAACTAAATCCACCCAAATACTCCGTTGCTTATCCATTATGCCGTTGACCTGTATCTTGACATTCATTACCATTAAATTATATTTAAACTATCCAATTCCCTAAAATAAAATTTTTAACTAAACTAAAACTAAAATTAACACTAAAACTAATTATTCCTAATATAAATTACTTCCTAAAAATCTACGAAATCTTTATGATTTTCCTTTTCTTATTTTTTTGGTATTTTCATTATTTGTTAATTTTTATTATCTTTTTATCTTTTATTAATTTTTTTGTTTTTTGATTTTTTTGAATTAGGACCCTTTTTGTAAAAATAAAAATTAGAACTTCAAAGGGGCAAAAATTAGGTGTCTATAAGGGGTCGAGCTATCTTAGAGAAATCCTTCACAAATTTTTGGTAATACCTAGCCAACCTAAGAAAACTTCATACCTTAATTATTGTTTTAGGTTGTTTCTAACCAATTATAGCCTTAATTTTCTTGGGATCAACATATAGACTTGCACTGGACACAACATGTCCAAGAAAAGATATCTTATACAACCAAAAATCGCATTTGGAAAGCTTGGCATATAACTTATGCTATCGGAGTGTCTGTAGTACTACTCTTAAATGCTCTTCATGCTACTCTAGGGATGCAGAATACACTAGAATATCATCAATGAACACAATGACACACTTATTGAGTAATGCCCGAAATACTTGATTCATTAAGTCCATAAAGGCTATTGGGGCGTTTGTTAGCTCAAAGGGCATAACTAACAACTTGTAGTGTCTATATCTTGTCTTGAATACCGTTAGTGGAACATCTTTTGGCCTAATTCTTAATCGGTGGTATCTTGATCACAGATCAATGTGAGAAAATACACAAGCACCTTGTAATTGATCAAATAAATCATCTATACATGCCAATGGATACTTATTCTTGACCGATTTAGATCTCGATAGTTGATGCATAATCTTAAGGAGCTAACCTTCTTCTTGATAAACAATACCGATGCTCCCCAAGGTGATACACTAAGCCAAATGAAACCTCGATCCAACAACTCTTGTAGCTGCTTCTTCAGTTCCTTCAATTCTATAGGGGCCATTCTATATGGTGCCTTTGAGATCGGTTCTATCTTTGGTACTAAGTTAATCACAAAATCTATTTCACTTTACGAAGGTAACCTCGATAACTCTTTCGAGAAAATGTTTGGAAATTCATTCACATCTTGATATTCTCCAAATTGGGTTTCTCATGCTCTATCTCCATGGCACTTATCCAACCTTTCATCTCGACCAATTCTTCAATGTTTGTAATTAGCTCAAACAAACATAGTGCCTTAGAAATCTGTAGTGTCGCCACTCTTACAAATATGACCTTTGTTCCATCTGTTGCTTGGAAAGCCACTTCTTTCTTTTGACAATTAATGGTGACCTTGATAGTAGACATCTAACTCATGCCTAAAATTGCTTCATACTTATTCATGTCAATCGAGAACAACTTTACGCAACTTTCTCATCCTTAGATTCTCGTAGGGCACTTCCTAATCCTTTCTTGGGTAACTACTATACTTCTTGTTGAAGTCCTCACTCCTAAGCATGAATTTGTAGTCGAAATGGGCATTTTAATGTGCCTGGCTACTTTAGAGGTAATGAAGAAGTGAGTAGCTCTCGTATCGAACAAAGGTGTATACTAGCTGGTCGAATATAGTGATATTCCTTGAATCAACATAATTGATCTTTTAATCTTTAAGGGATTTACAAATTTTTAAAATCCCAACTTTCCTCAAAACCTTATAATGATTTCTTAGTTTATACATGATTTATCTCAAGAAGTATAAATGGAGCTTCAAATAAAAAAGTCAAGGTAAGGCAATTACCTACAACCAATCTAATGATTGGAGTGTCCGTATCCTCATATACAGTAAGCTTAGGCTTAACCTCTTCTTCATACTTGATATAACTCCAATCCCCTTCCAAATTGTACACCTTCATTGCATTAACAGGGGCTTTTAGTTTGGCAATTTATACACTTAGTCCAGTATTATTCTTATGGATCACCAGTCGCCCAAGGGTTTAATGAGGTCTCGCTGCCTGAATCAGTGTGATACCTCTCTGAGGACATGTAGTGAAAAAGTACCCTAGCTACTTATAGATAAAACAAGTCGTGTCACTCTTCTTAGGGCATTCTATAACCCTATAATGTGTACTTCCACAACAGAAACACTTATTTTGTAATTGAGGACATTCCCTTTAATAATGCCTGCCCTTGTACTTCTAAAATCTCATGTGTCCAAAAACTTCTTTCCTCTATGGGTGGCTACGGTGTATCATGACCTTCTTTCCTTTGCCTGGGTAACTAGTACCCTTATGCAATCTTTTACCAAAAATATTAATCTTGAGCCTTACATTTCTTTTTCTTGGCCCTTAGCATTCTTTAAGGCTCTTGCTTTCTCAACTGCTTTTCTCAATGTCCTAGGCTCAAACCATCTAACTCTTTCCCTCTGCTTTAAATCCAACCCTTATATGAAAACCTATATCTTAAACCTGTTACTATACTCTTTAGGGGCATACTACAACAGTCTATGGAATTTTGACTCATACTGATCTATGCTGTAACTTCTTCTGGTGATGGATAGAAGGTCTTTGCTATACCATACTCTAAGTCTCTCAAGTAAGTAGTGGGATAAGAACTCTCTCTTGAAGACCTCCCATGTGATCGGTAACCTCAAAGACCTTGATGGATTATTGACTTTTGGCCTACTTACTCGCGTACGCCTTAAAGGCTTCCAGTCTCTCACAGGAAGAATTCTTTCTCGTTAACCTACCAAGGACGAGAAACTGTACACAGAAGAATGGTAGCTAAACTCCCTGAGGGCTCCGAGTAGATACACTCTATTGTGCTTTATCTTTTGACGATGCTGACTACTCTCTTGCTAAAGGCCCTTTGCTAGGTGATGAGGACCAAGGCCCTATACATCAAATCTTGCTAAGTGTCGAGGCACCTTTAGTTACTGAGAGTTTCCTACCGAGTGTTGAGGTATAGGCCCCATTGGCTAAGTCATGATCTAGCTCAATTATTGTACCCAAAGATTCATTAGTACGGGACCATTAATAAGTTGCCACTTGTCCTTTTCACTTGATACTGTATTATCTTTCCTTTTTTGTCATTTGTCCTATTTACCCCTTTTTATATGTACTAGGAATCTCTTTTTATGAATGCCTTTTTGTAATTTTCTTTGTTTATAATATTGTCTTAAGTACTTACTATGAATAGTCCCTTCTCCTTATAGCCATAATATCAGACTTTCCTTATAGATATTGAATATACTTGGTCTTGCAAGATATTGAATATACCTCTCTAAGTCCATTTCCATATACTCTTATCTAGTCTTGCTGGGTAGCTCAAGATTAGTGGCAGACAGACTTTAGCATTAGCTTTTACGTTATATTAAGTAAAGTGCCAAGTCGTGTTATGTTCATAGGTGAGTCATATCCTCCGAGTAGCTTTACATCAGCTACTGCATTCAATTGTCGAACTTACCATTCTATTTTCTTTTATATTTGGGAGGACCCATTGGTTCTAATCTCCTATGGTAAGTCTTTGTGATAACTGAGCTCCTAGGCACATTATATAATTCTTAGTATCAAAGATTAAGGTTATGACCAAAAGTTGCCTTGTGATAGTTCCTATTGGTTGCTGTTTGGTATACTTTGTTTTCATTTAGAAGAATAGAGCTAGTTCGCAGTTCATTGTTCGTTTGGTATTTTTGTATGTGTAAAGAGTTTCTTATGTGAAGAGTATTTTTTGAAGCGTCATTTTGAGAATGTTGAATCCTGATGTTCAGGGAGAGATTAACGATGCCGAGAGTGATGCTCATGGTTGTGATCATGTAACCCAATAAACACCATATACTACTGATGAGCAGATATAAGACTTTGCTGCTATTATTGCCAATTTAGTTGTCTCAATACAAAAGGTCTTAGAGATTGGGTTGTGAGTAAAAGTTATCATTAAATAGGGCCGAGAAATGGGAGATAGGCCAAGACGACTGATGAATGAGTAGTAAGCTCCTGAACCCATTCCTATGAACTAATCACCACTTTGTCATGCCGACAGAGTTGCAAGGAGGAGACTTTAGTTAGATGAAGTTGAGGAGTATCAAGAAGAGGAGCAATATGTTAGGATAGACGAATGTGAACTTAGAGCTCCTAGGGGAGCTAAACATCTCAAAGTACAAATTCCGAGCTTTAATGGGTCTAGTAGTGCTAATGACTACCTAAACTAGGAAGAGAAGATTAAAAAGATCCTTGACTTTTATGACTATGAAGATGTTGTTCGAATTAGAATATCTGCATTAGAATTTTTTGGATATGCAATAATAAGGTGGAAAAAGTTACTAAACTTACTCTAGAGAGCACGTCGAGAGATACAGACATGGAATGAAATGAAGAGAGTTCTAAGAAACTAGTTTGTTCTAAAGTACCATGATAAGACACCTTCCAACACTTCCAAGATTTGAAACAAGGCGGTAAGTTAGTAGATGAGTATGTATGGGAATTCCAATTACTGATGATTCGATGTGATGTCAGTGAACCCGAAACCCAGATTATAGCTCAATTCATTTCTAGGCTCAGAACTGAGGTTCGTCATATTATGTAGCTATAAAGACTTGAGAGTTTAGATGAGGCCATTTGAGTGGCATAGAGGGTTGAGAGATAGAGGCAGAGGTAGAGCCAGATTAGCCGACTTGGATCGTCGAGTCAAAGTAGCATGCCAAGCCAATTGGATCATGGCCGAGCATCAAACAGTTCTGAGGTAGAACATCGAAGACAAGTACCGAGTCAACCTGAAGAAAGCTGAGGTAAGGGCAAGGCTGAGGAACCAATGGTCCGAAGAGACCAAGGCTAAAGCTTAGGAAGGAAGACCTGAGAGATCAAATACTTTAAATGTCTTGGTTATGGACACGTGGCTAGTCAATGTCTGAATCGATGTGTCATGACGATCAAAGGAGACAAGCTCCAATTCAAAGTAGAGAGTGCCAGCGAAGGAGAGGAAGAGATGGGAGTTGAATAGATGCTGGAAGAGTTTCAGGAAGACCCCGACGCCAAGACACCACCTAAGGGTAGTGTTGGGTATTGCTTTATTGTGCGTTGATCACTCAACACTTTTGCCGCAGATGAGAATGCACAAAGGGAGAATCCCTTCCATATGAATTGCTAAGTGAATGACAAGTTATGCGCCTTAATCATTGATGGAGGAAGCTATACCAATGTTATAACATAAGGAGTAGTCAAGGCTATGAAGTTGTCGACTCTTTTACACTCGAAATCGTATAAGATTCACTGGCTGAATGAGAAGAGAGGTTTACCCGTTGTAGAGTAGGCTAGAGTACCGATTGTCATAGGTGATAGGTACAAGGATGAGGTGTTGTATGGCATCCCTCCCATGTGTACTTCACACATATTACTCAATTGAACCCGGTTGTTTGACTTAAGGGTATTACACGATGAGTATAAGAACACTTACATGTTCAAAAAGGATGGGAAGAAAGTTATACTAACCCCTATGAGTCTTAAGGAAGTGTAGGAGGCATAAGATAAGGTTATTAGATTAGTACGATAGAAGTCCTTAGTGATTTCTCGAGCTTAATTTGCCTGAGAAGTTAAGGCGGAGGAGTGTATGCTCCTTCTAGTTAGGAAACTTCTAGAGTTGAGAGAAGCTAAGAGCTTACCTACCGAGGTGCAAACATTACTACAGAAGTATGTCGACCTATTTCTTACCGAGATGCCAAAGGGATTACCACCTTTAAGAGGCATTGAACATTGCATTGACTTTTAGCCAGGAGTTATGCTACCGAACTGACCTACCTATAAGCTCAATCCTGAGTAGGTGGCTAAGTTGAAGAAGTAAGTAGATAAGTTAGTGGATCAAGGATATGTCTGTGAGAGCATGAGCTCCTATCAGTTGTACTAATGTTGAAAAAGGATGAATCGTGGAGAATGTGCATTAACAGCCAAGCCATCCATAAGATCACTACTAAATACCGGTACTTGATCTCGCAACTTGATGATATGCTTGATGAGTTACATGGTGCCTGCATCTTTTCTACGATTAACTTGAAGAGTAGTTAGCATTAGATTCGAATGAGGCTTAGAGATGAGTGGAAAATGGCCTTCAAGACAAAGGATGGTCTGTTCAAATGGATGTTGATACCGTTTGGTCTGATGAATGTGCTAAGTACTTTTATACGGCCCATGAATCATGTACTAAGGGCACTGATTGGCAAATGTATTGTAGTTTATTTCGATGACAGCCTAGTCTATAGTGTCAACCTTACTTCTCATGTTAACTATTTAAGATTTGTGTTTAATATTCTTCGAGCTAAGAAATTATTTGGTAACCTGGAGAAATGTGTGTTCTGCCAAAGTGAGGTTGTATTCCTTGGATATGTAGTTTCAGAGGGAGGAGTCCGAGTAGATGACGAGAAAGTTAGAGCTATACTTGAGTAGCTTATGCCGACTAATGTTGCAGAGGTCGGGAATTTCCATGGTCTAACTTTGTTTTATCAGAGATTCAATTAGAACTTCAGTTCCATAACTGCACCATTAACTGAATTGACCAGGAAGAACTGTGAGCTTAAATGGACGAAGAAAGCTGAGAAGAGCTTTGAAGGCATAAAATCCAAGTTAACATCGACCCAATACTCACCTTACTGGGCTTCGAGAAAGTTTTTGAGGTTAAATGTGACCCGTCTGAAGTCAGCATTAGTGCTGTCCTTATGTAAGAGTGTCAATCAATTACATACTTTGGTGAGAAACTTAAAGGAGTTGCCCTAAATTACTCGGCACATGACAAGGAGTTCTATGCCCTTGTCTGAACACTATAGAACTGGCAGCATTGCCTGTTGCCAAGAGAATTCATCATCTACTTAGATCATGAATCTCTCAAACAACTCTGAGAGCAACAAAAACTTTCTTGGCATCATGCCAAATGGGTTGAGTTCTTGTAGTCTTGCTGCTACGTCATCCGATATAAGAAGGGGATCACAAACATTATAGCTAATGCTCTTTCTCGTCGTCATACCCTCATTATAACCATGTAGGCTACGGTACTTGGGTTTGGCACCCTACTTGATCAATATGAGCATGATCCGTATTTTAGACCCCTAGTGGCCAAATGCCACATTGGAGGGGCTGTCGACGGATTTAATCTAAGCCAAGGGTTTTTAATGAAAGGGAAGTAAATTTATGTGTCGAATGGGTCAGCTAGAGAGCTACTTATCCGAGAGGCTCATGTTGGGGGTTTAGCTAGCCATTTTAGGGAAAAGAGGATAGCCAAAATATTCAAGGAACATTTCTACTGGCCTAGGATAATGAAGGATGTATGTCAAATCCTCAAGAGATGTGAGGTGTGTAAACATGTAAAAGGAAAGAGAGAGTTGTATGGAGAGTACATACCCCTACCTATACTCGAGCAGTTGTGGATTAACCTAAGCATGGACTTCATGCTCAATCTTCCTTAAATGCCAAGAAGACATGACTCAATCGTAGTAGCGATTGATCGGTTCAACAAGATGAGGCACTTCATTCCCTACAATGAAACTAATGATGCTTTATTTGTTACTAACCTCTTTTTGTAAGAAATTGTGTGATTGCATGGAGTGCTAAGAAGTATTGTATCCGACTATGACTCAAAGTTTATGAGCTTCTTTTAGAGGACCCTGTAGAAGAAGCTTGACACTAAACTTATGTTCAGTACTTCTTGCTACCCCCAGATAGATGGCTAAACCAAAGTTGTGAATAGTATAGTCGGCAACCTTCTACAAGCGGCTATAGGGAAGATTGTCATTAAGTTTGCTTACAATCGCTCAACTTATAGCTTGACAAGAAGGTCGTCGTTTGATGTCATTTATGGACTTGACCCAAATTTACCTTTGGATCTGATTATTAGCCTAACTACCCAAGGGGAAAGTCAATTTGGCTTGCAGTATGCCGAAGAGTTCCATAGGTTGCATCAAAAGGTTGCCAAACATCTGGCTAAGACCGTAGCTCAATAGAAGGAGAAAGGAAGCCGAAGAAGGAGGCGAGTCATTTATACTCTTGGAGATCTTGTTTGGATCTACCTAAGTAAAGAACGTTTCCCTAAAAAGAGGATAAATAAACTATCCCTTAGAGTAGATAGACCTTACAAGATCTTTAGGCGTATCAATGACAATGCCAATGAGATTGAGCTGCCTGAAGGGTACAGTGTATCTACCACCTTCAATGTTGCTAACCTGACGCCCTATATGCCTGACGAAGAAGAAGACTAAGATTTGAGGGCAAATCTTCAACAACTCTGGAGAGCTGATGGATTATCGACCTTTGGCCTACTTACTAGCATATGCCTCAAAGGCTTCTAGTCCTTTACACGAAGAATTCTCTCTCGTCAACCCGTTAAGGATGAGAAACCGTATATAAAAAAATGGCGGCTAAACTCTTTGAGAGCTACGGGTAGGTACACTCTATTTTGCTTTATCTTTTATGCTGACATTGATTACTTTCTTGCTAAGGGCCATTTGTCAAATGATAAGGACTAAGGCCTTATACATCAAATCTTGCTAAGTGCTAAGGCACATTCAGTTGTTGAAAGTTTCCTACCAAGTGTCGAGGCATAAGCCCTACTAGTCGAGTTATGGTCCAGCTTAACTATTGTACCTAAAGATTCCATAGTATGGGACCATTGACGAGCTCTCACCTATCCTTTTCATCTAACATTGTACTATCTTTCCTTTTTTGAATTGGTCCTATTTACGCCTTTTTGTATATACTAGAAATCTCTTTTTGTAAATACCTTTTTGTAATTTATTTTGATTGTAATGTTGCCCTAGGGACTTACTATAAATAGTCCATTCCCCTTGTAGTTGGAATATTAAACTTTCCTTACAGATATTGAATATACTTGGTCCTTACGAGATATTTTTCTCTAAGTCCATTTCCATATACTCTTATCTAGTCTTGCCAAGTAGTTCAAGATTAGTGATGGGTGGACTTTAGCATTAGCTTGTACGTTACATCAAGTGAAGTGCCAACTTGTGTTATGTTTATAGGTGAGTCATATCCTCCAAGTAGCTTCATGTAAGCTATTGCATTTAGTTGCCAACCTTACCATTCTATTTTCTTCGATATTTCGAAAGACTCATTAGTTCTAATCTCTTACCGTAAGTCCTAATGATAATAAAGCTTCTAGGCACATCAGACCTACTCTTAGACTTTTACCATGTTCGGGCTCAGAGTCTCAACATGTATGTCTCATAAGATAACCTCAAGTGCAGAGGTACTTTGAAAGCTTCAAAAGACCTGTCAACTTACAGTAACCAGTCCTTTACCTAATCTAGCTTGCCTATTGCTCCTTCAAAGTGTAATACCCCAAGGTTTTGAGCCAGTTCAATAATCCTAGGATCCGAGCCCTTAAATTTAGGGCGCCTGAATAATTTATCCATTTTTATTTCAAACTTCATAGTATAGTTAAAAAAGTTAGACAAAGTAATTTAAATAAAGTCAATTTCTCGAAATAAATTATGTAAAAATATTAATTTAAGAAAAAACGTCAATTTATCGATAAAGCCGATAATTGTAAAATTTGACATTTAAATATAGCAAGATATTAGAGATAAGTTAATTAACTTTTAAAAATAATAATGAAGTTGAATTATATGTAATATACATGTATTTACATAAGATATACATTATATTTATTAAATATATACATATAATGATAAATTATTAAAATTAGGTAAAATAATGGAAAATTAATAAAAAAATGAATGGATGAGTCACCAAATGAGGTGTTAACCTAAGATTAATTAGAAATGATGAGTTAACACTTGATTATTAAGAGAATGACACATAACACTTAGGGAAAAGGGAAAAATGATATGTGTAATTTACTTTTTTACGTGCAAAAAATTCTAAAGTCTATAAATAGGAGTCTAAACCTCATTTGAAATATTTTATCAACCTAAAAACACAAGAACACAATTTTAGAAAATTGAAAAAAGCTAGAAGGAAAATATTTAGAAAAAATAAAAGAAAATAGTGGGAAAATATAGTGAATTATGGTTCCTAAGGCTATAGGTAACCTGACAAGAAGCTACTTGAGACTTAAGCTTATGGTGGAGAGAGAAGATGGGTTAACATAGAGTGGTGGCCAGAGTACCATGTGCTGGTAAGTCAAATTTTACTATAGAATTTTCATTAATTCACTAAAAATATCAAATTAGCTCCGAAAATTATGAAATTTGGTTTCCTGAGGTTATTTTACATGTAATTTCATGTGGTAATTTTATTTTCTTAAAATAACATTGATTTAGGGTGCTTGGTTAAGAACGTACTCTATTTAGACAAATTTTAAATAAATTTTTCGAAATATTAAATAATGTTACTTCAACCTATTTTTTTTTTATAACACACTTATATAATTTATTAAATTTTAGAAACAATAATTTTTGAAAATCTCCATGTTTAATATTTTTTATATTTATTTTGAATAAAACTGCAAATTTTACCAAATTGTTGAAATAATTAGTTTTTGATGAAATTAATGAATGAGCCTTACATGTTTAGACTTCTAAATGTTTGTAATGATATTTAGAATATTTAATTTTTATCTCATACATCAATTTATTTATTTTTCGTATTTTTTCACAATTTCAAGCTAAAACCATTATTTTCGTAAAAATAGATAATAGCTAGTTTAATATAATTCATGGTCAATAATTAAACTAAATATTTTTGTGAGTCTATAGGATTTTTCTTGAAATTAATTGGGCTTGTACACTATTTATTACGTACTTTCCTAGTATAAGCTTATATATTGGCTTAATATATGATATAGTAATTAGTACTAATATGATATTTGTTAAATATGCAAAGGATTAGTATTTTTGAGTACATAATGAATGCTGACTAGCTTGGGAAATGGGGAATTTTAGGATTTTTAATTTAGATTTAGGGTTTATTTGGGTTAATTACAAAGTTATAATAACATACAGTCGAATTGGTAAAACGAAAGGGTATTTTTAGATATTTGACAATATTGATAGACTTGGTTCTTAAGATATCTCAATAGCACTAGAAATAATGATCACGACGATATAATGTTTACTGAAATCAGATAAGAAATAAGTAAGATACGGTTAAACAAAGTTTAAAAACGCAGAAATGAAAGCTTATAATAATTCAGGTTCGACCTATACTTGATTTGAAGACTGTGTTATATTTTCATAAGTGTGATAAGTAAAGAAGGACCACGTCATGAAGTATAGGATAGTGCTCTATTGTTGAGTCCAAGTAAGTGGATCTAGCTTATGCTTGGAGTAGATATATTGCTATTCATAACACTGCATACTGTTTGATGCTGTATTGATTGAATATGAGTATATCTTGAGTGAACTGATATACTACTATGGTGATTGCTGATGTGGTGATTACGAGTGACAGTATCTGTACCTTGGTTGAATTGTTATGTTGCTCTGTTGGGTGATGAACTATGTTTACGAATGATTGTACTAACTAGGGAAGTTGAGCGATTGCTAACTTAATTTTTTAAGTGTTCACCTAAGTGAACCCTAAGTAAGATATTAGAATTCCTCTATAGAGAGTTCGAAAACTAGAATTGAATAACTAGGTTGAACATAACTTAAAGATTGATTGTACCGATTGATATTCTTGAGTTGTTATTGCATACCATGGCATGGTACGACACAAAAAGGGACTTACAGGTCAGAACTTTCAGAATGAGGCTTCCAAGTGATCATGGAAAGAATATGGCTTTATGAACTCAGTTTTTGGAAGCATATAGATTGCAGTGCCCGAACATTATAACTATTTTGATAGTCAAATTTAGTAGACTGCAGTGTGTGGTCTAATTTGGTAGTGTTGCCACTTTAATTTGATAGATTACAGTGTGTGGTCTAATTTGGCATTGTTACCACTTTGATTTGGTGAACTATAGTGTGTAGTCTAATTTTATAAAACAAAGTTAAGGGTCCTACTCCTAAGTAGCTCCTTGTTGACCTTTTTGAAAGTGGTAGACTACAATGTGTAGTCCAATTTGGTGGTAGTCCTACTCTCAAGCAGCTCCTTATTGTCCTAAGTTCCTGGACATTGTATCTAGATGTTCGGCTATGTCGACTAACCAAAAGAAGATTGGAGGGCATAGGATATCGGTACCCATGCATGCTACGTGTATGAGCATAGCATACTGCATCGCTAGTAGTAAATGCCCGATTTGGCAGATACATATGTGAAGTTGAACCTATGGGTTTTGATTGAAATGTTTTAGTTGTGATATGCAATATTATCTATATTATATTGTTTGTTATCTACTCTCACTTAGCTTTAGTAGTTGAGGGGATAAAATATTTTATCCTCAAGTTAATTGCATCGTGAAAAGACCAACACTAAGGGGGGGGGGGGGGGGGGGGGG